>JAYKAV010003275.1:0-199481 GCA_035582835.1 Phoebastria nigripes | reverse complement strand
GTCCACTGATGTAGTCACTCCATCATAGAAGGCCACTAGGTTGGTCAGGCAGGACTTGCCCTTGGTGAAGCCATGCTGGCTATCTCAAAACCATGCCCCTTTTGATAAAGGATGATCACTTGCTTTTTCYCTGCCTGGCTGGCTTACCTTACCAGTTCCTCAGCAGCCCTCCTGTGAGCTATCGGGTTCCCCAGTTCTCAGCTACCAGTACATGGAGGACTTTCAAGGACCACAGATCCTAGCTCTGGTGCTGCTCATCCAATTCATCTGATGGCCATGAGAAAGCTAGCATCCCAAGCCCCGTGGTTTCTCATAAGCTAGCCAYGTCCCCAGACCCAACACGGATGTTCTCCAACCACTCTTCCATTTTCTAGCTCAACAAGGTTTTCTGCAATCTCTGCTCAGTGCCCAATTCTTTATTTCCTCCAAAGCTTTACAGATAAAATAAGACAGAGGTAAAAGAGAGGGAGGTCTTGGTTGCCTGTGAAGCACTCAAATCTTACAGTCCTTTTTGCACATCAGCTTGCTCCCACGGTTTTAGCCAACTATCACTTGTCTTTTTAATTCTGGCCCAAGCTGTTATGCTACCTTGCTCTGTGCTGTTGAGTAGTAAGTTTCAGCCATGAGCTACGCAAAAACTTTTTCTCAAAATACCCTGAGACTACTAAGAAGGCTAAATAATCAAGGCTTACAAAATGCTTTGATGCTAATCATCAGATGAAAGATGCCTTAGGAACAGAAATATCATACAATAAATCAAGAACTGTTTTTTTTAAAAAGGATTTCTCCTGACTCCCTGCAGACAGAACTTGTGCAAGGGCAAGACACTCTGGAYGGGGCAAAGTGAGGCACCGCTCCACTGAAGAGATGATGGCACTGTAATGGCAGCTTAAAAAGTTATGAACAGAAGAGGCAGCAACCCCAAAAGCTGATATAAACCAATGTCTTATTTGTAAAGCCACTGCCCCCACTGTTTAACGTTTCTGAAAGAAGAGGACAGAATTCAACAGGAAACATTTTTGAGCAAAAGTGGACTGAGACGATGAAGTTGGTATGATTTAGTTACAGAACCGAAATCTGGCTCTCATCAGGCTTGGCTACATTACTGTGCCATCAAAGCCAGCGGAATTACTGTGCTGGAGTTAGGAGTAAAAAGTGAGAGGAACTTGCAAACATCCTGTAATTCTGTTATTAAAAAAAGCTGTATTTACTGCAGATCTCCTTGAAAYGGCTTCATTATGTGCCTTGCACTGCCAGTTTCAACAGTTGTTCTTATTTACTGTCATCTACATTCCCCTTTTAAAGCAGATTATTACTCTTACTGATCAACTCTTCTTATTGTGCAAAAGTTCCCTGATGCAGGCAGACTTATTAGGTGGTTTTTGTAAAGGTTGTCTGCTTGTTACTGTTCCACAAGCAGCCGTTCATAATGCCAAAGCTTAACAATGATATCAATTTTAAAATAACGGTTGGAGCCGTAAATTTTCTCCAGTATTTCCTGCAGCTAAAGAAACTCAGTAATCAACAAAAAGAAAACACTAATGATATTTCATGACTTCTTTATTTTCTTGTCACACGTACTGCAGTAACATACGGAGATAAAAAAGTGCCTGCTTTTCAGATTTCATTTTGAACACAGAAATCACTGTAGGGCACACAATAAAACTTGATTCTTAACTTATGCTCCACAATCAATAGTTAATCCTCAACTGAACATTTGATACAAGGTGCTCTGCTTAACCTTTTGTCTGCTGTCTCTCTCTCCTTTTTGGATGCTATTTGATTTCAATTAAGCTATGACTGACTATATCAAGTCTCGGCAGGATATCTTTCCTTAAATTRAGCAGCACTTTGCCTCATGATCTTAATCAGGAGCTCCTCAAGGAGGATTCTCTGCTGTTGCAACTGGGTACCAAGCCCCCCCCACTTCCCAAGCATCTCCGAGTAGAGCAGTGTATGTGATAGACCAGAAGAGGATTGGGGCTACCACATGCAGACAAAGTGATCAATCATTGACAATAACATGAATACTGATGCCAAGAATAACAACCTGTTCTAGGGGAGGATGGTAAAAATTCAGCTTTTCAACCAACACAGTACAAATACAAGTTATTCAAAAGCTCAGTTTAAATGAATTTGGCTGTCTGGTCTATCTTCTCTGGCCAAATCTTTCTCTAAGGTCACCCCAAAATTTTCAGAAGCCAAGGTCAAATCATAAAATGGGTGTGTCTGGTATTTCAATTAAATAAATGCTAGGCAAAGCACCATGAATTTTCACTATTGTGAAAAATGTTCTACCTTCTGCCAGTCCCCAAATTAGTATTTCTGCGATCCTGAAAAATTACTTTTCTATGGATTGTGAAGTACCTGTGTGAGGCTCCCTACAAAGCAGAGAGATACTGTTGCTGTAACATGACCACTTATTTTAATCAAGTCCTTGGACATTTGCTTCTAACAGGACCTGCTGAAGATGGACAGCTCGGATGGAAAGGTTAGCCAGCCCTAATAAAAGCTCCCAATGTTTTCACTACACCCACTGTCATCCTTCTTGCTCAGATCTGGTGCAGTTCAAGCAGCTTCACAGAACAGACAACCAGTGAGACAGACATATCCAAACTACCACTACAACTGTTCTTCTCTTCCTCTCTAACCACGTAAAACTGCAATATATTTCTGTTAAGGTATTCAGAGACACTCCCAATCTGAAATCCACTGAGTCCATGCTAAAGATTCCTCTAAAAATGCTGTAATTAAGTAAGTAGTTGACTTTAAGTACGCCTTACAAGAGATGACAAGGGGCAGCAAAGGGGTATTCACACAGCCTGCGTTAAGCAGTTATCTTCAGACACTTAAGCCAGGAGCCTGGTCTCTGCAGGCTCCCTTAACATCAAAGGAGAGAAGCTCGGATGGAACGACAGTGCCACGACTGTGGCAAGATTGAACAACACTTCATCTTATGTCTATAGATTCAAATACCATAGCAGGTGACTAAGAAAAACAGCAAAGGAGCAAAGTAAGTCTAAAATCAATGTTGCCTCACGTACAATCATTAAAACTCCACAGACCAAATTGCAACATGTCAAAATTGCGTGAAGCGTGTTGAAAGCTCTTACCGCGGTAAAAGTTTCCAATTAAGAAACACACTTCAGTTTGGGAATATATATTCATTTTATGATTGATTTTGCCCTTTTTGGTTAAAATAAGATAAAAAGGTCAGGTTTTAGCTAACTACTACACAAGAAAGTGAATACTTCTTCCACTGCCACATAACTCCCATGATCTGTAGCCAATAATTCTGTCAGTTGCTGTAAAGGAGTGCTACAAAATACTGCAATCTCCACAAAAAACTTGGTGATACTAGACATGCAGTGATGCTATGAACCTGCAGATCTGGCTTTTTATGCCCATTTCTCTGCTTGCACAAGCAAAATAGCAAAAACCCCCCAAGAATAAAGAGGCTTCCCCACCACTGAAAAGTGTCTGATTAAGGGGATGAGAGGTCTATGCTATGTGTTTATCTGCCTGTCAAGTCATCCTCCTTTCCATCCTCCTTACAGATCAGCAGGGCAAGACCACTTTCCTTCTAAAATAAATATTTTAGATTTACTGTAAACTTAATGATTTGACATTTCAGGGCCTCTGCGGGGACATGTGATGGTGAGCTTGTAAGTCAGTGCCCTTTTTGAGGTAGCACGGGATGCTCCCTCAGCAAATCCTGCCTCTATACATAGGTAATATACCCCGTAATGGCGCATTTAAGAGGTGCACACAGGCACACGTAGGGATTGTACCCCTATGCACTGAAGCAGAAGTGGGGTTGCTCATGTCAAAAGAGGTGGGGGAGAGCCAGGGGATCCCCAGGGACTCTGATGCTTCTTTGTGGATCCTTTCAGCCTTTCCCAAGGAGTACCTGCTCCCCAGATAGATACCTGGCCTTGTTATACAGTAATCCCCCACTGCACCTGAACGCGAACAGAGACACATGCAAGTATGATTGCTCTCTTGTGTCTTTTTGTTTTTTTTTTTTAATAAGTGCCATAGAAAGTTCACCCGCATTTCATGAGTGGAACAGAAAACACTGAACAGCTCTGCTCCCCAACATGGTTTTGTTTGTTTGTTCTTGGGAAAATATTGTCTTGCAGATGCCATCATTCAGACATGCATTCAGCATCCAATTTAAGGGTGCAAGTGGCAGAAATGAGGCAACGGTTTTGTCACATGGGCTTTGCTTAACCCTTTTGCACATCTCCCTTCTCTGCAGCACACCATTTACAACTGCCAGGCAAGAGGAAAGGCCTTGTAAACTTTTTGGTGCCACTTCCTTCTTTTCCGAAGTAAATTGCTTAGCAGTAGACTACACGTTTGTTTTATTTAGCCTCAGTCTTAAGTAATTTATTACATTTTGTGTGTGTGTGTGGTCTTATTTTTGGCAGGAGAGATTAAATCTCCCTTCTGACAGAACCCCACTGTGGAACCTTGGGCATGTCTGGTGATTTTTGCACCAGTTCCTGGAGAGAGGGATGGTCATTTCCTGGCCTCTGTCTATCATGAGCGTATGCAGCTTAGGGAGAAAGGCTGTCTTTAAATATTAATGAACTCAGTGCCTCACGCGCTGAGAAACTGCTCTCATTTGAGATCTTAAGCATTACTATAAACAGCTGAGGCAGGAAAACACCCTGTGCAAAGAATTGGTTAAAAGATTCCAAATGCTATGTTTTTTTATATTCTCCTGTATTAAGCCTTCTGACAGGAACAAGATGGTATTTCTGCCTGGAATAGTCTTCTGCCTTGAGTTCAAAGTGACAAAGCATTAATGTATGCAAATATGCAGCCTACAGCTTGTTCATTAGGAAATGGAGAAGTAAAGGAGAGTATGTAGGCTAAATGTCACTAAGACATATAAAACTCTTTGTGGCTATATAAAACTCTTCACCATACTAGAAATAGGAATGTGCAAAGTATAAAAAGGAGACAATATGCAACTGCTCCACTCCCAAATGCCTAACAATGGGTAAGTGCAACATAAGCCAGGAGYGCATGGAGACCATAAACTTCTGTGAAGAGACCTCTATAGCAAACGTGAATGTATTAAGAACTAAAATTGCCTGCAAGATTTCCTTGTTTTGCATGGACTCTTGACTCAGAAGTTTGTTCTACCTGGATGTATTTCCTGCACTTCGCAATGCCTTGACCTAGTCTTCCCCATTCTTCCTCTGTATAGGTTCAGGTTTGCTGACTGGTCATAGCACTAACAGCATTGGGGGTGTTGCTATAAAGCAGAGACAGCGTGGCCCAAAGGACTAAGAAGGTACAAGGAATGAGTGAATTCCAGTCTTGGATTACCGCTTCCATACCACAACCTTGGGCTTCGCTTCTTCTCTCAGCAGGTATCTGCTGACAAAACTGGATTTGGCTTTCTCCTCATCAGACTAGCTCACACTTTCCTACTCCGATCAGCACCTTACATGTAATGGTTTTCCAAGTTCATGGCCACATGCAATACACAAAACAAGATCTGCAAGCTGAAGAAAGAGCCACCAATTCTGCTAATTGCCAAATGGGGGTGAAGAATTATAGATGTTAGCCACATTATTAAAATTCATCAAAGTCAGGTTTTTGACTCTCATAGAGTTTAAGTCAGGTTCAGAAGGCAGGGGCAGGCAGAGGGTTTCATTTTAAAATTTTTAAAACAAAGCCAATTTAGAACACATTTAAATGATATGAACTAGCCCAAAGTTTCAGTAGTGCTGTTGTATCACTTCACAGTGGGAAAACAGCAAAGAATCCAATTTTCAGCTGACCTTACGCATGGCCATACTAATTCTCACTGCCCTACTTCCAGGCCCTCATGGTCGTGCAAAGCTGAYAGAGGCAGCACAGCTCACTGCCACAACCCACTGCTGCAAGCCGCTGTATTTTTCACAAAAAAGCTGTTTCATCCATTTGCATCACTTATTTTGCCAAAAATGTGAAGCCAGGCCTGCACTGTCTGAACAGAACAGTTTTATTTTTTATCTAGAGTATTGCCCTAATTTTTTCTTTTAAAAAACATGTGACCAAAATCAAAACAAAAACTCTGCCAGATCTAACACTAATTTTTGATGAAAAAATCATTTCAGAATTCTTTTTGTTATCCCACTTGGAATAAAAATAATTTCTGACTACAAAACAGTTTGCGTAACAGGAAATCTACATCCAATGCCTTCCTAATATAAGCAGAGAAAAAAGCAATGAAGCAAGAATATACCCGCTCTTAGTACCTGACTTTTAGCAGAAGATGTTATTAGTGAAGAATTAGCTGCATGGGACAGTCAATGAGTATTTCTGGTTTTAGAGCTGGCTTGAAGCTTTGTTCCAGGGGTCACACTTCGAGAGTGATAAATCAGGAAGGCAGTGCAACTCAGATACAATATTTGACCTTCCTCATAAAGCTTTACTTCCTGCTCTCAAGAGATAAAGGGGTGAGGTGGAAGGAAATTTCTTTTTTTTTTTTTTTTTTTTTTTTTAGCTCTCATGAGTGAGGAAAAAACCCCTGATCTCTAAAGGCATGAAGTCCAGAAAATATGAACCCCCAAAAAACAGGAATCAAAAGATAAGGGTATTCTTTTATATACATCATATCTATCTCGAGGGAGCTGACACATGTCTGTATGTCTGGTGCTATACTTTTTTTTTTCCACCAGACAAAAAGCAAAATCACAGGCAAAATATATTTCAGCAGTTTTGTCTTATTAATCCACAGAGCCACCAGATGGAGCTGAGGTTATGCTTTTAACAAGGGGGAGCACAATTAATTTCTGGAAGGATTTCAGTGAACAATATGCATGTGTATAATAAACAGACAAATGTGCGTAGACACACTGCACTCTGTATAAATTAGGTATATTTAAGGTTTAAACAAATAATTTGAATGAGCCAGAGGAGCTAGTAAATCAGGTTCACAAGTCTCTTCTGCATGCTTTCCTGGTGTCTAATAAAGGGTTAGCTTTTCTTAACTGTGGCTCCTCTATGAGCCACTAGTACTTAAAACCTTGTGGTAGTGCAGTCCCTTTGACACCTCTGCCTCTCTTCCAAATATAATTGAAATTGGCCAGCAGCTTCAAAAACTGTTAGACTAAACAGACAAATACACATGTCCAGACAGCAGAATTATTTAAGGCCCACTATCTGCCTTAGCAACCAAGATGTAAAATACCTAAGAGACTTAGGCATCAAAAACTGGGCTTATGCTTCGCAATACTTTGCATATGGGAAAATACAAGCTTTTTCCCATACGTATACACACACACACATATACAGGGAGCAACTACTGCAAAGATACAGCTAAAGCACCAGTGCAAGTCTAAGGAAACCGTACCACTTCCTCCTCACATTCACACAGTGTGCCAGAAGACCCAGACTAAATTACTGGGACAACAGTAAGTGATTCAAGTCAAAAGGCGTATATATGCCAACTCCATTTAAAATTACTTGCCAACACTTTCTCCCACCATTTTAATGAAGTTGGCTTGAAACCCTGGAGTTTAAGGTTGTTATAACTCAAATGTGTCAAACTTATTATATATAAAGTTGTTGTTAATGCCTGCTACAAGATATATGGCCTGAATTAGTACTATAGTAGACCCTGGAAAACTTGGTGACAATTGCTGCTCCTTTCTGCTTCACAGTTTACATAGGAAAAGGCAGTTCTTTTCTGAAAGGATTTCACCCCAACCAGAAGAGATTCAGGGTAGGAGGAAGACACCGCAGTCTGTGTTACGGAGCGACTCTACCACAGCCAAAAGTAGAGCACCTGAAGAGAATTGTCCAAAATATGATGAACATTTGGTTTCATCAACAGCTTTGAGATTTCCAATTCTGAATTCATTAAGAAGCAAAATTAAACATGACATTCTTGGAGAAAAAGAATTGCTTTGGACTGATCTAACATTGTGCTATGAAATAATTTAGATTGCATTTATATATTGCATTATAATTTAAAAATTTAGCCATTAGAAAAAAAAAAAAAAAAAGGAGACTTCCCAGAGTCAGAATGGAATGTTTGACATTGTTCAAGCTTTTCCTCCCCCATTCCTTCCAAAATAGTGGCACAGAAATCAATTCACTTTCAGGAAGTATTTGGATTGTGATGACACCAAAATGAATACATCAGTTTCACCAAGGTTTCTCCAGGTCACCTCATCCTATGGCCCAGTTCAGCCCTTGAACCTTCAAAACTCATTTAATGCACTAATAATTACGTTTTACCAGGACTGAAAAAAATTGCCCAGGTGTCCTGAAGCCTACTTGCGTTGCTCCAGATGGCGTAAACTCCAGGAGATTTAAAGCATTCAGGCACACAGGGTTCATCACCCACATGCCTCCTCCCAGCCGCCTTCGAGAATTCTCTTTGCTAATCTTCCTCACGTCCTATGCTTCCTTTGCAGCAACTGATGTTTTCCTTGACCTCTTTGCCTGCAAAATCTTTCCTGATCATTTACGCAGAGCTCCACGTCCAGCCAGACCTGCTCCCTCCCACAGTTGGTGCTGGGGTGACAACACAAGTGCTGCTGATTGCAAAGGAGGGCCAGAACTGCAGCCTGTGACTGGAAAAACATAAAACAGCCAGCAGGGAACACAGCATCCCCTGGGAAATCTTTCTTTCATTAGGCAAGAAGGTCATGCCCTTATTAGCCTCCAAAGCTGATGTGCAGTTCCCCTTTTGGGCTGGAGGCTCACGCCTATGCAGCCGTGGCCTTTTGCTGTGCAGCAGAACCTGCTGTTGAAGCGAGTTCTTCCTCTGTACTAACGTATTCATGCTCCATATAAAAGGTATATAAGGATGTGCCTCCAGGAGAAAATACACTTTTTTTTTTTTTTTTTTTTTTTTAAGCTATTTTCCCCACAACCACCACTGTAGATAAGCTCTGTCTTTTCCTGACTTGGGAGAGAACTGTTGGTGAAGGGCACTTTGGCAGCTTGCATGATCTGAAGCTGCTTCTGGCTGGCAGATGTCTGAGCTGCTGAGATAGAAGAGTCTTTTCCCCCCTCCTCTATTTCCTCAGCCCAATGCCTTGACTACCATGGAGTACAAAGTGCCTTCCTACACTATCCCATGCAGTCTGTTAAATACTGCAATGGGGGCAAGAGGTGTCTACCATGCAACCTTCTGATACTTGCTATGAAAAGGAAATGCCTCCACTACAGAACTGGGTTTAATTGTGACCTCCTGCCCCAGAAGTTACACCACAGCATCTATTTGCTCTGCAGTTCTGACAGCTTGTGAGAAGAGAGGCCCTGCTGCCAGTGCAGTTCAGTTGAGTTAGGTGGCTATTCACTCCCAGCCTCAGGAGCCATGAGATTAGCAGCCAAGACAGAGGCTGCATTCCCAGACGTCCCGTGACGTACCTGTGAAATACCAGAATCAGGCTAATATTTTTAAGGGCTTCAGCAAATCCACAATCTACACTCTCATGGCTCAGCTCTAAATTAAGGATGGAAGACCCAATGCCATAGGTCTTTGGGAACAACACAGCTGTCTGAAAGGAGAGTTAAGAGGCATCCTAGTCTCGACACGGGTTTCTAAGAGATCGCTTTGTTCTTTTTCTCAACACCTTGAGCATGAGATGGATAAGAATTGCAGAGCTGTAGACCCATCACCTCCTTTGCTTCTTCATATGAGATTTTATCATTAACTGTACAAAGCAGGCAGTTTTCCCAGCTTTATAGCTGCTTTAATACGAAAAGTCTCCAGTATACCACACCTAACTACCACTCAATAAACCATGACATCACTGGTGCACGCTCCACTTGTATGAACAGGCAAAGGAGTAGACAAGAAATTGAGGGTAAGTGTCAGGATACAGGCTAACGTGTCAGTGCATGTATTCAAAAGTCATGAGTCAGCAACGTTCATGTCGGGTCCAGCCCGGGATCCATAAGAAACATAGAATTGGGCTAGAAGTTTCAGTGCCAGCTGAACTTTCAAGCCCCATCAGCACTCTTTAGATATGCCAAATCCCAGATGGGACTAAAATGCTTTGAAATAGTTTCCCATTGAAACAATTCCCATCCTGAAGGATGCACAAACCCTGACAGAACAGAGAGTTTGAGGTCACTGGAATCCGATTCTACATTAAAGTGGTTTCCTCGGTAACCAGAAGTCAAAGCAACCTTCAAACAGTGCAAACACACAAACCTTTCACTCCTTACAACTTTTCAATTAAAGAGGAACAAAAATACATTTAAATTATGAAGCTTTCTAAAGTGCCCAACCCAGAGTAGCAAGCTCTAACTGCAATATATCTCACTTAGATAACAACACTTCCTGCAAAGTTTCAAGGACAACCGTAAGACAAAGTGCAAAAAGAAAAGGAATAACATAATATGCTTTTAGACTGCACGCAATGTAAGTATCACAAGGTCTCTGTTCATGAGTCCATGCCACAAGCACCCAGTCTGGACACACTGGGGAGGATATAAGGCCAGATTTGACCTCTGCTGCTGTTGTGAAGTCCAAGCTCCACTGCCTTTAGACAGATACTGGCCTGATACTGGGCATGGCGGTACCTCTAGAGCATYCTGGTTGTGCAGCCACAGCACCAAGGTCCCCAAAGGCAGGTGAGGCTATGTGCTAAGCTTTGAGGTAGAGCCTGTGCAGCAGCAGCGGGTGAGGCAGAGCTCAGTTCACTCCTTGTAGCAGGGCCCAAGCCAGCTGGGTAGTGCTTCAGGGTGGAAGCATAAAGTAGCAGTGCCATCTGTTACCGCTGGAGTAAAGGCTCATTCCTCGATTTCACAATGCCTGAGGAACCGCGGGTTAGAAAGAAGCATGCTGCTGACAAAAACCTGCTGTGGCAACACAAGAAGTTGCCTTGGATGTAGCATTCGGGCTGGGAAACCTGAGACTCAAGGAACAGAAAAGGCAGAGTTATGGCTGATGACACAGCCTGAAATGATGATAAGTGAACCTCCCTTGTGCCAGAAGAGTTACACCTTTTTACACCAGGGAGAGGCTGAACAAGTGTCTCATTACCACTATTACTTTACGTTGCCAAAGAGACACTATGAAATTGAGTCCTTTCCCTTAAATGACAGTGTGGGATATACAATTTTGTGCACCGTGTCCTGTCACTGCAGAATATGGGACTTTGTGCTATGCAGATGGGTTTTCTCCAGGTGTGTACTCTTATGTACCAAGCCCGGTGAATAAATTGGCTGGAAATGCGGATACCCATCCATGTAATAAATAAGGCAAATTGCTAACAGTGAGACTGAAAATATTCAACTTCAGGCAGAGAACAACATTTCAGCCCAATATTTGAAGTTTATCATTAATAAACTGAGAGAGACTAGTAGATTATAAGGAATAGTAACAGACATGCTTTAAGAATAAGGCTCACTGCCACGATTAAAAGGCATTTGCCTGATTCCACGAAGACCTGTAGTCCTCTCTGTGTATGCATATGCACGTATATTCTCATTTTTCTGAAAGATCACCCATCTTTCTCTTCCTAAGGATTTCATGGCTTTATGTACATTCTTGTTACATTGAGAATCTGCAATAATGTTACCAATGAAATTGTCTATGAATAATACATTACTGCATCGCATAAAATAGTCAATGATTTCTTGAGGGATAATGAAAACTACTAGTACTTACTGGGTGTTCAGGCCAGGCAGTACATTGCTAACTAATTTATTTTAGTCTTTGTTAAATAAAATATACAATTCATTCATCTCTAGCATCATATATCATACAGCACCAGAGCAAATGGGAAGCTGATCTGAGCACCCCAAATGGTATCGACAGCCCATAGCTCAGCTCTGCTGCAGCACAGTTACAGGGGACGCTGAGGACACATTGGTATTCTGCACTGGAAGGCAGGAGCCACCGCTCAGCTTTCAGGCTGATACTCATATAACCTGAGTTTCATGAGCAGTGCAGAGTCTAAAACGGCCACCGTCGTGCCCGTTAGTCAAGAGACATAAGCAAACAGGCCAAATCAGCCAGATCTTCGCAGGTAGTGGGGGTACGTTCAAGTGGCCCAAGATGATTTGGAGGAAAGCGGTGGAAGCCAGCTGGTGGATCCTACCCCATGTTTTGCCAGGACTGCCTTTTCTGCCTCAGCCACCTGCTATGTGTCAGTGAATGACTGCATTTGACACCTCAAATGTTTAGATAACTTTCAGTTCAGTCTTTTTATGCTCAAGCACTTAACCCATTAGCCTCTGCAAAGCCCACCCAGGGAAAAGCCCGCTGTCTAGTGAGTGCATCAAGCCAGACTGGCAAATGGTGAATTATATTTCCAAAATACAATTCTTGTTTTAAGTAACAATACTGCAAGGTGCAAGCAGAATTGCTGAGTAGAAATCAACAAAATAAAAAGTCTGGTTTGGAGGGTTTATTTTCTTTTTCAAAAATGAAAGACATACAGGAAAACATACAGGAAAACCTATTTTACGAAATATAGCTGGCTTCCTGAAGTACCTGCTTCTAACGTTTACTTTGCAAAATACTGCTTTTGAAAACAGCCTTTTCATGTATCCTGCATGTTCCAAGGTTCATCAAAATTAATTAACATCCTAGTCTTAACAGGGGATTGTCTCTATTGGGGCTTAGAGCTGTTACTGCCTTTCAGGTGCTGAAGCAATGACAGCATATGTTGCACAGGAGAGCCCAGCCAGAACCCGACGACGCAGGTACCGTATAAATACATAACAAAATCCTTCTCTAGACATTTAGTCCTGACCTGCCGATAGCACACCTATAGAGATATTAAAACCTAAATATTTGACTGCCAGATATCTGAAAATACTCAGACCTTTCCCCTATAACACTTGGGAAACAAAATGCTACCAAACCCAATAATCCCTACTTACTCCTCAGGGAAAAACTGACACACTAACATTACACTCCAGTGATTACCAGACTGAAAACTGGCAATAATTATCCATACTCTTCACACACTATTCCATTTGCTTACAAAGGATCAGTGTGTTTTGTTATAAAATATATTACAGTGTAAGCAATGTTACCTTATTTCAAACATATCCAGCTGACACACTTCTGCCTCATTTGCTTCACCAATAGGTAGAGTTGTCTAGAGTGATTTGCAGGTAAAACCTTCTGAGAACCAAAGTAACTTTTTCGGTGGTAATATTTTCATTAAAAAAATGTTTTCTTGTGGCTCAAGGATTTGTGTAATTTTAGCAAAATGTTTCAAATGAAAAGAAATTCTATGCTGATACAAATCAAGAGAGGATAGCTTAGGTTTTCAGGTTTTGCTTTCTTTTTTTCTTTCCCTGCCCTCTCCTTTTTATCATTACAAAAGTGGATTGAGATAAGAGATCAAAATTAGACATAAAGAACGACAGTCTCAGGGGAAAAAACCAAAACGTTTCAGCCCCCTTCAAAAAGCATCTAAATGAAAATGTTGCATTTCTATTTACCTCTAAAACAACAGTTTTCAATTCATTCCCTCAAAGAAACAAGGAAAAAGCATGACAAAATCTGAAACTTTTTTTCATAGTGCTCATATTTTTTTCCACAACAGCTCAACCCACTTTTTCAGGAGGCCCTATTAAGAGATTCATTTCTCTTTTAGTAACTGAATAAACTAATGCAGTGCCTTCAGCTACTCCAGATACACTCGCATGTAAGCCACCTACAAAACGTGCATATAGAGGACATCGAAAAATTTTGTAAGAAATAAATGTTTGATGCTGGTCCTGAAGTGACTCTGTTTTGGTTCAATACCAACTGACCTTCAGACGCACAGTAATTGCTCAGGAGCGGGACCCACCTCAGAGCAGATTCCTAGGGAATCCAGTAACTCAAAGATGGATCCGTCCTGAACAGGCTAAAGCATTTACAGAATTGGCTGGGGTTACTGTGGCAGGACAGGAGCGAATGCACACATCTTTGGTCAGACCTCTTTGATCACACTTATGTTCTTACCATCCTGACTCCCATCATATCAGCAGAGCCTATACAATTCCCTGTGAAGCTTTATATCATGATTCACGCGAGATGTCCATGAGCTGCCTCTTTCTGAGAAAAACTGGCCACTGTAGACAACTGGTTGCTGAGCATGGGAGGGAATCAACCTGAAAGGGTGCAAGTAGCTCTTAACAGCATCCAGGAAGTCTGGGCTGTTTAGAAACAAAGATCCCCAAGCCCAGGCATAAAGAAAACTGCATCCCTTCCATACCTTACACAGATGACCCTTCACAGCCTGCTGCCATTCCCCACCAGCTAGGCTAGAGGAAGGTTGGCAAGCAAAACCCAACTTCTAATACACCAGCCCAGCTCTCAGTTTATACAATAAACATAGGAGACTTTTATGGGAAAGAGAAAATGTTATAATTTGATTAGTGGACCAGCAGAGGGTTGTCTCCCTAAGAACAAGGGGGAAGAAGGAAGGGAACTATGTATCCAAATGGATGGTACACAGGCACCTGAGTTGAGCAGTTTATTTTGGAAATAAAGGAAATGCTTTCAAGTGTATTTTGCTGTAGTTAAAAAAACAAAACAAAACAAAACAAACCACCACACACACACAAAAAAAACAACAAAAAAACCCCAAAAAACCACACAGACAAAACCATTAAGTTGAACAGAAAGTTATTCCCCCAAATAATGAACTCCAAAGCAGCAGCGAGTTCAGCAGCAGTGAACTGATATACAGGATTTCATCCATATGAAGAATGATTATGATTTCTTAACAAACTGCAAAAGACTTACAACCTTTAAGTTAGCAACTTACTAAACACTGGCTGCCAGGGAAAATAACAGCAACTGCTTCTAACGTTTTCTTCTATAGACAGACTCTATGATTCAGGGGATGAAGGGAAGAGCAGCAACCAGAAAACCTTCACGCTCATCTGCTCTATTTCCATTTTACATTATTATTCCTTCTTTGTATTGCTGTGTGCATGCAATCTCATTCCCTAGGAATATGAAACCTGCAGCCACTATTTCTTAAAAGGCAAGTTTCTAAACAGTCTAATCTCACTGCCCTTCTTTATGGATATAATCTCCATTTCTCTGGGTATTGCCTATCTGCCTGAAACCTCAACTGCACTCTTTAAACCAACAGGCTTTGTCACAAAGTTGTAAGTTTACCAAAACTTTCTGCTTCCTGTGAGAATCTCCTGGCTCTCTGGACAACTGGCCGTTGTACAAGTCCAAACCCAGCGATCCCTAACATGTTAATAGGGACYTCTTGTGGCTGGTGACACTAATGTTGAAAAGTAAATTGTGGTGGTCTGCTTCATAGTGCAATCCACAAATCCCCCCCAAAACGCCTCAGAAATTTGGTACTTCCTGTATAAGCCTGAAGCTCGGAACGGCCAGTGATACAGCACGGGAGCAGAAAAGTGTATCTGGTCTATTTGAGTCTTAAATACTGATATCTAAATCAGGTATGTTTTGAACTACAGCATAACAATTGTAGCAGCAGCGAACAGCTAGCTGTTTTATCCTTTGTTCCTCAGGCACTTCTTTTTCACACCCCTGAGCAAAAGGATTCAGTTGTCCCATTCTGCATGCGGAGAAACAGGAGTGCATTAAAAAGGATGCATCTCGCCCCTGACCAAGTGACAAACCAGGAGTTAAGCTGAGATCAGCACCGGGTGTCCTGGACTCCAGCCTAATCTGCCATCTCAGGCAGACTTCACCAACATACCAGGGCAACATCAAAGTATATTTAATGCAGTAAATCCTTCTGGGGTGGCACTGTGGTAGTGCACTGGTGGGAGCCCATGGGATGGATCAGCGCTTCCTGAAGGAAGCTTTTTTGTCTGATACAGCTCCTCAGGAATACATTTCCATGAGAAATCGATTTGAATGCTTTCCAGGGAAGTGTGACACTGCCTGGCTGTACACATTTCAGCAGGGCCCCTTCGCTGTCATCTTCTAAATCAATTTCTTTCACTTGGTGCCAACGCAGCATATTAGTTTTTAAGTTGCCTTCTCGCTGAATGAGATATGATGAACCCGTGAATTTTATTGGTTGTAAGAAAGCTTTGAGAGGGAGAACAGCAGAGAGAAATATCAAAGCTAAACTTCAGACTATATATTGCTTTTTCTTTCAACAGCAGAGGGGAAAAATTCATTCTTTATCTTGTAATGTGATTCATGGCTCTTTCCATAAGGCATTGATAATGCAATTCATTAATTTGGCATTGGTAGTCTTCACCATTTTCTTTGTATATATTCCGCTAGTATGAGCCTGTCCACTCATTAAAAAGTGTCCTGCCCTAAATATGTCAGCGCAAGAGCAAACCTAAAGCAGTTGCATGGGACAGGGGTGTTTTTGTGAGGGCAGGTTACCCAACGTTAACAGACATAAAGCTAGCCAGAAACTCAAGGAGATGAGTTCAGAGTTTTGGGGTAGCTTTTTAATTCATTGTTTTCTTCTTATAAAACCTCAGCTTTCAAGAAAAAATGTGACTACTCCAATAGTTTCTTTTCTAGCCCCAAAAGCACTAAGGTTGCACGGCTTTTCTTACAGAAATTAGATTTTGTGACAACAAGCAAAAATAAAAATGTTAACCAATAGACCACTCCCAAAGCACCTTACAGAGGTGGCCAAAATCTCTTTTTGAAACACAGCCAGGTACAGAAGCCGAAGTACAGCAAAATGAGTCACTCATGGCAGTCTAATAACTAAGGCAGACCCCACGTTTCAGTGCTGTACCCACTAGCCTGAAGTCATATTCTTGGGAGAATTGCCATTAGAAAAAAAAATTAGCAAGCATCCAATTTACAATCCTGTTACAGGAGAGGGAAATTAAGATAATATTAACCTATAGAGCACTTGAGTGAAGTAGCTTATCACCATAAAGTCAGGTTGCTGTAGAACTGTGTGGGATTATACCAGCCTATAAAATAGTCCTACAGAAAATGGCACGTCCAAAACTACAGGCCTCCAACCCTGCAAGTTTAACTGATTATAGTTCCTAAAATAAAATATCTAGGTTGGATTTTCAAAGGGCAGAAGACATTCAGGCACACATTTCCAATCAACTTTCAATGGGAAGTATTTGACCCATTTCTGCTCTGATTTTACTGTACTTTAAATAAGAACCACACTTCACATTTTGYGTGAACAGGCTTGACTCTTGATACAAAAGTCAGCCTTGTGATATTCCAAGCACATACAACCCTCGAGGCCTATAAACGTCATTTGATGATAATTTTCCCACTTATGTGGCAAACAAGAATTTTAACACAGGGAGGGAAATGTTTGTGCTGTGCTGCCTTCTTTGCTGACCGGTGACTCGTGGCTGATGTGGGGCTGACATTAGCTGCAGCAGATCATAATCTAAACTTTTATATTTTTAAATACTTTGAATATGCACAATGATGTGTAAATGCCAAATAATGTTGTTTTATTTTGACAGCGCTTAGCACTATTCATGCACAACTGAATCAATCTATAATCATTTGGACACAAGAGCACTCTGTACTGTAAGAAACAAAAGGGAGCAGTTAAACATCAGTTTTCACAATAACTAATATTACCTAATTTCTAGCTAATTCCAGCAGACTAGCTTGCCTCTCTCTTGTAACGACAATTCATGCCTGACATAAACAAAATGCTCTCTAACACAAATGTATTGAGATAATGTACTGTAACAAAAATACAGTAATATCTAGTGGCAGGTATTCAAGGCTTACCTTTATTTGCCACTACTATCATGAGCATATATCCAATATCCATACAGTGTTCCTAAGCACTGCATTTGGTGTATAGTGTGTATTAAACTTCTTTGAGCTGTTCATAATGGATCAACTAAATTTTATAGGACATAAAACAACCCCCAAAGAAAACAGTGTTTTGAGAGAGGTAACTTCCTTATCTTAAGTAACCTACATTCACTGCAACAGTGCCCAGAAAGCACTGTCATCAGGTACCAGTTACAGTGCTAACTGATGCGAATTTAACTACTCCATCGTGCTTGCAACTGTCTATGCTACGTTACCTTCTCTTCTGCACATTTCCCCGCGTTGCATCACCTGCTTGTTCACCTGCTGCACACTGCCGGGATCCTAGAGCATGAGCTGTTGAAGGAGGAGAACGCCTTTGCCCTGCTTGACTGCATGGCACCAGCTGCTTTGAAACCCTAGTGCCTGCCAGGGCTCCTTCAGAGGCTGCAGCACCCACAGAGTGTAGATAGCAACAGCACTGCCACCTCAAATCTCGGTACTGAGAACAGCTTGAATCAAATCCAATGAAGCACAACAGGGCTGCTCTGTGAACACAGATTAAAACACCTGCAGGATCTTTGTTTTGATTTCCCTATGAGGCCTCCAGACTGAGGCAATTAGCAGCAGGTTTTAGTGACTCATGAAGCATCAATGCAAAGCTCTTCTTCAGAGTCTTGTAATCATGACAGACTAAGCTACTCTGAATTGTACATGTACTACTAACTATACAGAGACCGTAACAGACCAATAGGACCAGTTCTTCCCACTTCAGTATTAGCATTCACTTTTTTCTTTATTAAGCTCACATTTTCTAAGTCTCCTAGAAGACTAAGGCACACATATATATATATATATTCCCCCCACCACCACCACCTGATTTAACTCACTGCTAAGCTGTAACATGCAAGCCAGATCCGAGCCCTGCAGCCCAGGTACTGGAGGCATCTAGTTTGCGACCAGTTCCACACTGTATTTAGCTGAGCTACATAGGGTATACACATACTTAAAAGGGAAGAGAAACCAGCTCCCAATTTTACATTACTGCAGCTCGTTCTGGGACAGCATGGGTATCTCTGCTGTACAGCACTGGGCCATGTAGATGTACCCTAGGAGAGGTTACTTGCTGAGTTAATGCTACTGATACATGAGAAGGTTTCCTGTTCCTACAGACAGCTTCTGTCAAGAATTCTCCCTGCTGCAAAAGATTCATAATTTAAAGAGAAAAGGCACTAAATAATTTCTGAAGGTGATACATATGAATTGAAACCATTTCTCATGGTAGAGCCCCAAACAAAGGGTTATCTGTCAATAAATCTATCATGCGTGACATCCGTGCTTCCGTGGGGTCAACCCCACTGTAAACAAACAAAAGGCTCTTTTAATGATTCACCATTGCCTAGAGGGGAGGAGGAAGAAAGCATCCATTTTTCCTGAAACGTAGGTTGACAGGCCTACTCTGATGAGACATTTACATCAAAAGGATATTTTCCTTATGCAGGGACACAGATTGTTTCTAACATCCTATTTCTATTAGGGAGTGGCAGGGAATATCCTTTCTAAATCAAGTGCTCCTAAGTTGTGGGGCGTAAACCACTGATTGTCCTTAAGTTTAAAGCTAAAGAGTAACAACATTCCTCAGTAGTCTGTGAGATCTGTTAGTCTAAAACTTTGGAGAGTCATTAAAAAAAACAAAAGTGGCTATTTCCCATCTCAACTTTAATGATGAGGAGGACTTGAAACCTGCTTTCCCCCTTCCATTGCCACTTACTGGCAGACGAAAGAACATATAAATTGTTTCACAGTCAAAGCAAGAACCTGACAGAGAAGCCCAAAGTGGGTTGAAGTAAACTCTTTTCACTCCTCTAAACAAGTCCCCAGTCTATGTGGTGCTTTTACTTGAAGAAAGGCACTTGGGCCTTGTTTACCACTTGACCATCGGACAAGACTTCACCATTCTCACTGCAAAGCACACGCCGGTTAGGGGCTTTTCACTGGCTCAGAGATGTGCCATCACAACTGTCTGTTTGGCCCTGTGCATTTGGGGTGAGATAGATGCCACCAAGAAAGCCATGCTGTGCCCTTATACAGCCCTGAGTCTCCCTGGCATCATGAGAGAGCAGCAGGAAAATGATGGAGCTGGAAGCCAGGATGTGGCCCTGAAGATGAGTCCAAAATCATGAGCCCGCTCAGCCTTCCAGCGAGGAATTTGAGACAGAGTATAAAAAGAGGCTCACAGGGACTTTGCATCAGCTTAGCTGGAACAATACTAACAAACAGCTTGTGATGTGCAGGACTTTACAACTGAACTCCAACTTGCTTGCATGAGCATACTGGTAACAAGAGTTTTAGAGAAGGCATGTGTATCAGAGAAGCCCTCATTAGATGCTACATCCTAAGAACCCTGCTCAAAATGGCTGAGGTGGGGAGCCTGCGGTCAGCTTTAATTGAGCAATTCCTTCATGTTAACCCCTTTAACAAGGTCTCCCAAATTTTCTCTCCAAGTGCCTGTGCAACTGAGTCACCTGAGCTAGAGCTCACATGCACTGCTGTCTGCGAGTAATGAGCTTTCATTCATAACCGATCGGAAAGCACTTGGGGATTCAGAATTTCATGGTCCATTCTGTCACACCACTTCCCCATCACTCCTACACCAAAGTCATCCATGGTCACACTGGCATACAAGGGGAACAACGCAGTGGAGAATGGGGTCTGTAAAGCACTGCAGATGGTATTTCCTGAACTGAGCTGGGCTTTATCATGTGGAAATACACTTGCATCTAAATACACAGTTTTCAGCATTTATTACAACTAAAAAAACATACACTTTACTGCTAAAAAATCATCCATTCCAGTCTAACAGGTCCCACTGGTGAATAATGCCATGCACAAGTTGCACTGCTGAAGATAAATGAGCTAGATTACCTAGGTAATATCTCATCCATCTGAGTAAAGGGTGCTAAACGGTGTATGAATATGTGTAAAGCCAAGTGACAGAAGTACATACTCATTTTCGAAAAAGGAAAAAGTAATAGGATAATGTTATACCCAGGCTTTCTAACACAGCTCAAATTAAGGGTGGAATTTCACTCTATCATTATTTCTATTATATGCTTTTATTTGTAAAGGTTAAGAACTCAGCTATTAAAATGCACTGTTGGATGAAATTTCACAGGTAGAGCATTCCAGCATGAAAAATCAGCATTACATATCAGGAAGAGGAATTGTTTGTAATTTTTACATCAGAATTCAGCACAAAACAATTCTCAAACTTTTCCATTTCTTTCAACTACAGCATCAGATGTCTGTGATCATAATAAAGCTCTTAATGAATAAACTATCAGCATCTAATGAAGTACACACCAGGGCAGACATTGCAGTTAACACACATGTTAAAAAAATTCTCTCTCCTCTACTACACATACTGCTTAGTTCTTCCAAATTTAAGGAGGCAAGATGAAAAACAAAAAAACCCAGAAGATATGAAGATAYGTTCTCTGGCCTGCAGATCAAGATTACGGCATCTGTTGTCTTCTCTCCTGACAGACCATGGGCACTGGGGAAAGCCTGAAGACAGGGAGAAGTTGGAAGAGCGCTGCAGCTAGTCTATTTAAAGCCAGGTACCATCTCTTACTTATCTCTTAGCACAAGGATATTGCTACAGCTTCAGACTTCACACAGAATGTGTTCAAACGCTAACATAAAGACAGCAACCACTGGACTGACAGACACAGCAAACCTCAGTCCGCACAGCACTGGGTGCTCAGCAGAGCTGCAGGGTGCTGACACCTGCCCACCATATGGAGGTGATGTAAAGTGTGGGGAGATGCCTGGGAAGTTTGTTTCCAAATATTGGATCAGCTTTAAAAGATGACCTTTGATGATTTGAACTTGTACACTGTTGTCTTTTTAGTTAAACAATGGGAAATATTATTAAATACTTCTACTATATCTTAAGATTAAAAATCTTATGGTCTGCTTATACTGCTATATTCCAAGCTATTCAAGTGAGAGCAATAAAGACAAATTTCATTTCAGCAGGATCCCTTTAATTAGTCTGCAATGAGCTTTGCCCTGTTAGAGGTTTATAGCAAATTTTGTGGAAAATGCTCTATGCAATTCTATTTAGTCTTACTCCATCCCATACAAATACCCCATAAAATATTTTAAAAGCCCTACCTATTATAGGAACGTGCTGTTCAACAAGTCATAATACTGAGCTGGCGGTGCTCTCACTTAGGAGAAACGCTGCCCAAACCACCACCACTTATAATTTACAGAGGAAGGAAAAGGCATATCTCCGTTAGGAAGGTGCAATGTGTTAACTTAATGTGAGCTCATTCAGCTGAGGCCATTTGACCAGTCCTGCAGGTTGCAAGACGTACTGATGCCCAGCTTGTTTGCAGAGTGTCCAAAGTCCAAATATCACACCAGCAGCCCCTTGTAGGTGGGGGAAACAAAGGCGGGAGAGGTGAAATGACATGACAGATGTACCCAGCCCATTTTTGTGGTAGAGCCTGGAATTGCAAGTCTAGTGGCCCRATCACCAAGATGAGCTTTCTCTAATAAAAGGTTTCTGCGAGAATGGGAGGAGGAGCAAAACACAGGCTGAGCTCCTAAAACTAATGGTGCTTCATGTTATGGCCATTGATCTGGCTACATGCTGGTTTAGCCTCCAGTCTAACAATAAGCGGCATGGGATCAGTTATGTTCATTGGTGGTAAGCTAATACCATGTGGACAGTGAAGAACAGCAAAGGCTGCAGCAGGAAAGAGAAGGGTAAGACTTTCAAAAAGCAATGCATATTGCCATATATATAAAATTCAGGCCACTTATTTCAAAATGTAAACGCAGGTTTTAAAATCTCCCCAACAAACAATCTCTGCTCCGTGAAAAGCAAAGTGACTATTAAGCCTCACAGTGGTTATTTAATTTTCTCTCATCCTTGTCTTAAACAAAAGCAGTAAGAACAAAAGTGCCAATTCATAAAGTCTTAATTCTCAAGCCACTGTGTCATGTCAAAATGTGCTTTGCATTCCCAAGCAGGAAGGCCCCAGACTCCAGTGGGAACAGCACATAAGCAYCTGAGGACAGAGTTTGGCTCCACAGACACACATTTGCAGAACTACTTAGTTCTCAACTTTTATGGTTGTTTGAAGTGGTGTCTCTCTAGCACTCAGGAGTAATTGGGAGTGACTGTAAGCGTATTTGGATCTTACCTTCTAAAAATAAACTCCTTTCTCTACGCATCCTGACACTCAGCACAGAGATAATAATAAGCCGTTCTTAGAAACAGCACTGTATGACAAGCTACATCAGGCGACTTAGCGCAGAAGAGTGCCTAAATATTACAGCCTGGGGTACAGAAAAAAGAAATCGCAACAGGGGAAAAAAGGATGGGAAAGGTGATGCCAAATGCTTTACAAAAGCGGTTTATTCATCCTTACAAGATGAGATAACCAACTGCTTGACATCCAAATGCTGATGTCCATCAAAATCATAATAATCAATATATATCATCTGGCTTTCTGGCAGCCACCTGAAAATAAATTTGCATAAAATCAGGACACAACTGGAAATCTGCTCCATGATGCCAAATTACAGCAGTAAATGGAAACAGAGATAAATAAATAAACCTGGGTCCAAGAATGAAGCCCTGGAGGACACACACTGTAGAAACAGATGTAAAGTAGATAGACTGAACAAACTTGGAGAGAAGTGTCTAACCGGGAGAAAAACCAAAGCAAAGCTGTGACTGTGGTTCTAAAGCAGGAGGGAAAGGGGCTTCACTGTTAACACCAAGTGCAGTTGTTTTTCTAAGCACTTGCAGACCAGACTTTCAGCATGAAACTGAGAAGCATGTCTGTCAAGTCTTTTTTACTCCTGAAGGCCGCTGCTGCTGCACAGACTGAAGGGACAGTGGATGGATTAAAGTGAGGACAAGAGAAGGACTGAGAGGCAGGTGTTAGTTGTGTTTGAAGGGAGTACCATGGAGTTTCTCACTTGTCGGAAATTTAGTTTACAGAGAAGGCAACAACCACACCATCCTGTCCCCTTTCAAAGAACAGCTGCAGAAATTTTTGGACATAAAAATTATGCTCCTGCTTCTTAATAAAGCACTAATAAGGGAAGTAGAAGTATTATTGTTTAAATCTTACAACTTCCATTTAGTTTTCTGACAGTCCCACCTATGTCTTCTCCATTTAACACCGAGTTTTCTCAAGGATGTAGTTCCTGTATTTCAAAATCCTGTGTCACTCCACCTTTCCAACCCTAAATGCAGGTCCTGAAAATGACTTCTCAAAGACCAGGCTAGATGCTGTCCGCTTCATCCTAGAGGATGAAGACTTGTCAGCACTGAATTTGGGTAGAAGATCACTTTAAAAAAATGAGTTCAGTGGTACAAGAAGTATTTAAGGCTATCAAAACTGAGGTGAGAACTGAATCTGCCCAACTTCAGCAGAACTCCTCTCCTAAAGAGCATGAGGACTAGTCAGACAGTAACATTCAAAAGATCCCACCTGTGATACTCCCCATCCCAAAGAAACCAGCTCCAGAGCTACATAAAAACTCTTACTCCTTCACATGTGCTACAATCCTTATYGCACAGAGGTGAACTGAATTTTTTCATCATCTGAATATAACACAGTGTTTCCAAACATGCATACACAGATGGTACACTCAGTCATTTTCAATAAATGGCATTAAAGAAAATGGTTTGGCAGGAGCTACTGCCTTTAAAGGATAGCTTAAAAATAAATTTATCTGCATCGTGTCTCCTCAACAGTCATAAAACAAGCAAAAAGACATAACACAACCAACCAGCCAGATTTAAAGGCCTCTCTTAAAATGTTGCTGTTTTTTAACACTACGATACTATGAAGGTTGACAGGCAGATAACAAAACCAGTTGTAGCAAAATCTAATCCAAAGGGTAGCTGATTAAAGAAATATATTGTGGGTCACACGAAGACTGGCAATGACTGGTTTTGACAGGAAATATCTCAGAGAGAAGTCAAGCTGTCTTAGGCACAACCACATTGTAAATCACTTACCTGAAAGTAGTGGTGAGCATTTGGCCTTAAGCCATCGCAGGAGAACTAAATTACAGCTCTTGTGAAAAGCACAAATTTCATTGCAGAACTCCTAACTCTGAAACAAATAGTTTTTTAAGCCATAGCCCCTTCAAAATTATCTTCTCAATTACTTTGGACTCTTCAAAAGAATTTTAGACTTAAGCTTTTCATGCCCAAGATTTTGAGCAGAATCAAATAGAATTCTCTGTCCCACCATAAATCTTCTGGAACCACAGGTTTCAAAGGAAAAATTCTGCAGATTTATTAATAATCTGTCAGAACCACAGTGCCCAATACAAATGATCCTCCTTTTTATAAGAGCTAGTTTGTTCTCTGTCAAAGAAGGAAAATACCATCTTTTATGCATCTGTTTTCTCTTATGCTATTGTTAGTACTCTGCTAAATCGTAATAAATACAAACACCAAGGATGTTTACAATTTTTTGCAAATGACAGTTTTTTCAAAGTAGTGCTGAATATATCTCCATTTTCTTAAATACCTTCCTCCTCCTAAAAAAAAATGAATAATCAATACTTAGCAAAATGGAAGGGCAGGGAGATTGTCAAAAACTTAATGGCATGAACACAATCACTGCAATATAACTAAGAAACTCACTGAATGGTTTGGTAGAGTAAAGCTGAAGCAATTTTTTTCAAAATATGATACCTAAAGTCAACCTGATATTCAGAAAGACTTTTGCATTCAATTTTCTATGGCATTTCTGGAAATCTACACTCTTGAAATTAGCAGGAGCTTTCAGGAACTCAGGATTTTTGAAGATTGAGGCAAATCAGTTAGTTGCTTGAAGATTTATTTAGTAACTTAAGTGTGGACTTAAGCAGTCTTAAACAAGACTGATTCAGTGCTGCAAATGCGAATAACTCAAGAACCACCTTACCTAGAGTGCCTTAAAAAACCCAGTATTTTCCAAGCACACCAAGGTAAGCTGTATGACTGTAAATCAGCTGTGTTATCTCAAAGAGTATAATGAAACAGTTGTTCATAAACATTGTCCTTTTAATGGTAACTTCTATAAGCAACATTTAAAATCACTATATACACCAAAGAATCTAGATAAAGCCTTGCAAGCACAAAGATGTGAGATCTTTGTCTGTAAGATGATGTATACTACTCTAGCACCAAGCACAGAGCCTTCCACTGCTCTCAGGCAGTCTATAAACACATAGTAAGGGACAATGTCTGTTTGGGCAAAAAGACAAAGTGTGAGAAGAGGAACCATGCAGGTAATTGGTTTAGGACTAGACAACAAGAACTAAGCAGAGAGCTGTGGTGGTCATGGTAAAGCCACTCCAGTGCTTATTTCTCAAGGCTCCAGCCCTTCACAGCCATGGTACTGAACACAGCCTGTCCCAAGGCAAGGACTGCAGGCATTTTGGATACCTGACAAGTGAGTGCCAAGGACACATGACAGCAAGTGATAGATTTAGGAAGAGAACACAAGCAACTGGAGTTCCTGCCTAGTGGTCTATCAGTTTCTTAGGCATTTACCATGCATAGATGCAATTTTATTTCACATCAACATTGCACTTCTGCTTGCTTTTTAAGTGATTTAACCATTTACCTGCTTGCATGACTGAAAAGAACTTCCCAAGCTAATGCCAGAGAGTAAAATTAACCTGAGGCACGATAAGAAAAGCACAGCTCCAGAATCACATATAACAGAGGCAAAATGACTTCCTCAAGATTCTCTACAAAGTCATGTCAGAGCTGGAGTTAAAAATCAGGTCACTTAGGTAGCACTTAGCTCTATGTACTTCCCAGTGTTTCTCTACAGGTAATTGTGTCCCTGAGTGAGTACAAGGTGGTTTCACAACCAGCAATCCCAAGCAAACAGTGGAGCTGCAAGCTATTGAAAACACTGCTGCAACCTAAAGCAGGTCTCGGGCCCCAGTTCATATCCAACCACACTGTTGGAATAATTCATTGGATTTGAAGATCATTCATTGCCATCCTCTTCCCAATGGAAGCCTTCAGTGCAGGTGGAGACCCAGCTGGGAGCTGTCTAGGTGCTCCTGCCCCCAACACACGCTCAGCCTCACACCAGCCACATGCTGTCAGCTTGTGCAACTGTGGTGTGCCATCACATGCTGGGGTGCGAGTGTGCAGGCTGAAATCACATACCTAGCTGCGACGCACATGCCCAGCCACAGAATAAGAAACAAGCCATTGTATGTAGACCTTTTATTCTGTCAAGGTAAACTAGCACTGAAGGAATATTGTGTGTTGCTGAGCTAAAACAAAGGGCAGCCCTTTCCTAGGGCTCACTTTCTTGAAATACACACAAGCAAACAAGTTTGTACTGTGCTTTGCAATGGTGTGTCTGGGAAAGGAATGGCTGCTGTGGAAATGATCAGCAGAGTAAGGGAATACCAGTTCAATAAAACACAAACACAGAGCTGGACCATGTTACTTTGCAAATGATGGGGGGGAGGGAGAGCAAGAGGGGAGCTCACAAGGCGTGTCTACTTCAGTCACGCATGTGAAGTTGTCAGATCTCCTGTTAAATGGATGTTTAAGGTGAGGGGAGAAGAGCAAAATAAACAGCCTAGTAGTCTGTCCATGAAGCTCCTGTGATGTTTGATGTTGTTTACTCAAAATGGTGCAGTGTCCCARCTGGACAATCAATTGGAGTGGCCTCAGTGATATCAAAGACACAACTTGATGTAATAAAGAGCAACATTTGTAAATTTGTGTGCAACTGCATATGCTCACTGACTTTCTAACGAACTGTTGGCAGACAGTAGCTCTCATCTTTGTGCAAGTTGACATCCAGGTTATCTTTCCGTGCCATGATCTTAACTATATCATTTGTCACATCACTAAAAGATGTACAGTAGTAAAAAGAGCAGATGTCTTCGGACAGCTGCAACATCATTAGTGGCATAAATTTCTTTTGTGTGATGCTCTTGCATATTGCTACTACCTCAGGTTAACAGAAAAGGAATCTAACACTCATACAGCTACATTTGGGTACTGATATAAGAGAAGATCTATTTATTTTAGGTAGTTAAAATAATTTCTTTATGAGCGTGTGGAATCAGCAGAAAACCACTATTCGAGAAGGTCGCATATCAAGTAACAGAGGCAAACCTCCAATTACTTGTAACATACCTATGCCCTGGTGCTGCAGAGAGAGAATTTACGTACTCATGCTTGAAAATATAAAGCAATTTTTTTGTTTAGCTCCTCTAATGTGATTTTTTCACCTCATGTCTGCTGAGGAAGGACAATGCTGGTCCCCAGCCCCTGGTGAAAACAGATGAGTGTTGAACTACAGCCAAGAGCTAGTACAGACACCCAGATATTCTGCTCTTCCCATAACGAGATCTCCATTTCCATGTAAATACCACAAGAATTCCTTATTGCTTGATCAAGAAATGCAGCCAGCAGTGGGAGGCTAAGGTGCCCATGGCCTCTGATCACCTGGTAGTGACCCAGAGCTTGAGAGCCTGCGATGTGTGCAGAGACGGAAGCAGTTCCCAAACCCTTTAGAGCACATCTCTGCACTAAGGGACGTTCAGGGCAGATAGGCTAAGGCACACAAGTGGTTGTGTTTATCTGCAGGAGCCTTCTGTCTAGGCACAGGATGAAGACTCGCTGTCAAGCATATTCATAGCTAAATATTTGTAAGTCAAGACAACAGAGAATGTAAAGAAATGAAATATAGTGAAAACAACCCCTTCCTCCTCCAGGGCTGCCCTGCTTCCTCCTTGCCTCAGAAAGAAACAAGTCCAATCTGAAAACATTTCAAACTAGAAACAGTCCTGAAGTAAAACTTTGCATCAGAACACCACATCTAGACTAAACACCTTAGCTCAAAAGCAGCCAGATATTAATCTCTGCATTCAGGTCCACACTCCTCCAGAATTCCGACATTTGGATTTGGCCTAAAGCAGAGAAAAGTTCAGTACAGAAGCTTGRATCTAAAACCAGGAACCCATCTAGGGACTTAGTCCTTGTGCTTTTGAAGATTGAGCAAGAAACCTGAGCTGAGTGGTAACTGAGCAATGGGAT
The DNA here is from genome assembly GCA_035582835.1 of Phoebastria nigripes. Classification (NCBI taxonomy): domain Eukaryota; kingdom Metazoa; phylum Chordata; class Aves; order Procellariiformes; family Diomedeidae; genus Phoebastria; species Phoebastria nigripes. The sequence goes on along the minus strand of JAYKAV010003275.1, from coordinate 170,682 downwards.
CCTCTTCCACTGTGTTCTTTTTCTCCATTTCACCTTTTGAACTTTACCTGGTAACTCTTGAATTATACAACAGAGAAGAAAGAAATTCTCCTTCATATTAACACCTAGTTAAACACTACTTATTGTAATTGCTTGGCAGTAGACCAAAGTATCTCCCTTAAAGTCATAAATTATGCTAATATTACTATGCTGGCTGTTGCCATTCAATATCCAAACACCACTTTAGGTATGTGAGGTGGTTCAAGTAGCTTACCACAGTCTCAGAAGCCCTGCAGAGACCCTCTCAAGCATTGCCTTCTCCACCCTGAATAGTCACCAGCTAGTATCTAGGGTTGCCAAGCTGAAGGGAACAGTCTCAGCATTGCTCTTCCAGTGTAAGCACACGCTCGGTAACCCTGGGTTTGCCAGGATCATGTTGTATGTATGTACGCTCACATTGTTTGTGCTCAGCCAACACATGCATGTGGGTGAAGATCTGTGTCCATCAAGCCCAAGATGATCAGCATTCCAGATGACCAGCTGTCCAGCTCTTTCACACATCATATCACTATGTAGTGGAGGGCTCCACCCAGGGTACAGCTAAGTTATATTTTCTAGGCTTAACAGAGTCCAGGCTTGACCCAGGCTTTTTGTAAAATATGTGAGTTCGTTCACGCTGTCAACAGAGTTTGACTTCTGTATCTCATCAGATGCTGCATCCAAAATGTTGTGGGTTAGATAATTAAAAGACCAAATGATTAGTCCCTCAAAAACTTATAGTAGTAGCCAGGTTTCAAAACAGCTGTGCACATCTAGGAACAACAGGAAATGCTTGCTCCTGAGCTTTCCTGGGAATTATGTTCTTAAACACTCTGAGCTCTTCTAAATATTTGTCCTCCAGTGTTTGTGTTGCAAACATAACCCAAAAAACCCAAGCAAATATACTTTAGTAAAAGATGTCTGTGTTTAATGATTTAGATGGGCATTGTAACTGAGTGTAATGGAAATTCCAATTTTTTTTTTCTTGCTGCAAAGCATTCATCCCAATTCATCAGCAAGGCACAAGAGCCTAGATAGTAGACAGCCAAAGGAACTGGATTGCAGTGCTTCTAACTCATTTTTCTTGGAATATACTAAATTCGTTAATTAAGCATAGTGKGTTCGAATCAACTCCCTGCTCCTAGAATAAGCTGCTCTTTAGTGATTCTGAAGGCCCTCAAAAATTTAAGAAACGGTTTTGGTAGGATCTAAAAGACATAAGAGTGCAAGCTGCCTCAAACCCAAAGTGTATTCTCGCTTTTCTCAGACACTTGCAAAAATTTCCACTTTCTACTGTGTTACCAAGCAGTGATCCTATTTCTTGACTGACAGATAGGTGGTTTTGCCTGTGCAGATACATATTTTTGCAGCTGAAATGAAGATGCAAAAGTTGTTGTTAAAAATAGCTCTGTCAAAAATGACTATCTAAGTGTTAATATACATAAGAACAGTCATCAGAAACCTGAGCCAGACACATGCATCAAGGGAAAGCCTCACAGTTTTCCACTGGCTGACTTCAGTGGGCTTTAAATTGGAACAACTTGTTTCTCCATCAGACACAATGGAATCTCTCCATGCAAAAGGCAAAGAGCTGCTCGTAGCTGCATTTCTTTCCAATGCTTGTTGAAGCCTCTCTACTAGCCACTGATTCTACAGAGTCATAATTTTAATAGAAACACGTATTTACTCAACTATAGCACTTGTGCTTTCATGTCTGAGCATATTTTCCTTTCCTCTTTCTAGTCAATATTTCATTCTAAAACATGCTATTAACAAGAGCAGAAAATCTAGCAGGCACTGATTTTTTTYTGCTTTAATAATAGATGATACCTATTTCAAAAGATGAAGATATTTCTTTGCTCTGGGATGTGTTCTTTTCTTTCCAGATAAACCACTATTTTGCACATTACATTTGCTGCCTTCCAGAAGCAGCAGATAACATTGAAGAGATTTAATTAATATGTACCACAGCATGACCTCAATGGATAGAATATCTACCCTAAAGGAGCAGAGCTGTAGGAGGTAATTAGAGCACACCATGACATTTATTACTAATGCTCTTCCATTGACATTTGCTGTTGACAGCCTGCATATAAAGTTTTCCTCTGTTTGCACTGACTTACAATGATATAGACCTTCCCACATATATAAGTGAGGAATGCTTTTGCTGTTTACAGTAAATTAAACCATAAGAGACAGAACAAAATCTTGGCCTTTTTAGAGAAACTAGCTAAACTCCCACCAACTTTCTCGCCCAAATTTCTTCTCCACACAGTGTACTGTGAAGGGCTGCCGGTATGGAATGCATCCTTTGAGAAGGGGAGAAATCCCATGTTCCTCTCCCTATTCTCTTCTGCTGTGTGGATTTAAGAAAACAATAACTGTTTAGTGTAAAACCAATAAACAGAGAGCAAAAGAATCAGGATCAAGGACACCCCTCTTCCAAACCCTCCCCRAGGCCTAGAAAACTGCTCCGCTATTAGGTTGCATTACAGAGGGGATGTCTCAGTATTTTACTAGCAGATGCATTCAGATAATGAAACAATCCTTTCAGGGTTTAAAATACATCTTAAAATTAGTAAAATTTGGCAAAAAGCACACAATAAGTGGAGGGCAAACTCCACTGATGTCAGCAAAAGCATGCAGAAACACTCTAAGAGCCCTGGTAGAATTTGACAAATTTTACAAGATACGAAACACTCAGTGGTAGAATGAAGCTGGAAGGATTTCTTTTTTAAAAATCCTTTTCAACTGGGCTGAAGCAGCCTGAATAACTCAGCTAATTTCATTCAAAAACTTTTTAAAAAAACATACTCCAGTTCATCCCCTTTCCTTTCTCCCTTCCCTTTCCCAGGACATCAAACCTTACAATATAAAAAAGCCTTTTTGTTTTAATGAGCATGCTCTGTTTTGGAGTGGCCTGGTCTCACCAGGAGACAATTATACCTGTAGCTGTTGGAGGACAACTTTGTCACCCAAATAGAGACTGCAAATTTGAATTTGTTATATTGAGTTATCAGGAAAGAAAAGTGGGTACTTGTAACGCTGGAGACAGCACAGGTCAGGTACGTATTCAGAATACCTCAGAAACTACAGGAATTAATCACTACCGTGAATAGCATCTCGTGTATACAACACCAGAGCCTATTCTTGTGAAATCTTCCACAGGCGGGAAGTGGTTTATGCTATTGGTTACTGGGAATGTAATGGGAGGCGTTACATCCCCCTTAAATTATGTTCTGTCTCAGAATAAAATCTATATGCATTTCCAATTTTGTGGATAAAGAAGATTTAGCAGCCTCATTCCCTCATAATAGTTATGTCTATGAGAACATCCTGGATGTTCTGTTCGATTAATTTCCTAGCATCCCAGTGATTTCAAAAACACACTAATAGAGAGCGGGAAGGAGAGTACACACAAGTACATTGTAATTGAAGATTATTTAAGAGTGAAGAAAAGCAAACAATTTCAGACAAAAATCGAAAGAAAGCCATGTTTCTGCTTAGGCACTTGCCACAGTTTTTCACATGATAGGAAAAAATGCATTAGACTTCTTGGCACAGAGGAAACTGCTATGATTTGGCTAGGGCTTATTGTGCTAATCACATTGACCTCATTAGCACCCTGTGCACTGCTCACCCTGTAGTACTCTCCCACTGTTGCTTATCTTACACTAAAGTTACAGGTTTTGGGTTGGGGATCCTTTTTGCTTGGGATGGTTACACAAGACCTTACCCCCAGAGCAGAGAAATAACAAGTATAACCACCAATCAATAAATATTAATTTTACTTTTTGTTAAAATGAGAGAAAATTAACTACTGTGCCTGTAGTGCTATTTAAGAAGGTTTTTGTGTTTGTTTTTAAAAACACAGATGATTCAAAAAACTGGAATCACATTTCTTGGTACAGAAAAGAGTTGCCTACAACTAACTGTGCTCTTCCCCATTACCTGAAATGACTGACTGCTATGAAAGATGTCCAGTAGACAGAGGGCTTGTGAGAGCTGGGCGACCTGGGAAATTCAGGTAATTGAATTAGAGAGGCTGAATAAGGCTTATTAGCTTGGGCACAGCCTTAGTCCAAAACTCGTTTGTCTCCAGCCAGGTTGGAAAAAAGGCAGAGTGAACTCAAGTCTGCCAGCACATGTCCATGTCAATGTGCTTTCCTCATTTCCCCATGAAAAATGGCTGAACACAGAGCTGCTTCTTTCCTGTAGCCAGGCACAACTGGTCAGCTGGCCACAGACTGTTAAAATAGTRCTTTAATGTGCAAAAACGGTATTTTGACATGATTAATCTTCTACATTTTTTCATACTCATTTGCACTGAAATATTTTGAAAACAGCCTCTTGCCAGTCCAACATGGAGCACGAAATAGGGGACGTTTCAAATGAAAAATTGTGTATCGCCAAAGGTTTAAATGCTACACAGTGCGTGGTTATGCAGACATTCTTAATTGTAAAACATTAAAGCACTCATTGATGTAGTAATCCAAAATCACCAAAAATCCAAATTCTGCATTCTGAGCGTATACATTTCTTGTTCAGTGACACAGCTRCAGCAGTCAAAACCCAGCAAAAGCAGAGATTTTCTTAGACTTCTTAAAACAGTATGTGCAGATTAGACTTATTACCCCTCTCCCACAACTATAGTATATTGATAGTATTTTTGAAGGACTTTGCTTTAACTATATTATGTGTAATCAGGACACATGACATATTCCAACAACCTTAGGACCATAAATATTACTGTCTATTCATTGAAAGGAGAGTGAGGTTTGTAGGGTCTAGCTGTTATGGCTGGAAAAATCAGAATTGTTTCCTGATACACAGTCCTCTCACCACATCTGGTCTGAAAAAATGGTCACACATGCACTTCCCAGGAGTTTAACTCTGCTGTAAGATCTTGGCAATGTACTGTAATAACACTGCAAGAAAAGAGACCTCTTATTAAATATCGTATTTAAGGAAAACATTATAAGCCCTTGTAATAAGTCCTTGATGGACTATTTTGCAATTCCTTCACTTACATATGTATATAGAAACCTTTCCTCCCCAAATTTTAGCTCCTTTATTTTAGATTATGAACACGTTTTATGATTCATATATAAAACTGCTACTGAACGTAAAGACTTTGCGGAAAGTGGGAAATCCTTTGAGTATTCCTAAGCTGATTTCTGTTTATAGTCATATCCTCCAATTCTGTCAGAAAGATCTGCAATGTTAAAAGACATACAAAAGCCGCATCTCCTTGGGAATACTCAGTCAAGTCAGATCAGCTGAAACTCTGAAGACAATATACATAACTTACAGCATTTTAAACCCAAGTGGTTAATCTCCTGCTTTCAAAAAAGCGGTAACTCCATGAACATGGCAATACTGCAGTCGTTTCTAAGGGAGCCCATGTGGAAATGTGGATCAAATGCTGAGCACTTTAGAAAAATCGAAAATCTAGTCCTACCTCTGCCTCAGTGAAAATATTTTGAGATCCCACCTCTATGGTTTGTTACATTAGCCTTAGGAAACAAAACACGCACATACACAAGACAAAACATTATTTTATACATTTTACACAGGGGATCAAGTTGTGGATTTCCCTTCTAAATTAAGCAAACACTGTAGAAGCTGAGTGAAAGCAAACAAGTGTAGAAGCTGAGTGAAAGCAAACAAGATATCATCATTTCTTTCTTAACCGACTCTAAATGGTAAAAAAAAAAAAAAAACCAAACCACAAAACAGACTCCACATCTCCAGTTTTCCACATTCTTTGCCAGCTTTCTCACTGAAGCTCTGCGGGACCCTAGATATGCTCCTCCTGGAAATACAAAGCTAATGCTTGTTCTGAAAATTCAGAATCAAGCTGATTAAAGCTGGCTTGTCACGGTTTGTCCTTGTATTAGATTTCAACTAAATTCAATTACACAGTGTTCTCCTTGCTGCCATGAGATGAATGGCAGGACGAAGATGAATGAACACAACTGCTGAAACTGATTGATCCCAACATGCAGGCAGGTTGATTAAAGTGTCCAGAAGCAAAATGAGGAATAGTATTCATCTGTAACTACTGGTTGGGTCTTCAATTAAATGCTGTTTTCACCAAATGCCAAGAAACAATCCGATTCCTGTTGATTTTGCAAGAGCATGAGCGCAGCACCCAAACTGAAGCTTGATGAACTGAAATAAAACTTATTTTTACGTCAGTCCACCTATAGCTTTCTTTTCAATGGCTACTGAGCTACCCCAAACATTTACTTGGAACAATTAAACAACCAAAAAGCATGTTAATAAAAGGCAAAGTTGAATTAGACACTTACTGACAGTCATACAAGTCACAGGTGAACAGACTGGAGTTTGTCTGGTGACTGCTCTGTCTTTGCACAGCATTACTCCCTTAACTCCCATGGTAAAGTGGGGAAGTGTGAAAATACTCAACTGCACATTCCTGAGTGGTTAGCTGCCTCTGGAAATATTTCCTAGTCTGGAAATACTGCATCGTGGTGGTATGGACTCAGGCATTGATTAATGAGAAAAAAAATCAGATACCTTCTGCATGTTGTGGCAAGGGATCCCGTAATCACTCTGAGCCAAAGGCTGACAATTCGAATGCATCTTGATCCCCAGGCAGATATGCTCAGATTCTGACAGAGTGCAGAAAGGTTGAGGAAAAGTGTCTGAGCACATCTTCAAGGGGACAGATATGTAAATCTCCACACTGTCAAAAGCAGCATTTTCCATATGTAACCAAGGACTTGGTGTGTTTTTAACCCAGGGGTGATCCATTCCCAGATGCTATTACAAACTCTATCTATTTCACCTTGCTAGCTATACATCTGGTTCATGTATTTCCAAAGCAGAGGCCAGATCCCAGCTGTCAACCTGGAGTTTTAACTATTTTCTCTCAACCATCTGTGGTTTCTTCTGCAGTGCTAACACTACTATTTCTGGCACCATGTTGGCTTCTGAACCTGTGTCCAACTTCAAACTAATAAGTATCCCTTTACTTTCAGGCTGACAGCTCATTTGTCTTGTCCTGGCATACCATCCCGTTCTCTGAATAACCCTTCAAAATGTCGTGCTATCTTCTCCCCGAATCTACGCATTGCACTAACACTTGCAAAGTCACACAGAGCAAGGCCATCTGTGCACAGCTTGAGCCTTCCCAAACCCCTCCAATACTAGATTTTGCTAGGTTCTGTTGACTTGGCTTAGGTAATTTGCCAGGATCCACTTTCTGCATTTCCCCTCTCTTCTGAAATCTCTAACAAAGCACGTCTTAACTGCTCAGACCTGTGCTGCACCTGCAGAGACAACCTCTTTGGCCAAGTTAACAGAGACCTTTTCAAACCTTCAAAAGCTTCAGAGGCTGTCTTTCTCTTTACTTGCATTTGCTCTCTGCAGTTAGAGGGTAAAGTGTGGTTGAAGTGTTCTTCTCTTACCCTATGGACTTTCARTGAATTTTAGTTCTGGTAAGGTTTTCTAAGCACACTGTGTTTCCATGCATTGCTTCCACTGCTGCCATCATATGCTGTACAGAAATCACTGAGAGCCAAAGACTCCAAGAAAGAACTGCTTCAGTGCATGGCTCATAAATGCCTTGCCCTGCAAGGGCAATTGAAATAAAATATAGTAATAATAATAATAATGATGATGATGATGATGAAGAAAAGGAAAATAACAAAAAGAGAGAGAAATAAAACCCAAGAAAGACAAGTGATGCAAATGAAAAACAATTGCTCACCACCAACTGACCAATGCCCAGCCTGTCCCCGAGCAGCGGCTGCACCCCGTCCAACTCCCCCCATGGTGTCATATGGTATGGAATATCCCTTTGGCCAGTTTCGGTCAGCTGTCCTGGCTGGGCTCCCTCCCAGTTTCTTGTGCACCTCCAGCCTTCTCATTGGCAGGCCAGTATGAGAAGCTGAAAAGTCCTTGACTGCTTAGCAACAACTAAAACATCAGTGTGTTACCAACATTATTCTCTCCTAAATCCAAAACACAGCACTATACCAGCTACTAGAAAGAAAATTAAGTCTATCCCAGCTTAAACCAGGACACCCACCCACCAACGACATGTACAGCTCCCTTTCCCATCGCACACCAGAAATAAGCTGAATGGATCTCAGGCACACAAAGATTTTGAAACGCGGCTTAGAAGTTCTGGAAAGCTGATGGTCCCCAGACTTGCTCATCTCTGAGTCAGACACCTGAGACTTTTGGATTTAGCTAATGGAAACAGAGTATTTGATTGGAATAAATTACACTGAAAACACTTTATACCCAACCTCATTGTAATTTCTGTGTATCGTGCACTATTAACACAAGATGCAATAACGTATCATATCCTCAACACTGAAGATACCGTATGCATAGTAACGATGAATTAAAAGTCTTGGTTACAGTGGACTAAAAAATCTACAAGAAAAAAAGACATTCCAGTCTTGATGAATTTCAAGGAACTGGGTCTGAAACAGAACAGGTGTAGATACAGTCCAATTTCCCACTTTGTGCAGGGGCACCTTCCTGTCCCTCCCATCTCATGTACCTGTAAGACAGCATGCTGTCTGCTCATTTCCCAAACTCTGCAAATAAAGAAATCGCTCACAAAAGGAAAGAGGCAAAGTGGTTATTCACATGTAACAAGTCCACTGATTTCCCTGCACACACTAATATGCTCTGCCTGATGAAATGAAACATAGCACTAACAAAAATAATGCGTAAGTCCAACCACATCATCTATTAAAAGCAACATTGCAGATGTTTCACTCCAGTTAGGGACTCTTTCCTGTATATGGCCAGTGTCAAGAAGGGTATGGTCACAGGACTAAGGGTTGCAAGAAGCATGCCATAAAAACATTAGGACCAACTCCTGAAYCCACCTTAATCAGTGGCCGTGCTGCCACCAAGGTCAGTCAGGCTTGTTAGCCACAGGTCTTGATGAAGCGGAAACTGTTTTCCACATCCATCGTCTGAGGTCAGAAGCAAGAAGCAAACGCCACTGACGCAGAAATGGCTACATATGGTGCTGAAGAAATAACTAGTGACTGTGCAGTGAACACCCACAGAGCAGATGCAAGATGATATTGGATGCAGCAGGCATCAGTTGGTGAAATGATGACAGCTGGGGACTTTGTGCATGATGAGACAGCAGCACATGCAGATCTGGCCTCTTGGGGACCACGGCAACAGGGCACACGCAGATCACTTCTGCTATTTACACTAGATGTAACGTGAGGGTGCCCCTTGTTTTACAGTTGAAAGCGTTGGCTTCGGACCAACCACAAAATCTCAGATACATGAAAAACTGATGGCCAGTCTTCTGAGAAACTGCTAACGGGTGCCTGACCCTGTCGTTCTGGGATGAGGAAGAGAAGCCAGGGCAGCCCCCTCTCTCATCACAATCAGTGTTTGCACTTGAGCCTTCGGGAGGAGCTACCTGAAAAATCCGTTTGAAATGGCAGTAAAACTAAACCAGAGGAAYATTAAATATGCAGGTGATATTTTGCTGATGCAGTAAGATCCTTCAGTCTCAGTTCACTCCTTTATTGGGCCTTACAGCACAGACTTGCCAAATCTCTGGCTTTAAGATGAAGTAGAAAGAAAGAAAGTTTTAACTGTGTGAATCCCATCGTAGTACACTTTTCAACAAGGATCGAACATAAGCATATCCTTCACATTTTAGCATTCACATCAACTCTGGGCCAGACAAAATAATAAATGTGTTAAAATAGTTAGGCAGATTATTATTTTTTTAAAAAAGGATAAATTGAGTCACCAAAACTTTTCATTATGGAGCAGATAGGGTTTCTCAAAATAGTTAGCTGGAGAAATAAATTACATTCTGTATTCGTTTGCTCTGGAGATACCCAAGATATATCTTTCCAGGCATGATTCAGTTTGTGAAAATGATCTTTTGGGAAAGGAAGAAAATTGCAATACCCTTATATATCATGAATTATAGGACTCTCTATAAAAAAGGGGACTGGCATTGTTTCCAAATCTGTGTCTGTATGCAAGAATGAACACAGTTCTGTAGAAAATACATTTGCACAGTCAGTTGTTAGAGTCTCATTTGGGCAGAACTGGAGTACTCCTACCCGGGCACATCTGCCCTGTAGCACAGCAGGAACTTGAGGGCAACAGCAGCTATGAAGACTCCCACAAAACATCAGTAAACCAATACTAAATGCAAACCTCCAGTTGAAATTGGTCTGTTCTATTTCAACACAGCCCCAAATGAAATACACAGAGGGAAGTTATAATATTGGGATCAATGAGATGAAAAGATGATGTACRAGAGAGAATTTATATACTTTGAGTCCAAGGAATTGATCAGCTTTCAAGAGCTGGAAAAAAATCAGTTAATAAGTTCAACTTGCTGAACAAATATTTCCAGAGTGGTAGATGTAGAAGAAATATCTGTGGATTAGACAGCCTGTCATATCAATAGGTCAAATGCAGCAATACTCAACAGAAAAGTTTCACCTGGTTGCAAGGCTGATTAGAGTTTTCTGACAGCTAGCATATTAACAGAAAAACATGGGGTCGATCTCTCTCAATTTAGGTCAAAAGTTTAGCCCAAGTCAGAAGTTTGTCTCCATGTTTTAAAATGGAGCTATTGACTTTTCACTTCAAAATGACATTTTCTATTTTTTGCCCCCAAATCAGACAGTTAAAATTTCATTCAAAATGAAAGAAATTATTCCCCACCTGCTGAGAAAACAAAACATTCAATTTGAGGTTGGTGCTAATTCTTTTTGAAATTTGATTGTTTTGCAAATACTCAATTTTCCCCCCACAAAACCAAGAATAAAATCTCTTTCGTAAAGCTTTTTTCACAGAATAAAAATTGCAATTTTTAATCCAAATATGTCTGTTGGAAAAAAAGAAACCCCCAAGTCTCTATGGACAATGAAGCTCAACAGCTTTCATTCTGTGAAGACCTAGTTAAAAAAAAATCTCACGGTAGTCAGTCCCACTGAATTTTGCACCCCAACACTGAGTAACCCACATTTGTTAGAAAGAAGTTGCATACCTCCACCACAGCAGTAATCCAAGCTACGTACACCATTAAATGCTGAATCTAATTAATTACAGTCTAGCAAAATGCCAAAGGTCAACCACAAAATCTCCATATCTATTCAGTTTGACAGAAGAGATAATTTAATAATTTCCAGTTGTAACTCAACTATAGTACAATGTATAAGCCCAAAATAATTTTGACGGGTTTCTGAATGTCACATGTATAGTATATTTGCTTCGGTTCTTGTGTGACTGATAGCAGCTGCATTTTCACACATTAAATTATTTGTTCTTATTGCGAATAGTGCAAAACTTTATTCACCATTCCCCAGCCATTAGGAAAAAATGAAAAAATTATATACCAAATTATGCAAATTGACATTGCTGATCTTTTAAAATATTGCTGGAGGTTTTTGAGATATATTGCCAGGATAACCTCTGTACATCAGAAAAACACCAGAGTGCTGGCTATCTCATTTCCATTTTATAGCCTGTGTTACAGACATAGGTACATTATATTTCAGAAATATATAGCAAGGAGGCTTATAATTTATCCTCATCTGTAGAATGTGAAGTAGGGTTTTAGAGACTCCTGCTTAGGGCTATTCTGCAGTGCAACTTTGATAAAATTGACAACCTATCTTTTTAGTCAAAGATTTATAGGACACATGACTGCTTCCAATTTGCTGTTTCAACCAGAAACAGCATTTCATGTAGAAGACTCCCACAGCAGGCTTTGGGTGCAAGCATTACTGTTGAGAGGGAAGGGAAACGGCTATTGCTGACGTAGATCGATTTTTATACCTAGGTGAACCTCTCAATCCCTGGGGCTGGCCAGTCTAGGAGCAGGGTGTCCAGCCCTCCAGCTAAATTATGGGCAAGGAAGCTCAGGGGAAGGAGTGTGCTCTCACCATGAGCAAGCAAGAGACCCGCAGGGGCATGATTTCCACTAAATTAAGAACATCCGATGTCACAGAAAAGGGTATCACTACATTACCTAAACCTGAAGGGCTCYAAGATGGAGATCACTGTCTCCATCCACTGTCCACAGTGACCCTGTTCTTCGGGGGCACATCTCCCTAAGGCTGCCTCAGCTCTGCAGCCAGAGCCTCTATATTCCCCTAAGTAAATTACTGGAAATTGGAGAACCTGATTGCCTGAAATCCTCTGACATATTCCCAACACAGCACCCATATGGGAGCTAACTGGGCACTTGGGTAGAAGCGCAGAGTCCTGCAATTTATTCCCAATACAACTGTACCTGCTCAACAAGGGTGTTATGATGATTAATTAATTCATCTTTGCAAAGCACTTTGAAAGATTAAGAGGTGCAATTAAAATGCTTGGCTTGTACAAAGCTGAGACAACAAAATACTTTGGAAGAAAACAATAACTGATAACTTTTAATATTAGCGCTGCCACTTAGAAAGAATGCATGGACAGTAGTAAGTTAATGAACTGTTTTTTAATGAATACTATAACCTGAAGGGACAGAAAAAATGCAAAGATGTGCTAAAATATTCTGAATCGTTTAACAACTGTGGATAGTATCCAGAGGCCATACCTGGCTATAAATGAAGGATAAGGTACTGTTTTTGTATGCTGCTTACCGAGTCCAGGAAAGTTTCTAGAAAGTCACTTATCCTTCCAGTATCTAAACATCAAAGAAAGTTAAATCATAAAGCAGATACTACACTCTCTGTCACGAAAAAGCTGTAACATAGTGGAAAAACCTGCCCTGCCTAGGAATTTTGTTGAAACAATCGATGTACCTCCAGTTTCACGTTCTAAACCCTGATCAGTGCACAGCAAAGAAAAAGCCATCTTTTAATCTGCTAACAGTAATGCGACTCCTGTTCTTTAATTTGTACTTGGAAAGAAAACAGATTTGTTCTCTTCAGGAAGAAAAATTCCCTACAGAGAAAGGGTCCTTGAGTAATTTCTTTTGTTACCAATGCTTTTATGTTTTGCAACACAGGTTGGTATTGTGAACCTTGGATTCCACAGCGACTATAAAAGTAAAGGAATGCAACTGCAAATATATGTGCAAATATACTCTGACAGTGTTTTACTTCCTTCCTTCCTGCAAAAAAATGCAGAAATTGCGGATCTCTAAGATTAATGGAAACTCAGCACTGAAATGAGCGGCATCAACTTGTCTTGCATCTCAATTCCCAGGATACTCAGTTTCAGCCAGGCTTATGTGTGGGTATGACTCAGCGTTACATAATTTGAAATTCATCCAAGGTAGCTCTGAAGAAACTTGTTATACCTCTCATTACACTATGGTGTTGCTTACATTTTGGGTTGGATCCTTCACTGCTGTCAACTAGACTAATGTTATGAAAGCAAAAGAAAACTGTGTGCAACTCCAGCAACGAGGAATCCAGGAGCAGGTAAACAGCAGCAGATGGAATAATGTAAGTGGCACAAGTAGCACTGGTCCTCTCTGAAATGCCCATACCACGCTAATGACATAATACAAACCAATATGCAATTAGAACACTAGAGCCTGGAAACCTGTGCAGTCACATCTCTACACACTGAAATGGACCTGAACCACAGGTGAATAGCACTGTCCAAAGTTATAAGTATTACCTAATTGTTACACATATATTCCATTATGTTAGGTAATACTTCCAAATAGCTGTATATGTGATTGTTAGTTGTTTATAACGCACAAATCACCTATAGTATACAGGATCCAAGCATTGCTCAACACTAGAGCATTCACTCCCTGATTTTATAGACCAAATTTATTGTTTACTATTTGGCTGTCAGATTTATATGGACATGCAGTGGACTACAATCATGTATCAGCTAGAGCTGAGGAGTCAGTGTTGCTTCTTTTTCTTAATTAATCAAAGATAAAGATTATATTTCTCCAAGGATTGCAGGAGCTGCTACCACCACCTCATTAGTGTCTCCAAGTCTTTCTACAGCCTGACCATTCTTGGCTACAGTACAAAGGTATATGGGCTGCCTATGCCAGCAAGTCCCAGTTCGGCCAGATGACCACAGCATTGACTGGTCTTACAAAGGAACGTAGACATGGTGCCCACACCACTCACCTATCTCATCATCAGAATTTCAGTCCCAGGAAAGCACTGAAGCCAAACACCTCTACGGCCTTGATGTGAGCAGTCCCCGGCAAATACCCTCCAAGAGATCTTCCATTTGCCTGCCTGTTACCTTCCCCACCATCCACTTGGCTAAACCACAGTCTCACGGCCAGCATTTCTGCTTCTCTTCCAAAACTGTGTGCACGCTTTCACAGCAAAGCAGCAAATCTTGAGCCAGAGTTTCAACTTCCTGCTCATTTCCTCAAAGCTCCATTGATTCTACAGGTTGTTGCCATGCAGCAAAGATGCCAATAACTCCACTGCCACACACAATTCAAAGCTTATTTCAGAACAGCTGCACATCCTTCACATTTTTATTGACATAGCTATCACAGGCTAGTAAAGTTTCATTAGCTATACTTAAAGATGTGATTATCATGTTGTGTGTTTGTATTATACAGAAATAAATCTGGAAAGAATCTTGCATCATTTTCATCCATAACTGCATAGACATTTACACATGGGAATGCAAGTACATGATGTATTGTATGAAATGCAAACTTCCCTACACTTTCGTCATGATAAGACCCTACAGGGACCATTCCTACCTTAGGGATAAATTGCTTCTCCATTCTTAATCATTCCTTGGCTATGTTTGAAAATACCAGGAAACCATCAGTGATAACGGCTCTGATCTGGATATCTGAATGCTTAGCAAAAGTCCTCAGCTGTGCAGGAATTTGCACTATTCCTGCACTTAATTCAGAATTAGAATGAACTGCCAACATTCAAAATATCCCTTAAAGTATATATTTGTGCAAAGATTTCATTTCATCAATTGAAACAGAACATCTTTTAAAATATCATATTGTAATTTCTCATCTAAATTTCAAAGCAAAAAATCAAAAAGCTATCTTTTAATGAGCTAAAAATCTACTTCACTTTGATTTCTTTTATAAATGGAGTTTGACTGAAGTCTGTATGTTTCACAGAATGTTTTGATCTTGTTGAATAAGCAGTTTCTGCTGGAAAATTGTATTTTCATCATTTCTGTGCAGCTTGGAGAAATTGGTATTGCTCTATTAACTTCAGTGATTTACAGCAAGTGAGGACCTGGCTTGTAACAGCAGCAATCTTTGTCAGTATCTCATGGACATGTTTAAGGAGAAAAGGTATAGCACAATGACAGAGCATGCATTTTTGAAAGATTGACAATGGTGGATGMGCAGTAAATTACTTTATATCAATAAGTTTTGTTTCAATGTCAGTCTTGGCAAGCAGAGCAGAAGATGAGCCTTAGCAAAGAACCATTCCAATATATGCCCACAAATGGCTACCATGCTATTTGCTTTACAAAACAGACTTCAAAATACTGCCTAAAGCCAGCCAGAGGGATCAAGCAGGGTCACAGCAAGCCAAGCTACAGCTGTTTGAGAGAAAAAGTTGTATTTCCGTAAGTGAGGGCTGACAGTGAGTCTTATCAACCATTAAACAGTGGGGACAGAAACCTAGAACTTTTGTTCATACCTGTTTAGTGTGCATGCACCAAAGGCATCTTTAATTAAAAAAAAAAAAAACAACAACCGCTAGCTTGCTGATGTCCTCAGATGACTCATTCCATTGTGGCCACCCAGCAGGGATTTATCAAAATATCTTGGAGAGTGTCCTCTCAGAGTGGCACATCCTTATGGTACTTTATGGCCCTTTGTATTCACCTGCCCATCTGCATATTTCTTTTGTCTTATTCTTGGATCAAAAGGAACATTTTTATTCTTTCTCTGCATACATATAGGTACACAAAATGTTCTGTGGCTTTGGTATCATTAGGAATAGCAATAATGAACAGCTCTGTCAGTCCTATTTAAGAGCTAAGTAGCATTTTTATTTTGATGGGTTGGAAATGAATTGCTTGGCAATTATTAGGAACCATTCCTATGGAAGCATAAACACTGACACACATAGGAAGAAGGGGGAAATATAAAAAAAAAAAAAATCAAAACCCCCACAACTCATTTGTAACTAACTTGCACAACACATTCAAACAGGCACAACATTCATCTAGAGATAAACAGAAGCTTATTCACACACAGGGTTTGTTGTAGGACAGTAGTTTCATTAAACAACTTGAATGATGCAACAGTGAGAAAAACTTACAACTGAGGATCATACTAAGCTAACAGTATCACACTGGAAAACAGCATTCGAGTCCAAAATGATCCTGACAAATTGGGCATACTAGATGGAAAAAAATGGAGCAGCTAGACAAAATCCAGAAGGGAACAATATGAATAATTAAAGTCTAGAAAACAGCACCTACCAACAAGACAGAATGAGTTTAGGGTTTAACCTAAAAGGAAAGGCCTTGAGGGGAAGTATAACAGTATTAAATGTAAAACATCCAAATGTAAAGCATGCCAAGGGGATGGGAATAATCTGTCCTCCATGTCCTTAAAGATGCAGACAAGTCATGGGAGTAAGCTGCAACAATACTGTCTCAGGATAGATATAGGAAAAAATTTCTACGTGATGCTCTCCAAAAAGCTGCCTTGGAAAGGTGAATAATCCTCACCACTGGAGGCCCTGAACAGAAGAATAGATAAATATCCTCTGTCACAAACAGTAAACAGCAGATCCCAGATCTCTTCAGGGCCAGGTGATTTCTCTGCCCCAAACCTTGCACCTCTCTGAACCATAGCTGATCCCACTGACCTCCCTGCAAGTAGCCTACCAAACCATGGACACCTCTCCGACAGCATGGAAAGATATGACAGCAGTTCCAATAATATTCATGGGGCTGTTGGTCACCAAGTGTAAAGAAGGGGATCTTTGCTGCAAAATATGTGCAAGAGAGAGTGTTTATACACCAGTTTATACACCTTTACTCCAAGAGACAGATTACTTTGTTTTGGAAGGAAATACAACTTCACAGGGATCAAAAATGAACATGATTTAGATGGGTTATGCAAAACAAGACATCATTTTGTAAAGACTATCACAAATTCAAAGGTTGTATTGCCACTGAAATAAGGCAGTAATGATAAATTTGATTTAGAGCAGATTACAGGATATTCCAATGATATACAATATCTTTGAAATACATCCATGTTGTATTGCCAAGGCAGATATTTGAGCTAAATGCCCACAAGAAAACCAGTTTCGTTCCTTTGACTTGAGAAGTTCCCCAGAGTTCAATAAGACTGCTTATAAGGAAAACAAGCATGATCTTCCTCATGGGAAAAAAAGAAAAGCAAATTTTTTAGGTTTTTTTCCAGTTATAACCTTCCCTAGGAATTAGTGTGGGGACTGAAGCTTTCACATCTACTATCTACCTAAAAGTCATTTCCATTCCATGGAAGGAAATCTGCTCAATTCCCGAGTTACTAGTGAGAAAGAACCCCCAGCTCCCAGCATTAGGTTATCAGTTATTTGCGATTTTGAACTCTGATTAAGGAAAAAAAAAAAAAMCAACAACAA
This sequence comes from Phoebastria nigripes, assembly GCA_035582835.1. NCBI lineage: Eukaryota > Metazoa > Chordata > Aves > Procellariiformes > Diomedeidae > Phoebastria > Phoebastria nigripes. The sequence continues at coordinate 153,109 of JAYKAV010003275.1, read as the reverse complement.
CAAAAAACCCAACCACACTTCTCTTGCTCAGGTTGTTTCAGTGACTGAGAAATTTTAACCCCTGAGAAATAAATGATTTCACTCAGTAGCTAGAAAGCAAAATCCTATCTTGTTACTACATAGAACTCACTCAGTTTGAATTACCAATTTTAAATGGACACAGGTCAAATACACAGAGAACAGAGCACGCCATTCCCTCCCAGCTGCAGCACAGGGCAAAGCCCGCCCTTCCTCTCATTTTTCTTCCTTACCCCCCAACTCCTGCCAATGTTCATGCCATGGGAAACAGTCCACACAAAACAAGTCCAGGCCTTAATCTCTAAAACAACAGGAGCAACTTAAAGTAATTCAATGTGCCATTAACATTGATTAAATAATTCTCAGGGTAAAAAACTGGCAGCTCCAGTGTAAAGCAGTTGCTTCGTAATGGCTAACACAACATGGGCAAGTCACTTCAGTAGTGCTAACAGTGCCTCTGTGAAGTACAGACCTCAGTGTGGGCGACGTGCCATGTACAGGTCCTTACCTTCATAACATGAGATTTACCCTAACGGAAGTGAAAGCACACACAAAACAAAACAAAAAAGTGAACAAGTATGTCTCTAACATTATCATACTAATGGAGCGACAAATGCTGACAAAGATTACACCTTATGGTTTAACAGAAAATGTATTCTCTAGAATATTATATTGTGGAGATTTACTATAGATAAGTTACAGTGATTCATCTCTCTGAAGTAATTAAACTTCTGTTGACACAAAAACCTCATAACTCAAGAGGTTCAGCAATCCCTTGAGTTACTTTCAAGAGAAAATAAAATTAAGGTATGTTGGATAGAGACAAAGAGAATAGACGAGGCTCATAAAAGTAAGCTAATCGAAAAATTGTGTGCCATAGACACTCACACACTCAACTACTTCTGTAGCCACTTGATTATTCTAATGTCCTTCCTTTTATAGCTCATACCTGCATTAATTTATGGTCCACTGCACCAAAATGTCAAATGTATCAAATGTAAAATTTTATAGTGGAATAGGAAAGCATGATTGCACTCCACCACTTCAGGCTAAAACAGAGGTGTTATGTCACCTGCTTTCCAAGGTAAAGATCACAAACTGAGAATAAACAAGCATTGGGGTTGTAAAACTACTTTTACTGTTTCCATTGGTTTTAACTAACATATATATTACAACATGTTCCCTCACAAAACCCAGCCTGTTAAAGTGAAGTTAAGGTTGTGGGTGTCTACTAGACTGTGTGTCTGTTACCTTTCAGGAAATCAGAGCAAATCACAAGGGTTAGCATCCAAGAGCTACCCTGTCGTGTCCTCACTCATAGGAAAAAGGACCTTGCTCCACAAGTTGCTCAGCTTCCACTAATAAAGGTGTCCTGTGCAAAAAGGCAGGCACAGCACCACTGCCTGGTCCCAAGGGAAGGCAGAGCAACAGCTCCACAACTCTTCCAAGAACTTCCTCGCTAAACAGACACAGCTCCTGCAAACTACCAAACCTGCCACCCTCAGCTGCCCCTGTGGCCAATCAACTCCAGGAAGAATAATTTCTCTTTTTCAGCGAGCTTTCTGGATGATCCATGTTTCTTTCTGATGTTTGTCTTTGAAAGGACACAGCACAAGGCACCAATTTAGCATTCACAAAACTGCAGATCCAACCTAGGAAACTGTGTGCAACCCGCTAATTTAACTGTGAACAGAATTAACACCGAGATCAATGTGTCTGACCATCCCCCTCTTCAACTGCTTGATCAAAGCCCACTAACAACGGAAACTTTACTTTTAACTTCAGTGGATTTGCAACCACGCTGCAATTATGTTAGCTTAGCACATCAAACTAAAACTTCCAGAGCTGGCTGTCTGCAGCAGCATTTCTAGTTTAAACACYAAAATTGAATACAACTTTCCTGTAAGATGATACCTTCTCTTTTTATTTGGTTCATCTAGGCACTGTTTTTCCCATTATATAAGAGAAAAGAGAAGCAAAACCAGGAACATGCTAACAAGTAGTTTAAGGAAAATCATTAAAAAGCCCTCTCCAAATATTTTGAATTCTGGTCACCACTTCATGGGCAGATTCCTGCCTGGTTTAAACTGGGATTAAAGCCAGGTCAAGGCTTCTAATTTACACATGTTGAGATTGTTGCCAACTGAACTCTAGATTTACCTGGTATTACAAAAAATTCCTGAATACTTTAAATATCAAAGACTGACCCCCCAAAATCACACCGCGTTAAACTCAGAAGTGTGTTAAAGGGGGTTAATTCCCACCATTCCAGCCTTAGAATACAGACTCAAAAACCACAACAATTCTCTTCCAAGCCATCTCATGTGCCTTCACTCCAAAGGCAAGGCTGCAAGTTTGACTTCCTGCTATCTACACATTGCAGAATCCTCTAAAGTATCATGCAAAAACTGAAAAAATCTCAAGCTAATCAGAAAGGAACAATTTTAAATCATGCCACCCAAAAGTAAGAGTAGCTAAATCCACAGCTAATATAAATCCACATAGTAGTAGGAGCAAATCTGATTCACCCTACCTGACTAATAGTTTCATGTGTTTATTTCCCTTATGAAAAAAATTATTACAGAGCAGTACTGCATAACTAATAGGATATTCTAGCTTTATTTGTTCCCTAATTAGTTTTCAAACTTACATAGTTGCTAGTCCTGAATGTCTTTATGTCTTCACTCTGAATTCTTAAATTACATTTAAGCTGAAGATGAGCTTTAATCCAAATCCTTCAAGTTGAACGCTCCACTTCAAAAAAAAAAAAAAGAATCTGATTTAGCTTTGACTTTTTCAAAAAGCTCCCCCTTAACATTAAGAAACCACAATCCTCAAAACATTTTTTAAAACAAGCTCCTTTTTGAGTTTCAGATCAGAGCACTTCAGATGTTTATAGACTCAGCTTCCTAAAAAGAGTTCCAAAGACCACTACCAAATTAAAAAACAACTCTTAAATCTATAGTTTCAAGTGTCTCCCTAAAATTATATGGACTTGTGAGAAATACTAGGACGTAACAATGAGAAGGCAAACAAAATACAATATCAATCTGGGCAATTAAAATCAATTTTAACACCTGTCCAGCATGCAGTGCTTTGTCAGTCCTGACCTCGTGTCCTGGCATAGGCTGTCCCCCTCAAATTAAGATATTCCTACAGGTAACTACAGAGCAGAGAGGCTCCTCCTGGTTATTCTTACAAGATGGGACAAGACCATGAGATGTTCAGGGTATGAGAGAGTGTGTACATCAGATAAGATGGCCTCTGTCAGGCTTCTGAGATCCTAACAACTGAATTTGGGTGATATTCAAGACATACCTCTTGGTACTTGGATGTTTCCTATTGTGSCCTGACAGTATGGCAGGAAACCCACAGACTCAAGGAGGAACAGACGGGCATGAGGAAAGGGAAAAATCATCCTACATCCTACTCGCAATGGGAAGATGTCATGGTAAATCACGAGACAGTTTTTCAGACAGTTTCTTCACAGCTGAGATGCAGGCCTGTAGGGAGGAAGAGAGACTTTCTTCATATTGCTGGAGTTGGCCAGCCAATTCATCCACTGTTTGTTCCTCTCCATCTTTCCAGGCCATTACTGCCAATGAGTTGGCATGCGACGCTGGTGCGCTCCGTAAAAACTTCTGCCACATGGGTCGGGTGCACTTGGACTTCATCTGGATCTTTGGGTAACTGCTCGTTGTTCAGGTCATCATAAATCACCTCCAGCACGCCTAATTCCCTCAGGTGACTGGATACCTCTCTCCATGGTGGTCCACTTGCCTGGGTGACATATAACATCCTCCTTGAAGGGATACCTTTCCTTCACACCTGACAGGAGTCGCCTCCAGAGRCTGAGGACTTGTGCCCCTTTTCCAATTGCTTTGTCAATGCCCCCTTCCCTAGAGAGGGATCCTACCTGCTTGGCTTCCCTACCTCTAATTCGAGGCTACTGGCCCCATTATCCCAGCATCGGAGCAGCCAGGTGACAATGTGCTCACCTGGACGATGGCTGAAATCTTCTCCCATATCTYGCAGCTCACTCAGGGATAGGGGTCGGGTGGTTACCAACTCATTTACGGGTTCTGCCTCTTCCTCCTCCTGTTCTCGTGATGGCCCTGGTTCATTTTCATCCCTTACTAAACGGGCTGATTTTCCTGTGTATTTCTTCTTCTGTATAGGGGTGACTGATACCAGCAGGGGTTGGTTCTCTGTCGCAGGGGTTGGGGTAGCCACAGTGCCTGTTGTTTTGTCATCAGATCCAGAGACCTTTCCTTCCCCTTGGGGGTTCTGAATAGTGTTAAACAGGGCTCGGTAGGCATGGGCCAGGCCCCAGCACATTGCAGTGATCTGGGTCTCCCTAGAATTGCCAGGGTGACAGCATACTTTTTCCAAATATTCTACGAATTTTTCAGGACTCTGCACTTGTTCAGGGGTGAAGTTCCAAAACACTGGAGGTGCCCACCATCCTAGGCATTTGCCCATGCTATGCCACACCCTGCCACTCATAACTATCCAGCCTTGGGGCAGATCTCTGGGTGATATTCTTRAATTGCTTATTAACCTTAGACAAAACYRAAACAAYATTCCCAAGAAATACCAATAGGTGTATCTTAACTACCCAAGGATATTCAAGATACTGACAAGTTATTGTAACGAAGGAGAAAACRTCAYAGAAGAAGGTAGTGAAGGGGCCATCCTGTATTTCCTCCATAAAAAACCTCTCAGAGGAAGAGATATAATTGCTAATTGTCTCCAAGAGGTGGTACCCAAAGTACAGTAACGGCTTCAGTACAAAACCCAAATACCAGATAACACTCAAGGCCAGTGTTTTAATAACAAATCTCCCAGGCAAAACATCACTAATCACTGCAGAGCACARCAGACTGMWRARAMCAMCACMAATCTTTAACATGTACAGCAAAAACAAGAGCATGGTGCAGATCAGATAAACTAATATCGAGAACAGATGAATCAATATTGTGATCCRCAACTGTTGACACATATAAATTCCTTAATACGCTCTAGTTAATCTGTTGTTATCTCAAAACCTTTGAGCCCCACGTTGGGCGCCAAAAAGGACTGTTGTGGTTTAATCCTAGCCAGCAACTAAACACCACACAGCCGCTCACTCACTCCCCGCTGCTCCGGTGGGATGGGGGAGAGAATCAAGAGGGTAAAAGTAAGAAAACTCATGGGTTGAGATAAAAACAGTTTAATAATTGAACTAGAATAAAGTAAAATAGTAGTAGTAGTAATAATAATAATCATAGAATATACAAAGCAAGTGACGCACGATGGAATTGCTCACCACCCACTGACCGATGCCCAGCCAGTCCCCGAGCCGCAGTCTGTCCCTGAGCTGCTTCCCAGACCACGCCTCCTAGTTTATATACTGAGCATGACATCATATGGTATGGAATACCCCATTGTCCAGCTGGGCTAGCTGTCCTGGCTATGCTCCCTCCCAGCTTCTTGTGCAGCTGGCAGAGCATGGGAAGCTGACTAGCGTAAGCACCGCTTAGCAACAACTAAAACATCAATGCGCCATCAACATTCTTCTCATACTGAACCCAAAACACAGCACCATGCCAGCTACTAGAAAGAAAATTAACTCTATCCCAGCTGGAACCAAGACAGAAGAGAACAAGGAGTAAAGACTACATGCAACACTGTTCAAACATCATCAGCATTCGTGTGCAATAAGAAACTAAACCAAAGGAGCTTTTCAGATGGGAAATGCATTTTGCCTGTGAGGCTATAGATCTGCCCACTCCCTTTGTGCATTGAAGGGCTTGGGAAGGAACTCAAACAAGTATTGTCTTTAATTAGGCAATTTAGACTCTTGATATAGAGTAATTTAATGAAGGAAACAAGACCAACCCCAAATCTACCAGAACAGCTTCAAACAAATGACTGATGTACATTAATAACTGCTTTCTCTTGCTTATGCAAATATTCCCAATATCCAAGGGAAATTTAAAGAAAACTAAACAGTATCCCTCTCTAACCCTTCAAAAAAGACACATACATTAAAAGAAAATCAACCTGCTGTCGCACAGATTTGATCACACTCTTCCCCAGTATCTGGCACAGTCTCAAAAGAAGCATTTTCACCTAAGCAGCCAGAGGTCACGACTTTTCTTGAACATCCCTTTGCTGGTGGGAATGTGAATGCACCACTTATTGACACCTCTGGCAGAAGGCAGTTTGTTCCAAGTGTTTTCTGGATCATCTATTTTTAGAAGGGTTCGAGCCCCTTTAACATCTTTCTCTGAAGTCTTTAAGGAACCTTAGACATATGTGCCTTTCTTCGGGGGGAGTGCCAAGAGCTGTCTCAGCTGACGCATTACCCTTACCCTATTGCTCCTACTGAGCAGAGAGATGATTTCTCTCCCCGTGGTGTTCCCCACATCCTCCCCATATCTATTTAATAGTTACATTCACCCCACTGAAGGTCCCAATCCTGTTGTCTGCATCAAATTTAAGAACTGAGTAGTCCCCAAGCAGTAGGCTTGGGCCCTTTTTGTTCCCCCTTAGGGTTAATTTCTATGGCAAATCAAAGGTTTGTATGCAAAGCCTGCTAAATCAAACAGCCAGCAATCCATACCACTCAATTTGCCATGCTGGGTGGAAAAAAAGAAAACAGAAAAACCTATTCTTGCAAGAAACAGAAATCAAAGAGCAGGAGAAAAGCAAAGAAGCTCAGCTCAGTCTCAAAAGGCGTTCAATCTCAAAAGGCACTCAATCCCAAGAAAAAGAAAAAAAAGTCAGTGCTCAGTGTAAGGAAGTTCCCCTAAGCATGCAGTTCCTCATGGCTTTGATTCTCCTCTCTCAATGAGGTGTACACAAATTTCTCTCCTAGAGTGCCAGCATCGTTGCATGGAATCCATGGCAGAAACAGGTGAGTGCTGTTTTCTGAAAGATATTGCACATTACCACAGCTGACTTCAACAATAACTTCTAAATGAAATGTAGATAAGTCCTCTTAATTCCAATTACCCTTTATTTTAAAGCTTAATTACAGTAGTACAAGACTGTCATGGAATGATAATTACAATTTATTTAAACATCGATAAGTAAACATTAGGTTTTATTTTCCTACTGTAAAATGTATCTAACCTAATGGGCTGATAATGCCATTTAATTGTGTGCAATCAAAGAAATTGGGTAATTTCTGTCAGGTATCATAAAATGGCAATGGCTGCTTTATCACAAGATATTAACATTTTCCAAAAACAACTGTTCTTTTTGTGAATCGGCACTTCTGCTCAGCTTTATTTAGTTCTCAATAAAAGGACAAAGGAAAAAGTTGGAGTCTTGTGCAGTCAGAGAACAAGGCCTCCTTCAGGCCTTGCCAGTAGAAATGTAAATTAAATTGTGGCAGAACTGATCTTACACCATTCAGGCCTCAGGAGAAGTGTAGTGACTGCCACAAGGCTGTGAAAGTCCTACCTTGAGACCTAAGGTACCTACATGGCATTAATCAGTCAAGTCCTTAAAGCTATGTCCATTTACATTGGCTAAAATCTGACCTGCATCTAGTTATGGCCTCGGTCCTGAATCAGGCAGATACTGGTCTCAGACACACTGCTGTAAATCAGGAGCCATTCATTAATAAACCTGATGTTGGGTTTTAAAAACATTCCCAAGATGAGAATCTTCGTAAATGGCCCTTGTTTTCCAAACATCCCAATTGTATACCAGCACTACTTTACTGATTACTAAAATAAAGTAAAAGAATCGGTAGCAGATTTGCCTGCTTAATACTTATAACCAGGTGCTGAAGACAGTAAGAAGGGCTCAGTTTAAGACTTCAGGTCATCATCAAAAGGTAACAAAACAGTTGGATCAAGCCCTTGGGCACTTCTAATTTTGTTTCTACTCCGAAAAATTAATGAGAGACTTTCTCTGAATCCCACCTACCAGATGGTGGTTCTCCTTTTGCAAACACTCTTGGGTCTATTTCAGGATACGAAATAAAGACTTTTTAACTGGGAAGAGGTGGAGGGGTGGAAGACATGATAGCATGGGTACCGAAACTAAGGATTCAAATAAAGAATATGGAAACTTGGTTCTTCATTCAAAACTTTCCCTGCAAATGTCAGGAGAATTTTAATAGCGGCAAGTTCACGCATCCAGAGCCTCTACACTTGAGGCAGTTACAGGTGATATCCCACACCACATCAAATCATCTTCCCCAACCTTTGTAGAGCTGCACAGTGTAGAGCCTGACTGCTGGGAGGAGTTTGGCTTCTTTTAACACCAAAGAAACCAGTGTCTGCTTGGAAAAGCAACTCTAGTGATCCAGTATAACACCCACTCTGCTCTTCACCACTACTGCCACAGCTCAAACTGAAATCAGCTCAATTTCTTCCTCCCACGTCAGAAGGGAAACAAAGCACACCAGATGCTGGGAAAAAAAGTCTTTGCTTTTTGAGAGGACAGATTTCCCCCTTTGCCTTCTCTGTGCTCAAACTTCCTCACCCACCTTTCCAAATGCAGCATCAGCAGGAGAAGGAGAACTCACTTCCATGCCTCACGCTTTCCCAAAAGGAATGTATTTTTTGTAAAGGGATACAGCATTTCTGACAATTCCCTCTGCAATGTTGACCTGGCCACGCTGATTTACAAAGCCTAGCATTGGTCTGTAGCCAGCCAGACACCATTACCGCAGTTTTTGCTTTCCCAGAGGACCTTTCCGTGATGGGATTGTGTCCAGGATCCATCTATCCGTCAGTCAGAGACCTGGGCTACACAACACTATATCCATCTTCTCTCAGTATCAACCACTTGCTACTCTTCAGCCCAGAAGCATGAAGCGGGTGAGAACCCCTTCCAAGTGCTCTGCTCAGATAAAGACAAGCAACTCCTTGAGATGTGTGCAAGTAGCTCAGAACAGCATTTGCATGCTAACATCAGTTCCACTTCACCAGCCTGTGTCATGATGAGAAAGTTGAAGCATCTGAACATGTTACAGACGGAAAAACCAATTTGTAATGATCCCATTACAACAACCTTCATTTTACTGAAGCAGAATTTTCCTTGTCTCTGCACTAAATGTTTGCCAATGATTCAAGAAGGTATTGTTGTCCTGCTGCATCAGAGTGAATATTGTTTGACCTAGGATATTAATGACAAAAGAAGGGAAAAGTTGTGGATGGAAGATTCCTGTCCTCAAAATGTGGTATCATTTTTATTAATAAACACAAGTCTATGCAGTTTTCACATGTGGATTAAGCTGGCAACAGTCTAGCAATGTAATTGTCACAGAGTTGTGCTGGTAATTTTCAGATTTGTTCTGTGTCGGTAATAATTTTGATTATATTTCCGAAGAGGAGAAAACATGAGAAGGGGGAAAATATCATACAGACAAAACTGTAATTTTATTATTGCTGTGTCTAAAATCGTTAAGTTTACGGCACTACTGAATGCAGAGGCCTCTGCATGCAAATTATCCTGGTTTCTAGGTCACAACATGCTTCAATGTGATTTCTAATTAACAAGCACAAATTACCATTCCAATCAAACATTTCATAAAATTGACGATAGTGAACTTAACTAACCTTCACCAATATGGTAAGCAATTCCAAAGATGAAATCTGGATATTTATGTTGTCCACAAGCCACGTTAGCAAGAGGAGTCATTCCTCACACCTACCACACTCACAACCTCATTCATTTGCAGCTCTTTGGCTCACATGAGGCTTTTAATTATCACGCAGATGGAGATCAGATTCAGGTAAGCAGGCTATTTGGATTAGATACATTTCTGTAACGGTGGAGTAACTGCATTGAAATAAATAGATTTGCACCAAGCAAGAGCAGACTCTTACTTTCTACCCCTAACATGCTAATATAAAGCAAGAATTGCAAAAAAACCAATGCTTTTTTTTACTGATGCAGCAGGACAGATCTTTTTGTGGCCTAAATTAAGTTCAGCTACGTCAATGATTTTTTCAGATTGGTTTTCCCCTGTAAAATCAGATGGGTTATTTTACCCTGTTCTCTTCCAAGTGAGATGGTTATGGATTGTTTGCCTGACTCAAACAGATTTTTAACTGTTATGGATGTGCCCACCCCTCCTTCCCCCCCTCCCCCCCCATTTCTAAAGGTGGCCTTACTGTGAGGCAGATTCCTTTCCCTTTGAGAGCCATGGAGTTTCTACCAGTGACTCGAGTCACAGTATGGCTGATTCTACATTATAATCTCCATAAATTAGAGATATTACAATCAAGTACAAAAGTGGCATGCATCATTTGGTGTGCATGTGAAATTAGCATAAATGAATCATTTAATTTACTTAGCTTCACCATATCTCTGCAAATTAAAAAAAAGGCATCAGCTAGTCTTCTCATCCATATCTTGTTTATGAGCCTGTCTCTGTGGCTTAGAGTCACTTACAGTCAATGGCATCATGTACTATGAACAGTACCAGTTAAGCAAAATGCATCCCCTTCATTAGGATAAGTAAGTAATATTCCCAAAGTCAGGAATTAACTCCCAGAATGGTCTAACTTGGGCCAGTTATAAATGCTGCTAAACAAAACTAAGAGCATCAAAATAATATCCTCCAGTACTAGAGTCATGGGATTGCCACCTTGATAGCAAAATTAAGGGGAGAAGTCATTTCCCTGTTGAAGGTGATGGAAAATGGATTTGGACATTGCTCAAAACACCTACTCAATATTAATAAGCACAAGGTAAAGAACCATGCAGGCAGAACAACAGTAGGGAGGTAGAAATATTCAGAGAATAGCAGGATGGAGGAAGACACTGAATAACTGCATTTTAGCTCATTTTTCCTCACTCAAGGAAGCAGCTTTTCCCAGTACTCCCCTCTCTTTTTGCACCACATGCATGATAGGGTCTCATTTTATGCAAGGAGAAGGTGAGGTGTGCCTCCTATTTCCCCTGAAATCACCCTAAAATACACCGCACATGAAGGTCAGGCTCCTGGTTCTGCACAGCTATCAGTAACCCCACAAGCGAAAAAAAAAACCAGTGGTGAATCCAACCTTTTCCCCATTTTCTTCCCATGCATTAAACACACTCAGTCCTAGCTCAGCCCTGAACCAATTAATTGGCATACCACAGCAAGAAACCTTCCTTCATCCCCAACACTTTGACATTTCCGTCCCTGCTAGCTAGGAATAACTAAGCTGTGAACTTCTACAAAGAGACCTCACCCCAGCAACTTGGTAATTTACCCTGTGTTTCATGACACATCTAAAAAGGTAAGTGAAGCCTGAAAACTTAAACCACCACCCCACCCAGCTGACTAGACTGCAAGGTGGCACCTAGTGATAGCCCTACAGATGTTGCTCTTGTGCCAAGACTGATGCAGAAGCACATGCTCAGAACAAGTGCATTTTAAGCAGAGCGTTGCATCCTCAGAGATAAAATCATTTTCAATGTTAAATGACATTCAGAAGAGCTCAGGGAGCATGGGACAGTGTTGCTTACTTAACATTTTGCCACCACTGACAACTTCTTCCAACTACAACTCTCAAAATAGCCCTAATTCACCTTAGTGCATATGGGGTTAAGAGGCCCAACAAGGGTTTGGGACAATTTCCTGGGAGAAGGAAATGCTATAGTTGTAAGTGCTATATAGTTAGTATTTTGGTGGGCTTAAAGAAACCATGCCCTGAGCAGCTCCAGAAAAGAAAAGGATTACAACCAACAAAAGTGAGAATCAGGCAGTACTTGGAGGAGCTAACTGAAGGCATCTACATGTTTGAGATCCCTAGACAGCTAGGGCTCTCCAGAGAGCAGTTCACAGCACTCAAGCGAAGTGCTGGGATACTCCGAATTCCCCTCCAAGCCTCCCTGACAACACGAAGCAGGCTCTGGCACAGAGCTCAGGCAGCTCTTCCTTCAGGCTCCCAGGTTTGATGGTGCGAATACAGTTCTCCCTCTCCACCCTTTGCAAAGAAGGTGCTATGCAATACTGAGCTGAAACAAATACACCCTCCCTGTGGAGTTTCACATTTAAATGTCACTCCTGGAAACTTTCTCTGCTCCTGGTATCACTCAGTAGCACAGGCCTGACCCACTTTGAAGGGGTCCAGGATCCATCCCTTCTCTTCTTATTTATCTACTAGGTGCACAACCGGTGATCCGGGCTTTATCTTGCTCAGCACATATAGCATCTTGGATCAGCAGGAGCTGCTGCCTTTGTTCCTACACTGCATACTATCTCCCCATCACCCATCCAGTACTGTATTAAATTATTCATGAATGAAATAACAGTTTTCAGCATTAATAATTTACTGCTACACCAAGGGGATGTGTAAGGTAAAATGTAACTGACATGGGAGTCTGAGCTTTGGCAGCTTTTATGATACTCATTCATCTAGTATTTTCCATCATTAATACTTGTGCTTTGCTGACTAGAACATTTGCTCAATGACAGGCGTATTTCCCCACTGACATGGATCTGGTACATAGGTTCAGTACCTGCAAACTGGAAGCATATTTTTGTTGTGGGACTTAATTTATTAAAGTGCTGACATCAGATTTTGCAAAGTCTTACTCTCAGGAGAAGTCACACAGACCTAAGTAGGTCTACTTGCTTAAAAAAAGCCTGCTGACATCAGTACAAGCTAGCGAGGATGGGTCTCAGGTATGCACGTAATAATAACGTAATTAATAATAATTAATGATTTACTATCCAGCTTCACAGACAGTCCCTCTGCTTTTCTTGTCAGAAAAATGATATAGCCTTTCACTTTGGGGAGACCTGAAGTAATTATATTTACTGAGAGCCTCATCAGAAAGCTCTAATTCACCGTGGCAACATGTAGGGACTGGAGCGATGCAGGTGTGGGGAATTCCCCTGAACAGGCACCAGGCACAGGGGTGTTCACTATGCTCCTCCGCTAAGGTAACGGTACATTTGGCATTTCCTTGATCCGATCCCTTTAGCCACCCATGAGATGAAAGTAACAAGATCATTAACGATGTACCTCTGAGTAAATTCTTGAAGATGAGGAAATTCAAGTGCTCATTTCAAAATTAAGCCATTAATTCAAAGACAAAGGTTCCCTTCCTTGCTGCTTCTTCCTCGCAACAAGAAAAACTTAAGCTGCTGCTTCACCTAAGCATCAATGCAAGATAGGGTGCAAAACACACAATTCTCTTTACCTGTAACTCATCACCATTGAAAAAAATAAAGCTTGAGCTCTGCCTGTACTTCCCCAACAGTAACTCCCACTGTCCAGACTGAGTTCAGCAAGGTACAGAACAAAAGACAGAATTCCCAATGAATGGGAACTGTGGCACCGTGTCTACCTCTGCAGTTATGCATTAGAGATTTGATTTGCAGATCAACAGAGACACAATGGTTCATCTAACAAGCCATCTAACTCAGGGTAAATGTCAGAGTTGAACTGAACTTCAAGGGAGGTTTTCTATTCTAGGAAATTTTCACCCACAAGAGACAAAAATTACTACTTAAAAATCTTGATTTTTTTGTGGTAATTTTTAAAGTCATAGTTGGCTGAACTCCAAAACTAATAATTGCTTTGCTCAGAGAATATTCGTGTATTCTGACAATTCTGAAATTTTTTGGAGTAAAAAAAAAAAATTATCAAAACTTGTTTCAAAATGAACTCCCGCACAAATGACATTTAAACCCCTTGTTGAAAAATTCTCAATTGACAGGAAATACAGGAAAAACAGTATTCCCACCTAAATTCAATGAAATGGTGATTTATTTATTTATTTATTTTACCAAGTGAAGACCTGAATATCAGAATGCATTTGAAGACCAGGTTTATAGTTACTGGATCTCTACCTTCCGGTAGCAGCCATATTATTTGGAAGATGTTAAGCAACAAATTGAACACATGTTTTTTCTATTGAGATCTGGGCAAAGTCCTAACAAGTTTTATTAAATTGGCATACTGAGCCCTCTCACAGACTTACAACATGCCAGAAAACATGTTATGATTTTCATTCATTTGCTTGCATTTGCAATGATTTGGCTGAGTTTTCCTGCAAAAACAGTGTTCAACCTCCAGCTTGCTCCAGACTCATTCCTGATGAAAACTCACAAGTTTGCTCATCTCCCTACCCTTGCCTGTTCATTTTACTGGGTCATCCGCAACAGACCACATTCTTCAAAAGCAGAAGACAGAATGAGGAGCCAGAAACTAATTGCTTTGCCAGTTGTCTGTTGCATCGTGTTGGTCAAGTCACCACTTCAGTTCCCCCATCCTGGGAGCTCACCGGCTGAGGACCTGTCCCTTACAACACACTTACACAATCAATAGCATAATAGGGCCTTCATATTGATTGGAGCTGCCAGCTGCTACGCTTAAGTACATCTTAAGAGCAATAATCAGAACAAATAAGAAATGCTACATGAGGCTTCCGGTGCAGGGAAGGCATTGTCTGTATTGCACAGTATGTCAGCATCAGTGCAGTAACCAACAGTACTTAGAGGCACAGAAGGAACACATTCATTAAGCAGATCCCACTTGATGCAGTTGCTCTTTTTACTGTAATCACAATTTAATGATATTGAGGCTTTTAGAGCATGTTACTGGGAAGAACAAACAAACAACAAATAACGTGACTGTTCTGACTCTCAGTGGAAAACCGCTGCTGTTTCACAATGAAACTGCAAGCGCTAATAACGCAGTTGGCTCAATTGCACTTTTCTTGCTGCACTACCACTGCAGGGTATTCCTCCCCAGGTGGTAACTGGGTAGTTTCTTGTTGAACCTTATTTACATCACTCTGCAGGTTTCCCACCAGTGCAGCCAGACACAGACATTTTGCAAAAAAAATGTACACCTTTGCAAAGACACGTTAAGGGGCCCAGACTTTTAGTGATGCATACAGCTTATAACTAAATCATGCATTTTTTTTCTGCAAACTTTTTCCCAGGGAGGGAAAGCTGATGTACCTATTGCTTAACACATATAAACAACAAACCAATAACCTATGTGGAGGAATGTGCACTTAGCTAACTGAGAACTAAGTAGTGAAATAGAGACCTGGACCCCAATTCAGTCATACACTTAAGCTTGACAACATCAGCACTTATCACCCACAATTTCCTCTTTGACTGGCATATTAAATCAAGTTGAAAATTGCTTCCTAAACCCAACACACTTAAATAATCAAGACAATCTTAATGTTAGGGACAGGCTATTTCCTTCTGGTTCTAGCTAAATGATTCCCATTTTGCACAGTCAAGTTTTCTCAAGGCTTGTGATTCAATCTTTTGGTCAATGCATACAGAAACATGACCAAGGAAAAATATTAAGCCATATTTGCACTAAGGCCTTGCTACAATATTCTTAGCCATGATACGCTGCTCCTAGGATGCGTTAGCCACGCTGCAGACCCACGTGTCCTCAGGATGTGTATTCCAGCCCTTAAATGGCTAGTACAAGCACTTGGGACTTGATATCCACACCAGAGCTCAGTACTGGCTAGCTACCCAGACACTAGAAATGAATTTTCCAGGGCAGATTAAATCCATTTTTGAATAAAGAGGATCAGGGGAACCTGTGAAGCCAAACAAGCTGTTGTGCAGATGTAGGAACACACAAACCTCACCAACGTGGTGTTAATGCAGATATTAGAGTCCCCTTATGCACAGGGTTGGTAAGGCTGGTGTATCCACACTGGAAGCCAAGCTGAAATTCCCAAGGTGATACGCCATCTCTTCCCAAACAGTGAGTTTAAAACAAATTTGGATGTGTCTATACGAGCTCAGAGACGTCTATACAGAAAACAAGGCAGAAGTGGTATACTGAGATGCCAAGTAGCTTAGTGGGCCCATGGCAGATGCTCCAGAAAAATACATCAAGTCCCTCAGAAAGAAACCACAATTAGTTACGGTGTTTAAGGGATGGTTTCCCCATATCACTAGCACCAAGCCTATGTGGTGCTGCAGAGGTATGTATCAGCACAAACAACAGAGCAGGCAAATGCATTACAAAATGTTGCAAGCAGCTGATGAAGAAAGATTTTGTGAAGACTCACTACAGCATTATGGTCACACATCCTTTTGTTTGTTAACATGGCTGTATTCTTAGGAATGCTCCTTTTTTCCTTCTAGGTGCTCACAGCTGACAAACACCTACCTGACAGCTGCACCAGAGATCAACCTTTACTCAAATTTGTCCTCTTAACCCTTGTTTAAGAGGAAATACCTTCCTCGAGTAACGTGCTAGGGGCTGTAGATTCTGCATTAACTGACCGGACCCTTTGAGGCTGTGCAAAACCTCTGCCTCAGAAAGGATCTGACTTATCTTGAGACGTGTGCCAGAGCTTGATCTAATCACATTTATCCTTCCTATGGCTTTGCACCTCTTCAACTTTAAGCCTTTCTTAACTTAATTCCTTTGTGAAACATTAATTCATTTATACTTTTGACCAGTTTCTCCTACCTGCCTCCCCCCTCATCAGCCATGGAAGATGTTATATCTCTCAGCTGGCAGTCTTTTAGAACAAAGGTGTATCCAGCCCTGCTGCGTGATCCAAAGGAGTCTCTGGGACCCATCTATCTTTAATAATGCAGAAGAATAATCTCATCCCAGTGCAAAAAAATGCCAAGATATACAGTTTTTAAAAGGTACTATAATTTAACTCTCTTCGCTTAAAAGAAAAATTTAAAAAGGAGACGATCTCCTAGAATTCACTCCCACATGAATCTAAAGCTCTGGGATGCTGCAGAGTGCAATATGCACCTACAAGGGATATTTGAAAGATAATGAAATAAATCCTGCCATCAGCCAACAGTGACAGACTCGAGGAACCATTAAAAGGTAAATCAATCCATTCTGCAAATAGACACCCTATATTGGCAGTTCTCTTCATCAAGCACATTTCAGGAATAATAAACTGGTAAAATACCAGATAGTATGTAAAGTGAATTGATCATGATGTCTGAGTGCCAATACAGGAAGCAAATAACCTGAAGTAGAAGAGTTTTTTAATCCCTTAGGAAAGTCATAACATTATCTGTAACTGGAACTGAAGTGAGAAGAACAGAAAGCAAAATAAGGTCAATTTTAGGTGCATATATTTAGCAGATGTAATTTTAGATGCATATATTTAGCAAATGGGACAATTAATCTTCAGAATCAGCACGAAGAAACAGTTTGGGTGGGGTTATAGTTTTGCATGGTCCTAAACACCGTTGCTCCGCGAGCAAGGCAGCAACTGGAAAAGCTTCAGACAGCTACAGTAGGACAATGACGGCTACTCCTTGCTGGAGGCTTGTGTGGGAGACCGAGTATGTGACTGACCAGAACAACCTCTGCATCTGCAAAACAATTTCAGTTGCAGTTTGTGATAATCTCACCATAACTGAGACTGGTTAAGTGCCTCACTAAGTCCTGTATCGGCCAAAACTGTAAGCTGTCCTCATACAGATGATGGACTATTTACCTTCTGCTTTTCCTACTTATCCCCCATTCAGCTTCATTCATCTCCCTGGGGAGACAACTACCCACTTCTAGAACTATTGTGATCAATCCCAGCCTGAGGGACTGCTGACGACTGGATACCTGCAGTGTGTGAYGAGGTGTGATGGAGCACCCTACAAAATGCACCATAAACTCTGCCCGAAAGAGTTCTGCCTAATTAGATGAGAGCATTAGGTGCCGGGGGAAATCCCAAGCAGAGAAAGGTTGAAGTAGCTTGCTCAGGCTTACGCAACAGAGCAAAACAGGGTAGATTCTGCCCAATTCACTTTCAGCTTCACTTCTCACCTGCTGGATCAGAGAAACATTTCTTGATAAAAGGTTCTTTTAAAATTGTTTTAGTATAAAGACTAAACTAGGGACAAGAGAAACAGCTGGAGTTCTGACACCTTATCTCAGCTGACAATCTGACCTGTTCATCTCCTGTAGCATGGATAATCAATTTTTCCCACATCAAAATGTGTCGGCAGTTAATAGCAGCAACTCTCATTTTTTTTGTTAATTAAGAATGAAGTGTTCCACAGATCATAATTATTTTGGAAAAATGTCTATGATAATTCAGCATATGAACAGACGGAACATTTTATCATCCTTTTAAGAAAAAATACAGCTAGTGTTCTTGGAGGAAACTCTCTATCTTCTAGGATTTTAAAAGCAAAGAAAGAGAAGATCAGATTCAACAACTGTATGGTATTTTAGGAGAGATGAGTAAAAGGACTTTTTTTTTCTTAATTCATTAAAATCTGCCCTGTGACCCTGTCTCAGTACACCAAGGCCTGAAGTGCAGAGGTAGTGTAATAATTGGGTTGTGTGTGCAGCATATGCTTTTTAATGAATCTATGATGCACATATTTCACTGCAGCCAGAGCAGGAGTGTGCTACTTCAACGCATTTTGCCATTTTGTTTTTTTTAACATCTTCTAGATATTTACAAAATTATGTAACAAGGTGCTACATTTGCCAGAGGACAAAACACGTGCAACCTCTCTTGCATTTCATGTTTCTGTTAAGGGTTTGATCTTCTAGGAAGTCTGACAGTTGCATGAAAATGGCCTCATCCCTTTCAACCCACCTCAGCAGAGATCCATCCTGCTCACTGCAGCATTGAACTCCAGCCAGCAAATACCTCTTTGTTCATCTGTTTAATCCCCAAAGGGCAGCAGCCAGGTCAAGACAAACAGGCACTCCCCCCTCCCCACTACTAGGTATTTTTTATATGACCTTTAAAAGCAAACCAACATGACACAGCACACACACAGAGCAAATTCTGAAAACACACACACAAGCTGAGCCCACGCTCCCCACTCCAAGCCCCAACATACAAGGATCAGATCTCCCTCTGGAGCTTCGCAGACCACTTGAACAACAACAGGCCCCGCAGACTGCCAGGAAGATGCTCTTATCTGCTCCAACTCCCCCAGGAAAGGAGAACCACTAAAGTAAGCACCAGATTGCCAAAAAGCCAACCTGAAAGAAGAATGGAAGGAAAGGTCTTCTCTGGAAAGTGCTCACATATCTAACACTGGTGACAGAACTGTCTGGATATCTCCATTTAGTCTTCGCTACTAATGACTCCAGCTCCAGCAATGTATTTATAGCATTATAACTTAGCTAGCTTCCTTAAACTCTGTGCATGAATCTATAGATTATACAATTCTAGATATTTGTAATAGTAGATTATCTTTTTATTCCCCTAGCTCTAATTCTTGAGGTGAAGAGTTGTTACAAAAATCACTTACAAACTAATCCAGATTCATCAACAATTTGCATTTGCTAATGATGTTTAACAGACTACGGTGATTGCTGTCCAGAATTCTTCTAAGAGGCAAACCAAACATCTAAATTATAACTTTCTAACATCTGCTTCCTCTAGGGGAGGATTTGTATGAGGTTTGACAGATGCGAGAGCTCCGAAGAATGGCTGTTACAAATGAGCCAGCTAGCAGAGTCTTGGAAAATGCAGCCAATCTCAGCTTATTGAAATGAGCTCCAACCCGAGGCAGAAATAACATGCAGCTGTTCCTTCTGACTGCTGTTCAGGAGAGAGATGGTATCTCGTGATGGTATTAATAGATCTCTCTTACTCTGCATACCACCTGGAAAATGAGAGCCCACCATTTAATCTCATTTGATGTTATTTATAGTGTATTAAATAAAAAAACAAGAGAGCCAGAGCAGCAATGACAGTGCTGAATAAAACAGTCAACAACTAGTGAAGTCCATACATTAACTTTTCACTCAAAACATGAATCTGAGCACAGCACAGTAGGAGCTTTTAGGGTCATTCCGTCTTTAGCGAAGTGAACGACAATTCTATGAATAAATCTTACTACAACTTACTGTGTATTTTATTTACTATGCC
The DNA here is from genome assembly GCA_035582835.1 of Phoebastria nigripes. Classification (NCBI taxonomy): domain Eukaryota; kingdom Metazoa; phylum Chordata; class Aves; order Procellariiformes; family Diomedeidae; genus Phoebastria; species Phoebastria nigripes. The sequence goes on along the minus strand of JAYKAV010003275.1, from coordinate 133,282 downwards.
CAACACAACGAAAATTGGATGTAACATACCAGCAATCCCTTTTTACAGAAATTTCAAATCTGCCTCTACAGCCTATTCCCAAGACACCCCTCTGACTTAAGAAATAGCTCCCTTCTAGAGAGACTGAAGGAAAGAGGAAATTCTATGCTTACAACAAGTCCTGCAAAAGAGGAGGAACACCACAAATCATATACCTTTTTTAAATTTCTTGAGGTGGGGGTTTGGGGGTTTTTTGTTTGTTTGTTTTGACAGAACTAGTGAGAAAGTGTAACAGGGCTCCTGTTGGTCCATCCTGCCGAACAAATACCACGACCAGAAACAACAGTGCAGTAAGGCTTACAGTTGGGAAAGAAAACAGGAAGAGCAGATACTTGTTTCAGCCAAAGAAGCCCCATGAAACCAGTGAAAGACAGCCTGCTGCCATGGACTGATGGCCTTAATTAATGCTGCGCAGAATCCCCTCTCAARCCTGTGCGGTTTCTTTACTGTTTTGGGCCTGATCCAGTGCCCATGGGAGGACAAGCAGCTGGGACTTGGGCTGAGCTCTGCAGGAGTACGTCTCCAGGGCCAGCTGTTGACTCCCTCTCTGGAAGAGGTGGACAAGGACTGGGCAGATCTGTTCTACCAGTTTCCTATCAAAAGGCGAGCAGAGTTAACTTTCTCAGGCAGCAGGAATGAGGGCATATGCTGGCTGTGTGTTGAGCTATACGTTTTAACACTGCTGCTGCTCAGGGGAATGGGTGTTTGACCACATAGCCATTTTTCCCCTGTGTAATAGAGCCTACCCATACAATCGCTTCCATTCAGTTTTGGATCAAGCTGTGCACAGGCAGTCCACACCACACGCAGGGTATAAAACCACAACCACATCTGTTTCTCATACGGCGATGCCACACAACTCTGCACCCTTCTGGCCTCGCAGTCCGTAATCCCTATTAAATTCTGTTTGTATCTGACAGCATAAATCCTCATTAGCATCTTGTGCTTTCCCTTCTGAGATCTCATAGGGAATAACATACATTACTTGCCAAACTAAATGGTAGCTTTCCCTGTGCCAAGCCTCTGGCACACAGAGAAACAAAGGCCAACTACCCTGCAAAGGGGAGCGTCAGCACGACTTGCAGAACACGATGGCTATGAGCAATGAATAACTTCCATCAGTGCCCAAACTGACAGGATGCTTATCGGCTGCCAAACTGAATACAGGTTTGATGGGCTTACAGCACCAGTGGAACACGCTAGGCAACGCTGCTGCCGTTGTTCCAGTATGTGTTGGGAAAAACGTGGTACTCACAGGAATGCATCTGTATTGCCTACCACCTAGCCAGGAGAGGGAATATAATTTGCGGCTATTTGGAATAGTACAGTATCTGTTTTGAATTTCTTGGTTTTGCTCAGTTTCCCTTAAGATACTTTTACCAAAGCAGCTCAAAATGAAGGATAAATATTTAACCCCCTTGCTTCAGAGATGCACTAACACAGAGACACAAAATTTTAATGCGGATAAACATGTTATGTTGTAATGCTCACACTGTTACGCAAGAGGCACTGAACATACAATTCATGTGCCAAGAATGAGATACCACATATCCACAATAAAGTTCCAGGTGATGTGCAGCAATACCTAAGATCTGAATGAATAGCACACACATTATACAGCTGATACGGTCCTTCAGGATATATAGGTGAGTTGCCTAAATCCTTTATCATTAAGACTCTCTTTCCAATCACCTACAATTTACAACCTTGAGCTGTTGAGGCAGAAAGCCAACAGCCCACTGTGTGAACCATGTCGAGCTCACACTGCGCACCATTAGGATTAAGACCTTTGACTGAAAGGCTATATGCTACCTGCTGAATAGAGTAACTGATCTTTACTACTACCAAATAGCAGTCCTCAGATAAGGGGAGGTTTGTCAAGTCATGGTGCTGTAGAGCCTTCCTAAAGAAGCAGTCATAACAGTGGTCCAAAAAAGTAAAAGTACTTTCCCTTAGAGTATCTTATCCCTCACAAATAATTAAGCATTCCCTGAGAAAATTAAGGGCAGAACATGTTATTGCCCAAGATACTCGCAGACAGCAGATTGCAAGCAGGTGCAGACAGCACCTGCAGATGAGGTTTTATTTTTCCAAGGTACTCTGAGACTTCCCTTTAGCTATGTACCATGGTAACCTTTCCCCAAAAGAAAGGTTTGTACACTTGTAACTGGAACTGAAATCACCCATGACCAAGGCAGCAATTCAGAAGTGAAGTCCTTGCTGCAAAAGTGCACTACTTGCAAAAGTCAGCATTTTACAGCTACTTTAAGGGGTAATGGACTTCCTAAACCCAAAATTAAACTCCTAAATTCATACTTGAGCAGCTGTAAAGTTTTCTAGAGGAATGAGTATCAGCACATCCCTGGGGAAATCATCTCCAAGTAGCAAAGCACAGAAGTCCACAGATGGAGTAAAGGCAACCCCTCCATTATCTATGTTCTAGTAGAAAGCTGTTGTCCCTTTAATGGACCAGCCAGAGAGAGGCAGAGTCATGTGGAGCTGATTCTGAATTGGGAACATATGAGTGCAAGGATCATATGAATCTCATGGAAATGTAGGACTTCCACAGTCAGCATGGACTGGAACAACAGACGGTTTTGTTGCAGCATGAACATTTCCGAAGTACAGAGCCACTACTCCTCCTTCCTCTGGTCCACTGAAAAGCAAAATTTTGCTTTAGGAAGAAGAGCTTAATGTCTGAGCAAACGATACTGGAYGTCTCTTTTTTTTTTGTTTTCCCAAAGTACAGCAAAATGAAGGGATTAACAAGAAGATGAGGAACAGCAGCATCCTAGGTTCTGGTTCCCAGTCCTACAGCCTGTTCTCAGATGCAGGAAGCAGAAGCATAAGAGATATATAAGGAGCTGTATGCTGCCAGCAGCTTTTCATCTTTCAATGATTCTATAAATGAGAGGAAAACGAGAATTTAGCAGTAGCTGGAAATGGATTTTTTCCTGACCACAGTCATGTAATCTGTAGGATGGATAACTCTTGCTACCTGCGTTTAAAGCCAACACCATTTCATCAAAAAGAGTTTGATAAGAAAGAAAACCTTTCTGGATCAAATTTTTTTCCCCACTCAGTTTGATATAAACAGCAACATCRCTAATGATGTTACCTAGAGACAATGCAGTACACTGAACATACAGCAGCTTCCACTGCATGATGAACTGGAAAAAGAGAAACACTTCAATACAATAAAATCAGGAGAGGAAACGCTTCCAAAACAGCTGTAACAGGACAGAAAAGGGAGAAGCTGCTAAGAGGGATTGATTAATACTAGCAACCTTAGTGCTAAGTAACTGGGAAGATCTTGAAAACATTAAGTGAAGATGTTGAACTATATCACTTCTCAGGTCATGTACAAGGAGCAGTGAATCTAATAATTCAGAATATATTTGCTCTGGGTTGGTGATGGTTTCACATCCACGGATACAAGTCTCAGGGGGATCTGAAAGTTTTGCTCTGTGGTTCTAATGAATGGCTGGGAAACAGTGCTCAGATGTCCTCTGCTCAGCGATTAAAGGATCAGGAGAGCAGGGCAGCAGTTTTCAACCTCTAAAAAGTTCTGAATTTGTGTTTGTACATGCTGAGCTTTTAGGGCTGTCCAAGCAGGAGATCATTTGAATAGGATTTTCAAAGGCACTCAGAGCATACCTAGCCCCTTTCCATATCATAAAGTAAATGAAAAACACACATTTCCTGAAATTAAATCTTGATCCTCCAATAAGCTCAACAAGAGAATAGACCTCTTCACTGATGCATGGTTCATGGAGGGGCCAGGGCTTAGTGTGTAAAGCCTGAGGTCCAGGGAGTTCTGAGAAAGTTTTATCATTATCTGCAGGGCCTAGAGATGAGAAATAGGAGTGTCAGAATCTCACCAGCAATCTCTGCCACTAAATACTGCATAAATCAATTTCCTGAATGCTCAAACTTGAAAATAGTCTTAAATTAATGAGTGACTGGATTAGATTCTGGATTATCAAGTATTTGAAATCCAGTTTTGAAAGAAAGATTTATTTGCAAGAATATTTTGAAAGAAATATTTATTTTGAAAGAAAGATTTGTTTGAAATGCATCTTGAGTGAGTCACTTCTGTTTTGTTGAAACCATAATAATAATGCCCATAATTACTTGACATAGCTTAATTTTCTATATGGCTCGCATGCTTTTCAACACAGGAACTGTAGACATTAAGCCTGTTCTACACTCCTCAAGTGTCCTGAACCTGGCCACAACAGCGCAGGCTGCTTTGTAGGTAAAGCACAAAACCAACATGACTGACAGCACAGAATAATCCATTTATGGGGGATGCATCTCTGCAGCGCTTTCAGCTAGCCTACCTCCCAAAGTTTCTCCCCTCTACAGTTATGAACAGTCATACAGATAAGTCATTTTCTCATTATCCATAAAGCTACCTTGGCTTTACTGCCTACAGTGCCTAGCACGTTAGCAGTTCCCCTGCAAACGCACACTCCCTGTTTCCATCATACCTGCCCAATTTCAAAGATCTCAATCTTCTCATCTGTTTTCTTCCTAGACCTGTGATTTTTGCCTGACAGGCAGACTTGAATTTTATTTTCTATTTCAAATGTAAAGCTAATTAGGCAGTGGCAGCTCAAACCAATCAACTGGCATCTCTTCAGCTAAGTATGTTAACTATGAAGCTCTCCTCCTATTCTTAAGCTCTGTCAACCCTTTACACCACCTTAAGAGCTTGATGCGATCTGGAAATCCTTATAAATGTACTTTCTTATGCTAAATTAAGGTAGAAGGTTTCTACCTGGGCTCTCAAATTACTTTAATGCTTATTACTTTATATCAGCTCTTGTTTCTGTCACTGTTATTCAGCCATTCTCTGGAAAAGTTCACTGAACTTCCTTCAGAGCCGTGTTTCTGTTGGAGGCAAACACAGACAAATACCTGGAAGCAGTATGCCTGCTTCAGTGCTAATGCTCTCCTTGCCAGTTTGGGGTGATGACAGCTAGCAGGCAAAGCATCCAAGATACTGGAGGAGAGGACAGGCACAGCCCCACAGGTGATGGGACCAGCAGGCACCTCAGGCAGTGCCACCCTCCCTCCCCTGGCATATCAGGCCAGATCTTGTGGCAAGAAGGTTGAACATACAGGCTTCACAAAGTGGGCCACACACCACTTCTGGTAGCACCTCTCTGCCTTCAGAGGATAGGGAGATACCACATCACGGCACTGCGCAGAGCAATGTGGGTTGTCAGCATTACAGCAAATAAAGCCAGTGATGTGGAGCATCAAGAGAAGAAATAAAACCCTTTTACCCTATCCTATAACTCCATATGTGGCAGAGTACAAGACTGATGGTTGAAGTTCGACAATTTAGATTAGGAATACAGTACCAACCAATGGTGTGGGGCCACAACAATGAGGACAGCTTGCCTAGGTATCTAGTGGGTTCTCTAGCACGTTAGCTTCTTCCACAAAAAGCATGTCTTCAAGAAAAAAAGAACTAACTTCCGATAAAATTAGAAACAATGGTGTGCTTTTATGGTTGTCATTATTACTGTATTTTACATAATGCTAGAGTAACTGGTTCCTCATGATCTAAAAACACAGACATCCATGAAACAGGAAGGCTAAAAATTAATGCAAAGCAACGCCAAGATGCGCATTATTCCAGACAGAGCCTTGCTAGCAGTAGTCACCTACTTGCAAGTCTGCAAGGCTTGCAGACTTGCTGCACCTCCATTCTGCCTGCTTGTGCAACGACCCTGTGGGATCCCAGGCAGCTACTCAGCCAGGCTCCCAGCTTGCCGCAGCCCTGACTCCCTGCCTAGCCCCAGCAATGGAATATCTGCACCTCCAGCCCTTCCGGGCCAGGAGCGTACACATGCATGCACACGTTTTCCCCAGGAATAGGAAAGGGATAGTTTAACCTTCCTTAAAAAAACAGGTAGGGGATGTACTTCTGAAGAGAAAAGCCACAACTAGATACTGCGTGGATACTTCTGGTGAAAATGTTTTAAACACTTAGAGCTGTGACTCCCAGCTCTGCATCATTCCTGCATGATTAAACAAACACATCACTGAGCTTGTGTGCTATTTGGTTAACACTGGATCCACAGCGCAGGGGTTGAAATTAGACTCGTAGTTTGAGGAGACAAGAAAAATAATAATTTTGTAAGCTAAAGTTATGCCAGCCATCCAAAGCYGTTAAGCACTGTGGATCTCCAAAGTAGTGTTTTTGGCACCAATGCAAATAAATGTAAACTGAGTAAAGACTATATGAAAACAGCATGATGAAATTTAAACGCCAGTAAATAATGCTTTCGCTCCACAGGAATTTAATTTAGGAGATACTGTTTTAAATTACCAACTACTGTAGCATTTGCAACCAGACAAAGAAGATAATTCATGGGCATTTTTCTTCATGGGCCAGGATATATTTATAAGTATAAATACAAAAAATTATTGACATATTGCTGTTACAGAGAACCTGCTATCACCATGTAATCATCAAAATAATACACAAAGTAGCGTATATCAAGTGCATGACAGTGTAGAGTGTTATCTTTAGCAATGTAAGTTGAGAATGAGCCACAAAAGCCAGAAGTTATAGACATAATCTACACGACTGTAATAAAACCTTCCTACTGTACTGCACAGTTGCATATTCTTGATAGGCCACACATTGTGGAAGATTATTTTTTAATCAGAATAAAAGGTTTGGACCTCTCCACCTGCAAAGCAGTGTGCTCTCATAGCAGCCCTCGGAAGGATGGCCTTCAGTTAAATGAAAGCATCGGTTAAATGAAAACAGTGCTTCTAAGAGGAAAAGAATACAAAAATATTTCTATTCAAGTAGTTCATATGTGGCTTAAAGAATAAAATTATACTAGGAAAAAACATCCCAACACAACAACAGATGAGGCCTGAGACTTTGCACTGCCTGGAACAAGAAAGGTGGTGGGCTGTTATCCACCCCTGACCCCACTGCCCCTCTCCCACTGGACTGGCACCATGACTTGAAACGTGCCTCCAGTGGACTTGAGTCACTGATGACACTTCCTCCATGCCCACCACAAAATGCTTTGAGTTGTATCTCTGCCCGTTGAGAAGGGCTTTGCACACACGCMGATGGAACAGGCCAGTTCTCCGTCTGTCTCCAAGCTGCCATCAGTCACAGAGCTTCTCTAGAGGAGCGAGGACAGAGGAAGACAGGCTATTGTGGTTCCCGAATGCTTGGGGTCATGGACGCAGATGCCTAGAGCTGGAAACGTTGGTTCAGCCCCCCCGCAGCACTTAATACCCTTCAGCTCAATTTGCTTCAATTTCAAACCAGACCTTCTGCACTAAAGACTCTCCCATTACTAAAGCAAGTCAATCCACACTTTTCACCAGCAAAATCTTCAGTCCTTGTGTGGCCATCTTTTGCTATGTAGCCTGCCCCCCACAAGACCAGCATTAACGATGCTCTCTGCAATACAGGCAGGAGTGGCTGTCTGGCTATAACCCTTAAGAGAGCTTTGCAGCTTTTTAGAGTTTTGTGTGTCACAGCTTTCCTTTCCCCATCACATTAATAATGTGCTCATTGCTGTCCTTTTCCTGTTTTATCTGTCTATGATAACTTCTTCAAACTGAAAGCTACTCCTGTGATCACAATATTTCATCCACGCTCACCGTGTAATATCTCATTTGCACTAATGTAGAAATGTGGCAATGTGTTGCCTAGTGACCAGAAGCATTCCCCTCCACCCTTCTCTCCCACAAGCAAGACTTTTGCCATGGCAAATAAATGAGTATTTTAATGTTATGGAATTAAGTTTTATTAGATGTCAGCTTCCTAATAACATTGGAGAGATCTATAAAATAGAAGTCCACACATCTGCTTGCCAAATGGCTTTCTAAGCCTCCTAATGTTTCCATTTATGCAATACAATCCTATTTTATATGGCATTTTACAGCTCTAGGAAAAACACTTTCCAGTCAAAACACATTCTAATGCATATATTGGGCTTACATGAATACATACAGGAGACAGTCCCGTGTCTATCCAAAGGATTTGCTCTCTTTTCTGACTCTAATCCCAAACGGCCATGGTCTGTATTTCACCTGTATCTTAACTGCCCTTCCATTACACAGTTAGTATKAATTGCAGGAATTACGGAGTGAAGTTCGTTCATTTGTGATCTGCAGGTGATTATAGTGGTCCCTTTAGCCTTAAAAATTTGTGTGTCAGATGAACACAGAGAGAATGCGGGACGATGCAGAGCAGGATGTCAGCTGCAGTGCTGCCAACACCCAGCTCACAAATCTCAGGTCTGGTTCCAAGAATACACACGGCAGCCTTAAAAAGCAAGGATTCTAAATATTAAAAAAAGTGTTTGTTTTAGTTGCCTCCTGTTTTTTTTCATGCTTCACTCATCACTTGTTTCTTCCATCAGTAGATAGGAAGATGGCAACAGTTAGAAACATGCCATGACATATTTTCAAATGAAAGCTGCCAGTCTCGCATAAAATTCCAGTTTCTGGAGTGTGCTGCTTTTGKCTGGAGTAGAGTTAGTTTTCTTCATAGTAGCTAGTATGGGACCATGTTTTGGATTTGTGCTGGAAACAGTGTTGATAATACAGGGATGTTTTTGTTGTTGCTGAGCAGTGCTTACACAGAGTCAAGGTCTTTTCTGCTTCTCACCCCACACCACCAGCAAGGAGGCTGGGGGTGCACAAGGAGTTGGGAGGGGACACAGCTGGGACAGCTGACCCCAACTGACCAAAGGGGTATTCGATACCATAGGACGTCATGCTCAGCATATAAAGTTGGGGGAAGAAGGAGGAAGGGGGGGACGTTTGGARTGATAGCGTTTGTCTTCCCAAGTAACGGTTACGCATGATGGAGCCCTGCTTTCCTGGAGATGGCTGAACACCTGCCTGCCAATGGGAAGTTGTTGTGCTTTAACCTGGCAGGCAGCCAAACACCACACAGCCGCTCGCTCACTGCCCCCCTCCCTCAGTGGGATGGGGGAGAGAAATCGGGAAAAAAAAAGTAAAATTCGTGGATTGAGATAAAGRCAGTTTAATAAAACAGAAAAGGAAGGGAAAATAATGATAATAATAATGATGATGATGATGGTAGAATATACAAAATGAGTGATGCACAATGCAATTGCTTAMCACCCGCTGACCGATACCCAAGCAGCAATCGCTACTTCCTGGACCACGCCTCCTATTTATAGGCTGAGCATGACGTCACATGGAATAGCCCATTGGCCAGTTGGGCTAGCTGTCCTGGCTATGCTCCCTCCTAGCTTCTTGTGTACCTGGTAGAGCATAGGAAGTTGAAAAGTCCTTGACTAGTAGRCTACTTAGCAACAACTAAAAACATCAGTGTGTTATCAACATTCTTCTCATACTAAATCCAAAACACAGCACTAGGAAGAAAATTAACCCTATCCCAGCCAAAACCAGGACAGAAGTAGTGAATTAATTCCTTGTTTTGCTTTGCTTGTGTGTGTGGCTTTTGCTTTACTTATTAAACTGTCTTTATCTCAACCCACGAGTTTTCTCACTTTTACTTTTCTGATTCTTTCCCCCATCCCACTGTGGGGGAGTGAGCAAGTGGCTGTGTGGTGCTTAGTTGCTGTCTGGGGTTAAACCATGACAGGTAGGTTGACCTTGGCTGGATGCCAGGTGCCCACCAAAGCCACTCCATCACTCCCCCTCCTCAGCTGGACAGGGGAGAGAAAATATAATGAAAGGCTCATGGGTCGAGATAAGGACAGGGAGAGATCACTCATCAATTACTGTCACGGGCAAAACAGACTCGACTTGAGGAAATCAGTTTAATTTACTACCAATCAAATCAGAGTAGTATAACGAGAAATAAAAACTAAATCTTAAAACACCTTCCCCCTACCCCGCCCTTCTTCCTGGGCTCAACTTCACTCCCAAATTCTCTACCTCCTCCCTGCCAGCAGCGCAGGGGGACGGGGAATGGGGGTTGCAGTCAGTTCATCACACGTTGCCTCTGCCKCTCCTTCCTCCTCAGGGMGAGRACTCCTCACRCTCTTCCCCTGCTCCAGCGTGGGGTCCCTCCCACAGGAGACAGTCCTCCATGAACTTCTCCAATGTGAGGCCTCCCCATGGGCTACAGTTCTTCACAAACTGCTCCAGCGTGGGTCCCTTTCACGGGATGCAGTCCTTCAGGAGCAGACTGCTCCAGCGTGGGTCCCCCACGGGGTCACAGGTCCTGCCAGAAAATCTGCTCCAGCATGGGCTCCTCTCTCCACAGGTCCACAGGTCCTGCYAGRAGCCTGCTCCAGCACGGGCTTCCCACAGGGTCACAGCCTCCTTCAGGCATCCACCTGCTCCGGCATGAGATCCTCCACGGGCTGCAGGTGGGTATCTGCTCCACTGTTAACCTCCATGGGCTGCAGGGGGACAGCCTGCCTCACCATGGTCTTCACCACAGGCTGCAAGGGAATCTCTGCTCTGGCGCCTGGAGCACCTCCTCYCCCTCCTTCTTCACTGACCTTGGAGTCTGCAGAGTTGTTTCTCTCACATATCCTCGCTCCTCTCTCCAGCTGCAAGTGCACAGGTTTTTCCCCCCCCCTTCTTAAATATGTCATCACAGAGGTGCTACCACCATCGCTGATGGGCTCGGCCTTGGCCAGCAGCGGGTCTGTCTTGGAGCCAGCTGGCATTGGCTCTATAGGTCATAGGGGAAGCTTCTAGCAGCTTCTCACAGAAGCCATCCCTGTAGCCCCCCGCTACCAAAACCTTGCCATGCAAACCCAATACATTAAGAAAAACAAAGTACTGCAAAATTCAGTCAATTCACCTGTGGATGATATGGCAGTAAAATTCCCCTGACATCCAGATATAACAACTTTTCTGTGGCACCACATAATATTGCACCATCTCAAACCTTCTCGGAGGGAGATACCATCCTTCAGATGACCCTCTGCTCTGCCTCCCTTGAAACACTGCACTGACATCTCTGAAGCAACCAACCACCAGCATCCAGAAGTTTTATCCGCAACAAGGACCAAAAAGAGATATCAAAAACATCCCCYGGCAATGATGACTCAAGTTCACAAAGTAAATTCTGGCATTTTCCTGTGCTCTCTGAAGCAGATTCAAATATTGACTTAAACACGGCTGCATGAGATATTCTCAGCCAAAATGAGCAGGAGATTAAATGTGCAAAGAATGAAGTAAAAATTCTGTAAGAGGACCCAAGAGAAATAACAGGCCCCTTCACACACCATGTTGCCTAATGTTAAGAGCATTAAAATCCTTGAATGTTGCAGGAGACAAATGCTCTCTCTTGTGGAAAAGAAATATCATCTCTCTTGTAAGGAAGCAAGAGAACAGCCTAAACAAAAAGAAAAAAGTGGAAAAAATCCAACCTTTGGGATTTGGTTATGAAGTTATATTTACTCCAGACCTTTCTGAACAGGGGTTTGGTTTAATATTTTAAAAGGCTCTAATTCCCAGTTTCATAAGTGACTTTTATTTTTTAATATAACTGGCTTCTAATTCAGTTGAGCATATCTGAAAAGTACACAGTTAAGTAGAAACCATATAAATATCGTTCAGCTTCCAGCAAGCCTTTCTGCAGTTGGCAAGGGTAACAACCACAGTTCAGCTTTGGAACAGCCAAGAGGAAGGATGTCAAAGGCACAAGTGAATTAAGTGAGGAATTTCAAAGATGGGGATGGAGGGCTTCGCTGGACGTTATAGAGTACGGGCAAAAAGGAAGGACCTTCAGACAGCCTGGAGGACTACATATAGCCCAAGTCATAGGAAAAGCCACCGACTGATGTGCCTTAGGCTGTGAGCAAGAAAGCTTTCCTGCTGTTAGATTTCATTCTTGCTAAAGGAATTTGGAATTTGTCCAGCCCTTTATAAATGAGCAAGAGTCTTCCAGCTAGAGAGAGGATCAGGGATGGAACCGTTGAGCTACATTTCTATCTTCTGAGTTGGCTATAGCAGTGATAGCTAGCATAAAATTTTGCTATGGGTTGCACATTTATGGTCTTAGATTTTATTAAAAAGTGATGGGAAATATTCTTTTATAAAGCCTTGCTTGGGTTTTATTTATGAATACCAAGGGCCCAGATTCATAAAGTGAATTGGGGATTATGGTTCTTTTTGGCTATAGGCAGCTCCTTATGTCACTGAGTGTAAGGGGAGGGAGGAGAAGAGACGCTGATGTAACCTATTGAATACGTACCATCACGTTTGCTTCTTACTTGCAGCTTGCTCCCACCTCTCTCCCCATTTTGCCTTCTGTCCTGTCTAGGATCCTCAGATGGCTTTGAGCAATACAGGTGCTTCCTTTAAAAAGAGACTGAAACCAGGTCCTGGAGCTCTTATACTGACCAAGGAACATAACTTCGTTTCCCACCTGCTCCACCCAGAGCAAAGGCTGGTGTCTGAAATGGGGCCAACTCAGTCGGAAAGTCAATGAACGCAGAGAACTTGGCAGACATTATATGTATGGATATACAACAGAATAATTATCCACCCTGTACCAGAGCTCCATGCATGCCAGGGATCACACCTTTCTAATTCAAGGCCCAGAGACGACAGCCCAAGAATAATTTGGTTGGGAAACGGGAGTAGGTTATTACTCTTGAGGAACACAAGCAAGTCCAATTCCATCTGTGCTGCTGCCTCTACACCACATGCATTAGCTCACGTCACCTAAGGCAAACTGGCATTAGCTGCCTCACATCCGTGCAGCTGAAACAGCATCTGTAAAGTGCTCTGTACAAATGTGCTGTGGCCTGTAGGAAAGCAGAGAATAGACACTCTGAGGGCCCTTCTCGGTCTACTACGTTGCTGCTTGTGAGAGCAGGAACCTTTCCAACCCTGTTTCCTCCTCCTGAAGCACTTATAACATGATGGGCTGCTTTACCAGTGAAGAAAGAGAAATGAAGCTCTGAGCTTCTGGCTTTAGAGTTGTGTGTATTCTCACCCCACCCCCAAGTTCCCCCTTACATCCAGCTTCTCCTTTCACTGCGGCCCTGCACAGCCACAGTCTCGAGACCTCTCAACCCACTGTGGACTGCCCCACATTGCTACGTTGCCCAAGTGCTTTACATATTTTTAAAAACATCACCTCATTCTGCCAGTTCAAAACCCACTAAGTCAATCTCAAAAAGAGAGAAATAAAGGAATTACCTGAAAACATAGCAAAGAAATGAAACTTCTATTTCTGGTTGCCATCCATCATATTTTTAAGCATATAATTTGCATTACGGATAACAAAGCTCTTACGAAGTTCTGGGACTTGGAAGTCAGTCCTTAAATAACCTGCATAAAAGTCAGGGGAGGGAGGAGGGAGCCAAAAGCTAAAGACCTTCTGAGAGAAACAAAACAGGCTACTGAGAGAATGGAGAGTAGGGAAGACAGAAAAATCAGAGAAAAATAAGAGGCTCCTGAGGAAGTAGGGCCCCTGTCTTACTCCCCACATATGTGGAGAACCTGCAGTGCTACTGGATCAGTTCTCTTTGCCTCCTTTTTAAAAACAGGCAAGCTAGGTGCTGCGGGTGTGGAAGAGAAATGCAATATGATTCTCAAAAGCCCAAGTGCCACCACAGCAAATCAAATCTTTTCTAGTCAGTAGGACAGCGTGTTTGATAAAATACTGTACAAGTTTGGGCCACACAACCTGGACCAGTATGATGGGGGAAAAAAATCGGTAAGGGCATGCCATGGGAGTCGAGCTGGGATGGAAGCAAGGGAACTAAAGTGTCAACTCTATTTCAGAGCAAAGAAATTATTAAGAAGCTTCCCGAAGGCAGTATTAGATAATCATCACATGCATCATTTAAACATGAAGGGGAAAAAAGCATCAGGTAGCTATAGCATAAGGGATATTTGTACACTTGCAAATAGGGAAGTGCTCTGATTGACAAGATAGAACAGCAAGATGCCTTGCTTCATTGCACCTGTGAGACCAAGAAGGGTTCTCTCTTATCTACTTTGTATTTTCAAGGCAGAAGCTACCTAAACACCGCAGATAAGTATGGAAGTATCTTTTTCTGACACTTGTTTGGTATCTTCAGTCTCCCAAGATTTTATAGCAAAACAATTAATAAATCCATATGTTTTCACGAATTTTTACTGGGAGTTTCACAAAACAATTCTGAGAACTTTTCAGTTATTCTAACTTGGGGATAATGGGAAAAATATTTTTTCAAAGTTTACTAGATGTCAACATTGTTACAGATTCTCTTTGCACTGCCCAAGTTTCTCTTTTATGGTATTGATATGACTTCCATCTTCAACATCTCCTCTCCTTCCCTCTTCTGCCCTGAATCTTTGGGCAACAGTCTGGTTTGAAATGGTAGATGAACATTATAACATGGTAACTTCCTTACAGAAAAAACAAGGTACCAAGATTAAAGTTTTGTATGCTTACTTAAGTATATTTGAACCTGCTCTAATACCTGTCACAATATGACTGCTAAGCACTGCATGAAAAGCACAATCACCATGCTTTCCAGACATAATTCTTAACAGAAGAGGAAAAAACTCCCTGAAGATCTTGATCATTAGATAACTATACTAGAAGCCCCCTTATATACATATACATGCAAAATGCAAGCAGCAGCAAACACTGCTTTCTTCCTTCCTCCTTTTTTTATTCTATTTTCAGTGGTAGTCTTAGAAACCCAGACACCAAGCTCATCCTGTAAGAACTGACTAACCAAATAAGAAAACACACACATTAAAAGATGAGCAAACAATTGGTATTTGTTTTCCTGGAAACCACAACAAAATAACCCAGAACAAACACCACACACACTTCAGGTAAACCTTCAGTCATCTTTTGTTTTTATAGACAAGTTAAAAGAATTTAAATCAACCAATGTTCTTGTTCCATGTCACTTTTAAATTTTTTTTAGTGTTAATTGCAAGCAAACCACAAGTTATTTCAGTAGTAAAACTGAAATATTTCATTTCCAAAAAAATCAACAATGTATGTTTTTCAGTTTCGCTTTTTTACTGGCTGCAACAGGTAGTCAATCCCAAAATGTATCTTTGACAAAGGGACTTTTCACCCAAAAGATATACGCAGCTATAATAATCAGCATGTATACACCAATTTATTCCAAAGCTATAATAAGAGTTATCGGTGAACTCTGACATTAGTATCCCAAAAATAAGTATTATCTTACAGCAGCATGTCTTCACTACCCACACATGCTCAGAGGAACAAGACTGCTGGGCATGCAGCCACTTCTAAAATTGTATTGAAAAAGATGCTTGAAGGAAAGTATGATACACTACATGTTGGAAGAGTCATCCTGCCAAAAGGAAGCATGTCCACAAGCCAGCAACGTAACTATTCCACCCCATTGCTTTCATCAGGACTATTATATTACTGGATAACCTAGAGGAGTCACTGAAAATGGACCACACTGTGCTAAGCACTAAGCACTGTACATACGTACAGAGCACTCGAAAGTCCCTGTAGTGCCATTAACTAAATCCTGGAAAAGGAAAYACCACCAAAAAGGAGTAGCTAACTCCAGGCCATAAAAGCCAATCAGTGGCAAAGTTAGGAGCAAAGCTCCAAACTCCTAATTCCCAGCTCAAGATTTAATTAATCTCAACTACAAAAGCTTTCAGATTGTTTTTACAATCTAACCAACAACAAGAGTCAAGAACGTAGGTTACATTTACAGAAGTGACCTGAAACCCCGTTGTTCAGCATCCCAAATACTCAGGAGTCAAACTGAAATCAAGGCGACCAGGAACCATGACTACTTAAACCAGGATATAGCTGGCATTTGTTTCTAAACAGCAAATGCTGTTCTAGAGCAAACTTCTTATTTAAGCATCCGTTTTGTGATTAAGGAGCGCAAATAAAGAAAAAAACCATCCCCAGCAAAACTATTTGTCATTCTAGATTAACTGCCAGTGCATCATAACCCAGGAGTGAAATGACAGAAATTTTTAAAATATTTTAACGTGTACTTCACTTGCTTGAAGGCTGCCAAACTTCACAAATTCAACACAGATTTTCCTCTTTAGGAGAGGAGCTTCATGCCTTTTAGTCAGAAGCATTTGATTTTTTTTTGTTTGAAGGGGTTTTTTTGTTTTGGTGGTTTGTTTTTTTTTTTTAAAGTGTATGCCTTTTTCTTTTTTTGGTTTCTGTAATGTGATAGAAATCCCAATCATGCAAACACTATGGCATAGGAATAATTTCATACATTTGTTATTCTGCCAAACTCTCCCACATAGTTTTGATCCAAATACAGCCAATGAACAGACTTCTGCGCACTGAAGAAATCACAGATTCAGTTCAGCTCACACCTTTAAGTGGGGTCAAATATTTGTGGGGAGGGGGAAGAGAGAAGCTGCTAAACTTCCATTTATCTACCCGAACATAGCATTCAAATCTCCTAAACCACTCCGCTTCAAAGGAAAGATATGATTCCTTCTGCTAAGCAGCCCAAGTATTTGCCCATCCCCTCCTGAACACGGACAATCATGCCATGCAGAGGTACTTACTATGAGACCTGACAGTCATGAAAAGGAAGTACTTGCAGTCATACAGACCGTCTCCTGGAGTCAGAAGACTTAGCATGACTGCATGGCTCCGGGAGTGCTATTTGCAGCGTTCCTCAGTGCTGAGAATCTTTGCAATTAGAGAATTAGCGAAGAACTGTATTAATATAAAAGTAATAAATTCTAAAAGACTGAAAATATGCAGAACTGTTAAAGTGTCTGTGGGGAGGCCAGAATATAGAGGAGAAAAACTTGCTGGAAAGGAGTCTAAATTTCAGTGCTATCTACCGGTTTAAGAAAAAACCCAACAAACGCCTTTAATTATTTAACAGCAAGCATTTACTTTGCCCAACAGAAATCAGTGTCTGAAACTGTAAAGAGGGGGCTCAGAAAGGATGAGGGCAGTCCCAGGGTTGGTTGGTTTTGCTGATTGTTTTAACACAATGAAACTGGATGCCTTGAAATCTGCTCAGGGTTTTGCAAGAAAAGAGTGAGGAATTCTTATATGGAAGTCATGTTATTATAACAAACCCTAGGAAAAATACCTGAGCTCATTCAGTACCTTTTAAATAGAAGTTTATGGCTGGGTTGTCAAAGGTAAACACATTAAAAAAAGAACCATCCCAATGTTTACATTATACCATAGAAAATTAGTCATTATATTGCAGTATTGTTTTAGACACATACATTGTAGAATGAAAACTGCAGGGAACTTAATTGTGTCAATATTTACCCCAAAAGCCACTTAACAAGTTGCATTTGTTTTGAAGGCGGCAAATGGCTAGTATTTTGGAAACAGTATTGCCTTCAAGGACCAGAGGACCTTTCCCCCCTCCCCCTTCTTCTGTAGAAGAAGCATCTGGTCTTGACAAGAAAGTAGAACTGCAGTGAGACACAGCCCTCTTGCAGAGACTTGTTAGGGAGCAGTGTAAGTTCAGCAAGGAATGCTGACGCTTTACTGTCTCCCCAAAAAAATTCCTTCAAAGCTTCTTTCCAAACAGAATTCTGGGGAACAGCACAGTGTCCAAACCATTTTGTTTTAACAAAACAGTAAGTTTGACTTTCATTTGAGAGTCCAAAAGTAATCTAGAAATACTTTTTAAGGAGTGAAGAAAAACAGTTATAAAAACGGGCAGGGGGCTCAAAGTGAAATGGCCAGGAGGAACGCTCTGAACTTTATGAAATAGACCCATTCCCATTTATCTCCTGGAAAATATTTTGTATAAACTGACATCCTCAAAATCTCTTTCATCTAGTGATATTGCTGACTAGGAAGACACTTTCCCCTCCCACCCTGAACTTAAACACTGGGGTTGGTAGGATGTTTACCAATGCAATGACGATAAATTGGAATTGCAAAAGATATGACCTGTTTAAAAGGCTGGCCAAGCTGAAAACCAAGTCCCTGTTGGTATGTATGGAGAAAGGGGGGGNGGGGGGGGGGAAGAAAAAAAAAAGTGACCAATGCCTGGGACTATCTGGAAGCAGACAGGCAGAATTTTGCCCTTCCAATTTACCTAAAGGCAATGCATTAGCTGTATTTCTTCACAGGATCTACATGTTTCACACTCCTTTTCCATAAGAAAAGATTGATAACGTTTTCTTCCTATAAAGGTACATATTGCTCTGCACATGCAGGTCTGCATCCAGACAGAACACGTTGCCATGCAAGGATTAATGACATATTCTCCACTCGGATAAAAGATGTGAAGTTCAGCAATACAATTCAGCCATCAGCCTCTCCTTATTCTGGAAATCCAGTGCCAAGACCACTGGCTGCCCCACAGCAACACTTCTCAGTGCCTTACGCTCAGTGCCAACCATTCAGACAGTTGGTTACTGCTTTTTACTGCGTATCCTGAGCACACACACATGTGCTCCCCTCTCTATTGGAAACTGATGGGAGATTTTCTGCAGTTAAAAGCAATGTGGGGAAGACATCCTTCTCAGACGGTAAGAATCTGATTCTCCTTTTATGACCAGCCACCACAAGAAAGTAGCCTGAAAGAGATGTAAAACTACAGTAGGTCTTATTTTTTTCAAAATAATTATTTTACTCTAAGCTACATTCCACTCTCTAGACACTTGGCAATACATTAAGAAACAACCAAAAACCAGCTGCTACAGCAGCTCAAAGAACTGGGGAGATGTTGGAAGACATGGACAAGTCTTTTAAGTAGAGTGGTTCTTCCCTTATTCATTTCCCGAAAGCTGGGAGCCACTTCCAGGATCAAGACAAGGAGGATAAGAAGTTCTTTATTACTGGATTTTTCATGTTTTAACTCTGTTTTATTGCACTGCATTTAGCAGTGCTGCTGAAAACGAGGCAGGGTCACTATTAGACAAGATTCTTTGCACGCGGGGTGCTCACAATTGTGGAGCTGCAGTCTCCAACTCTTCCCCTGCTGCCTGTCCCCACAAGCTATTACCACTCCCACCAAGTCAGTGTCTCTAAACTTGCGTAATAACTCGCTGACACCTCATATCCATACCAGAACCCAGAAAAARTCTCTCCCAAGTAAAAGTGGATGTGAAGTCTTTGCTAGGCTACTACATCCTTAAACCCTACTGTTCCTCTGCCTCTCAAGCCAAGTCCACACAGCTTAAAAGTCCTTTGTGCTTATATCATTACACAGATCAACTCATTCCCTTTACCTCATTTTTTAAAATATGTATTTTTTTCTTTTTATCTTTATCTTCTCTTTTTTCATTTTAGAAATACTCCCTTGTCTGGGCTACTCCACTGTGAATTCTTCCGACTCAAATAAAATATTTATGGCTTTAAATATTCTCTGACATCCAGCACCACAGGCCATATCCACGGCCATAGGCTTTCCACTAGCTAGAATCAGGCTTGTTACATTAATGCAGCATAAGCCTCAGATCAGGGATTCCCAATGTCTTTGTAGTCAAAGCTTGCTTGAGATGACTAGAAATTATCTGTGTCCCACTGGGTTAAGGTCTGCCTCCTCTGCTCATCAAATAGCACAGGGCTGCAGACAACTCCTAACCTCCCGCTCCCTCCAGAGCAGCTCCTCCTCCCTCACCTCCTTGACTCTTTCCAGCACCTACACTGAGCCTGTGCTAAGATGGCCAGCTGATGTCCAGAGCTAGGCACAGGTTCTGCGCTGCACTCCTCCATCCAAAGGAACACTTCCCCCCTTGGAAGCCATTGGTCATCGCATTTTTGTGCGGTCTGAATGCAAACAGCGTTTGCCAGCAAACTTTCTGCCAGACCAGCATCTCCCTTGTACCGCTTCTTTACGTCTCCAGGCATTTCCCCTGCCCAATACATGAAGCATCACATGAGAGCCAACCCATATAGACACAGAAGCTGCTGGACATTGAACAACTGTGGGGGTTTGTAGTGGGCAGGGGGGACAAATATATCTCCTTTTTGAGAGGCTCTTAGTGAAAATCAGGGTGTACCAAAGCACTGTGCAACGTTACGCCATTCACAGCAAGCACTGCTGAGTCCTGGGAGGTCCAAATATTCCCATAAGCTTTTCATCTGCTTTACTAAAAAACAAACCACTGATGAGCAATACCTTACATTGATTGGTAAGGATGCAGAGGTGTTTGCTCCAAGTGGATTTTCCCTGTTTCACCTGCAGGTTCCCTGCTAGCCCCTTACCGTACTCCCCATCCTCATTCCAACATTTTTATATGCATTAAATTTTTGTTACTTCAAGCTGATTTCCCTTTTAGAGCAACACTTTTTACAGTTGTCACTGCATACAGATCAAATTACAGTTTTTAAATTCATGTCTTTAACTGATGATTTCAGATTTTGACAGTACTTTACCTGTAACCCTACCTCAAATTTCATATTTTCTACTATGCACCACAGAAACCTAAAATCTGGTAAGTCATCATGAACAGGACTAGCCCCACAATAGGGTAGGCAGCACTTCAACTTCACAGATGTGTCACAGAGCACTAGGAGAGTGGTCTTATGAATTTTAAAGCATTGATCTGTAAGGTGTAGTACAAGATGACATACCTTGATGCAGTCCTCAAATGTTAGAAAGTTTAAACAGTTCTTGAATATGAAGACATATCTGTCCTGATAACATGGAGCTGTTTATAATGCTTTAACTAGTGACAGAACCAGTGATCTCATTCATAGGTGCAAATCACTGTTTACACACGCTATGTAAATACTTTTTGAAGAAATTTTGGCAGGGATTTTCAAAGGACCCCGCGAGAGTTTTGTTGTGATAGACCAGCTCCCTCAAACAGCAACATTAACTTTCAACTTCATCACAGCTAGGGTCAGTGAGAAACGGCATTATTCCTACTATCAGAGTTTCAACAGGAAAAACACCCTTTTGACTTATTCCTATAAAGAAACAATGATTTTCCATGTGAGAAAAAATTACAAAGCAAGAAAATGCAGAAGAAAGGGAACGCATTTGGCATGAACAACTTGGCAAGATTTGCTGTTTGGAGTAAAAACAGTGGCTTCAATCCCTCACTTTCTAAGAAATTGCCTCTTTATTCTTTCTTCTCTTCGAAAGCAGCTGTAAATATTTGCAGAGCCTCAGTGATAACCTCATTGGAAATCCTCAGCAGAATTCTCCTTGGCTAGATACTAACACAACATCTAAGAATGGGAAGACAGGTAAAGGATGGGCCACTACTTACCGTACCATCCAAATCTCTCTCTCACTTGGATCCATCTGTCCTTCGGCAGCCCAGTCTTGTACCCAGTCTGGACTCTGCAACACGGTCAATCCTTCATCGGTTCAAAGACCACTCATTTGGACTAAGCCAACACCTTAGTGCAGCATTGCTTGAAATAGACTTCCTGATAAGAGTCAGCATTTAAGGTTTAATTGTCACTGCCTAATTGTTTACTTGTATTTCATTTTTCTTCTTTTCAGGCTTGTTTTTGAGGAATTCAGGAGCTCTAGATTAAAGGAAGTGGGCAGTACCTTATCATTTCAACACAATTTTTTTTCTACTGCAGCTCTTTTGTCCATACCCTGTCAGGGTACCCTTGTTCCCTCTCATCATCACTTTCTCTAACAGAGAAAAGGGGAGAAAAAGTGCAGTACCTCAGTTGCCCAAAACTCACTCCTCTAACACAAATTCAGAAACAGCTGACAAGCAGACTGAATGACAGATTTGTGCCAAAGCACTCTGTGCTATACCTACAGCACAGAGAGTTGGTTGTGATGCCCCCAACTAGATCTTGCTATCATATGTCATATTTGCCTCCGTACCATCCTAAAATAATCCTTTCTTAGAAGGAACAAGATCTTAGTGGATTTGTAGGGAGAAAGAACCAGTCTGTCCTTACAGCAGCATGGCTATGCACATAAATTAGTGTTACTTGTTGACAGTTTGGCACCTGAAGGGGAAAGTTGTTGCTCAAGCAATTCACAATGTCTCCCATTTCAATACCGCTTTACAGGGTCTCCCTTATTTATTGGATTGCCACCACAAAGTTTATTGCCTAAATCAATTTTTATTAATGCTCAAGGAAACAACACAAAATCAAACAGAAATACCTTGTGGAGAAAAACAAACTACTAATGTGAAAAATCATTTAAAATTATTATCTAAATGACCTTAATAGGCAAAACCCAAACCTGGATATACATACATTTGATACAGTTTAGCCATCCACCGATGCAAATAAGTTACGTTTAGTGTACGGAAATTTAAAACAAAATAAAACATTGCTTGTTATGGGGACAAATGTTTACTTTCTTCTAAATGAAAAAGACCTTGTGCTATACCCAGCATCCCAGCATCCACCCCACCCTTTTTAAAGGTTCCAGCTTTTTATGTGAGTAGGAAAACAATTATTGTTGCACTATGGCCTTGCACACTGCAAATTCAGCGTATCTAACTGTTGATGAGGTGTGGGGGAGAAAGCAATAACAGCTCACTCTTCTGGCCAAAGCACTCTTCTGCTTCAGCTTCTCCTAAATGCAATGCTCCTGAGGAGCCACAGAGCTTACRGAAGAACTCCTGGTTCAGGTCAACAGATTTTGCCAACTCTTCCCATGCTGACTACGGATGCTGCTTGCTACAGCTTCCAAGCCCACCCCCTTCTCAGTGGCTGCTGCACCCCAGCAGCAGGACAGGGGGACGCGCTCTTCTTAGCTGCCACAAACCTCATGGCCTATTCTTTTCATGCAACAGCTGTTTACTGCGGACATCTGCATGTCCAAAAGGAGGGGGCTGCTATAAATGTGGTCTATCTCTACTGAGATTTGGTGGGAATCACAGGCCTGACAAGCCCACTTAAAGTCGAAGACTTCCTCCAAACTCCTGTGTATTTAAGCATCCAATCCCTTTTGAAAGATAGCTGCCAGAGGGTAAATACTTTGCATTCCTTGGGTTTTTAATGCATGGTTGCAGATTTTGTTTCCTGAACAGAACAAAGCAGGCTTGCTTGTTTGTTTGAAGAAACAGAGCACACAAATGTTGYGGTTGTACAAGTCAGGGCACGTGTCAAACATTCACAAAGAGCAGCATAGTAAAAACCAGGTGGTATGACAAGCTTCCAAACTTGCCATACAAGCACCAGCAATGATTTATTTATAACTACAGTTCATCCTACTTCGGTTGTTTTCCAGCAAGTGGTTCATCTGTTGGTCTAGCATATGCATTAAATCAAGCACTTTCTCCTCCTATCATCTCTGTTACAGTCGTCGTTCTCACACTCTGAAGGTCCAGTTCTGCATTTGCTTTGGGACAGAGGAGAGAGAGAAGCACCACAGACAAAAAGGAGTGCATTGCACATGATACAACTAAGATGAGCAGAAGGTGCTCTGAAAAATGGAGGATAAAGAGGCACAAAATATTCTGGAACTACATCCCCATATGGGCCCTGCAGCCCATGAAAAGATTAACAAAACCAATGCTGAAATATTCTGTTATCACTACAAAATAATTAAGTAGAAGACCTCTGTGAACTTTCTGTTGAAGCATTTCAACTCTTTCCCCGACTTGAGATCAACGGTGCTAAAATGCTGCAGTTTCCTGAGACATCAGATCCAGCTCCTTTTGTCATTACTTTATTTTTGACATTGAGCTGAGATTTCAAAATCCTACTCCGCAGCCCTGCTAAGCACCTTCTAGTTTATGTTGAGAGAAACAAAGGTGAAAAACTGACCTCATTTAAGTGCTTAACCTGAGAGCTGAGCTCCTCTGAACATCTGGTCCCCTATGCCTGGCCATAACCCTTTCCAGGATGGTCTAAGAAAAATGAGTGACATTGCTTTCACCTAAGTTTAAACATCTGAGCCTGTCACTTTACAACCACTCTAATAAAACCAGACAGATCAGTCTCCAAAGGTGGTTCACTGATTACAAAGAGGGCTTCAGTCAGTAGTTTGGATTATTTAAACATCGAAAAGTTAGCGCACAGGAATCCCACCTCACACCTTTGGGGTAGATGAAGATGATGGGGCTTCTCCGACAGCTGAAAATTGAAGCCATGAGTACAAGACTCTCACCTTTGAAATCAAGAGTTTCCCAGTGCTCGGCTGCAGTAGCCCACAAAGGGCAATTTGGGAAGACAGAGGACAAAGTCCATCCAGAGGACAACACAGCAGCCCTCAAAAAAGCACCTGTGTGTTTGCCTGTCTAACGAGGAGTGGCAGCATCCTGCTGTCAGAGAACTGCCGTCACAATAATGAGACAAGCAAACAGAGACAGAGGTCTTTTCCAGAAAGTAATCAGTTTTAAAAATAACACAACACTTTGTACTTCAGTTTATTTCTACATTTACAAGCTGACGAGGCTATAAATTTGAAGAGAAGCGTCTTCCATCCTACTTTGATAAATAGATCGCGGACAGTATGACAGCCTTTTTAAATTAAGAACCTGACTTTCATCAAGGGAGATTTTGCAGAAATAACCCCCTCAGCAAACTTAACCTAAACTTTTCCAATCATAAACAGAAAACCATGCAGCCATCCTTCAGGAAGTATTTGTTCTGCCCAAAACATTCTTTTTCCTGCAGTAATTCCTGGCATAGATTCATTCCCTTGCTGGTGATGATTAAATCTCAGCTATTGCTTGTAGGTTTTGGGCCACAGTCCTTAGATTGCCCTCCTTAGAGCAGTGTTTTTTGTTGTAGATCCGTTAGACAATGAGTCAATGCTACTTCCGTCTGCTGAGATACTTCCTTAGATACACACTTTGAGACAATAAAGGGTTATGGAAATAGCATTTATAACTTTTAACTGGCAGATGCTTCATAGCTTTGGAAATAACAACTCTTTTTTGCAGCATGAAAATGAGAAGCAGTACCACACCCCAAGATTTTAAGAGCAAGATAGATGCATAAATCAACCAAATGGATTAGGTGACTAAGAAGTTAGCAAATGCCACACTACTGTTTATCCAGATGCCAGACTATCAAAGGCTTGGGAGCGTAAGGTGGTACACACAGCAGTTCATATGGGACATCTTCCACCGCCTCCCAAAGCGCCCACCCATGGTCCAACACCAGCAACAGAGTAACATCAAGAGGAGCTGAAGAACGTGACACTTCAGTTGAGAGTGCTAGCTCACTTTCAGAGGTCATCCCCACTTTTGGTTTGGATCCCAGAGTGCTTTTGGTGAGCATGAAAAATTGCTTTTGACTGAACCCATCCCAGATGCAGTGTGCTCAATGCCAACAGGAGATAACACACATCCAAACTAGCAAGCAAGCCACATCACTGCAAAGTCCTTCAGCACATACTGAACACACATACTCCAGTAAGAGTGCCTGAACCTTCCCATTTGCTGTAAACTTTCATTCCCCAGTTCTTCACAACTTGCTATTTTGTCTTTCACCAAGACACCTCTGGCCTCGATATCCTGACTAACAACTACAAGTCCAAAGAAATAAGGGGTAACAAATATCAAGCTGATTACTGGAAAGATGGTTATTTAAGCCTGCAGGGCACTAGCTTGACAGTCAGTTCAACTGCCTGCTTGACCATAAGCTTTCTTGTTTGTGGGGTAGGAGGCAAGTTACTCAGGAGACCTGGGAATTGCTGTGATCAACACAGGGACACTGGCGCTGCAGGGACAAGGAGAGCAGAAGCCAGCACCATGAGGGGATGGAAGTATCTTTCTGACAGAGTGACAGTCTAACAGAGAGCACATGGTGTCTGTAGAGCAGGGACTTGACCCTTCTCTGCCAAGCTGACTCCACCCACCAGCAAGTCCACTCCACTCTGGCCCAGTAACTCTGGCGCTATTTTCTGCTCAGATGTTTTGTGAGAGAGGACAAATTATTCCCACCATAAAATGTCTTAGTTGCCAGGCTATTGCTTATTCTACTGGTAGACCTGAAGTGCCTCAAGGTTGTGAGCCTTTTAAGCAAAGCTGGGCATCACACCTTTGTCTCCCCACATCCCAAATGCACTGCTTAGGCAGCAGGCCACTGTACTGCTATTCGATAGCTTTTGAACACAAGCTTCTCCACCCCCTTCAATCTCTTCTCAGACGCTCAAAACGCAGGCAGAGAAATGCCTAGGCAGGGATGTCAAGCTGAAGATGGCTGCTTGTTTCCTGTGCCTAGGTGGGATGAGGACAGTGCTGGGAACACACAGGACTTAAGATGCAAAGGCAGTTTGGGCACTTACAGTATTSAGTAGGAGGCATGTGGCCTGCACACTGATTTAGCCACAGGGGGGCACTTAAACAATATTGACTGCTGAAATCCTTGGAGGAATCTCCTCTTAAACCTCTTCACGCTCTGGTTTGCTAGATATAAAACGGAGAATAGCACTTTCCTGTGTCACAGTGTGGTTTGCAAGGACAAAGAAACCTATGCAGCTCAATTCTGTGTGTTACAGTACCAAAGATTGATTTGAAGAGTCAATCACTCCAAACCTATTTTTCACCCAAAGCATCCACTCTCAAAAGAAAAAGTGAGCTACATGCATTTAACATCAGCTTGTCCATGAAGAAAGACAGGCTTAGTGGATGGAGACACTTCACACTGAAGCATACAAATTGGCTCGCCATGGGAGTGAGGGGGATGAAAATAACTCTCAGAGTTCAGGGGTGACCCCTAGGCCAGTCCAGGACAGGAAACGTCATCCAGTCTGCAAAAGTAGCACCTGCATCTTCAAARAAGTGAAAGAGTCCTTTTACCAGCAGAAGCTAAAAGTATATTCCCTGAATAACTCAAAGGTAAATGCATTTTGAAGGGGAAAATAAGATGACTGAAAGGAACCCCTGGAGGGCTACAAGTCGTCAGGTGTAAGAGCTAGGATCCTCTTCCAAGAGCTCTCTGCATAAAGCAAGCCTAAGATGTAGGGCATGCAGGAGGACACAGTCTCTCATGAGGAAAGAGTCTAAAGGAACTCTTCGAGTACAAGGAGAGATACTTTGTAGATCAGTGAACTTGCTATCAAGTGTGATTTTCTTCACCTATAACTTCTTTAGGCATTCGTAACTTGGATCTAGTTTGTAAGCTGCRTTTTATTTGGGATGTTTTATGTTCTTTTATTTCCAGTTTCGCCTTCACCTAATCTGAATTGAACAGAATTTTCTGATACCTGGCTAGCATCAAGACAGGATRTAAAAATCCTTAAATCCAGGTATTAGTGCAACAGTTGCACACCTCTTCTGCACATTGCTCCAYAGTATGAAAATGGTAGCTGTCTGTGCCAACCCAGAAGCTGTGCAGGCCAATTTAGTAGTGATGGTAGAGGAGGAAGTGCCTGCCAGTGGTCAGAGATGGCCAGAAAAGCCCTTGGGTATGGGGTAAAGCAATCAGAGCATACCTGAATCCCAGGGAACCATTTGCAACAGTACACAATGTTACTGAAAGATAAAGCCATTGGGCTTGCACAGTTGTGGCTTAGAGAATCAATTTGCAACTTAAAAGCCTGAGCTCTGTGGTTTCTGTCCTGCAGTGTGAGAATTTGTTTCTATCAAGTTTGCTACAAATTTTTAGCAGGAGTCTTAACTTCTCTCACCACGGGCTCAGACTCACAAACAAGTTACTAGGGAGCAACAAGCTACTGCATATCAAATAACCAAGTGTGCTTAGCTTTCTTCCATCCAGCTACTTTGAATGCTCCTGAACTTGCTAAGATACATTTGGCTAGTCATGCCTTAACTTACTGATACCCTCAACACTTTGTTGTAGCACTTCAGTCCCCAAAAAGCTCATCCAGCTATAATGTTGAGCCTAAACTTCAAGAATTATCCCTGTGCTCTTTCTGCTTACAAATTATACTTGATACATGATGTTACAATTTCAAAGCCAAGTTGTTTCTTTTTGGCATTCACAAGTAGTCTTAAAGCTTCACAGTTACATCTGTTATGGCACCATCACATCCTAACAGAATCATCAGCTCAGAACCATCCTCTCCCAGTGGTAACTGAGTAGTATTCCTATAGCGGGGCAGCAGATTGTTTAGAGGGAAAAGCAGTATTCAAGTATTTTTTGCTTCTTTAAATACAGCTTACTAGAGGGAAATGAAAAGCAGACTGCTGTGGCTGCACAGTCAAGTGTTTGAAAGAAGAATGGTGATATCCTAGTTTATGCAAACTGTTTTGCCCTATAGGTTGTTCATACATACTCCATTTCATCTTCATATTCTTCTCTGCTTATGTTACACAACCAGGCTCTTGAATGAAATAGTATTATGCACCATGATCAGGTAACAACAATTATATAGGATGAGTAAGAGGAGTAAGTTATGAGCGCACATCCAAGTTAATACATATGAAAATCTTTATGAATTTTAAGTATTGCAGAAGTCCCAGCAGTCATGCATATACACACAAAAAGGGCATAATTCAATCCTTCATGCACAGGGTAACATACGTTTCCCCTTTCACTCGGAAGAAGTTAGTTTTGTATTAATTGGTGTGCTCTAATCAGCAGGCTCAGATATAGTAGTAACCTATTGCACAAATTTTGTGTCAACACCTTAGGATTATTATTGCATTTGCATGAACATTGTCACAGAGTTTTGATGGTTATAATTGAGACATGTTTTCTCTGATTATGTTTTAAGAAGATTTAGGAATAAACACCACAGCAAGAAGTCTGCAACATCTGGATGAGGCTCACTCAGAATCATTATGACAGCATTTACTTTATCAGAGTCACTGGAAAATACTTTTATCTCTGGTTACATGACAAGCAGCAAGAATCCAATCTGTATGCCTGGTGCGTAGGCTGATTGCTATCCCTTTAATAGTCTGCATTGTTAACAGTTGTGGAGCTTGAACTGTTTGAAAGTGTTTTTCCTCCATAATGGAACATAAAACCTTCCCACCACCACCAAGTTTAACCACTTGTTTCCCTTTCAGTGAAGATGGATGCTTCAAGGGAAGTTAAATCCCAGCACGCTCTTTCCAAGACTGACCTGCATACAGATGCTGTCAGTCTTAGATCAAGTGACATGTAAATGTAATGGGCAAAGGTGTTACTGAAAGTAGTAATTACAGCCAGAGAAATTAAAAATAAAGGGACATTAAGTCAACTACCCAGTCCTCCCCTTCTCTTTAATAGCATAAGCCCATAGAGGGGAGAAAAAAGAAAAAAGAAAAAACAAAACCAACCAACCAAACAAAAAACCAAAAAACAAAACCCCACACAACAACCAAAAAAACCCAACAGAAAAAGCATAAAGACCAACTTGTAATTCTCTTTAGTTGTTGACAGAGGAAAATATATTCCAACGTCATTATATAACATGGATATACTATTCAATTGTTTACAGAAAAGATACCTTTCCTACCACATTGTTAATTCTACCATCAGCATGTTAACTTGTCCTGTTTAGCTCTCATGTGAGATGGTAAACCTCTTTGCAATGAATGACCAGGAGCAAATTTACAGTAGAAATGGTTACCAAACTTAAGAACACCCTACCATTTGATGTCCAACATGAGTGCAATGCAGCTTAATATTTTTAGAATTTAAAAAAAAAAAAAAAAAAAATTCATCAACCAAGTGAGTACACTCACCATTCTCTTCCTGACATACTTTGAGGAATTTCATTTTTATTTGCAGCTCTCAAAATCCACTCTAAAGAATGAGGAACTGCTGCGTGCTGATGCATGAAAGGCCAGTGATGTGCTCTCACGACTAGTGAACTCTGCTGGGGAGGAACAACATAAAACAACCCCCTTCATTAGGACTTTTTTTGCACACACAGACTCTGGAATGTCTTAGTACAATGCTTTCAGATTATTAACTCCATAGTATTACACAATCAGAAGAACTAGAAATCTTTCTACAGTTATTGCTATCAGGAACACACCAACTCTTCCCAGCAAAATGAACTATCAGTATTTAAGCATTCAGACCAACAACTCAACTATCTAGTGAAGTTCTTTGCTAAGAGACCCATTGGGGGAGGTGGCGGGAAAGCAGGCAAGGACACTTACTGTGTTCTTGTTTCCATCAATTGTATGGTTTTATATTATTTATAAACAATATGCCAGCTGTATTTAGTGGCAATATTTTTATTAATTATTGTTCAGGGAACTCATTTAATTCTGAAAGAACAGATGTTGCTCCATTAAAGTAAACCACAGCATCTCTTTTGAGGGAATAAATGATGTTTACTAGCCTGAGACAGTGGTTTCGCGAGAGCAAGAGCATTTATGCCTTTATTACTTCACTGGTACAAAAAAAAGCCTTATACCAATGGAATTTAACAAAGAAATACTACAGTACAATAAAAGGTAGAGTTAATTTTCTGTGTATGTTTCTTCAGTGAAGCTGAAGACCAAGAGCTCCATTATGGAGTTCGCATGGCAATAATATGGATTTTTCAATATTTAATTAGGTACATGTACTTTTTTTTTTTTTTGCGAAGAAGGGGGCCTCTTAATTCAGATGACTATTGTTTAAATTTGTACCCGTATGTACATGTTTTGTATACGTATTACACTTAATCATTCCTACAGCCGATCTCGATCATCCTTTAGGAAAAAGCACAGTGCAAGGCATTTGTGTACAAATCACATATATAACATGTAAATTCAAAACCAACAGTCAAATGTTCATTGGAAAAGGTTGCAAAACAAAAACACAGCCTGAGATTAGAGAGGCATGCATTGGCACAAGCTGTTACCACATGCTGTATGTAGGGACCTGGGCAAAGCTGCTGTTAAATCCCCAAATT
This sequence comes from Phoebastria nigripes, assembly GCA_035582835.1. Taxonomy (NCBI): domain Eukaryota; kingdom Metazoa; phylum Chordata; class Aves; order Procellariiformes; family Diomedeidae; genus Phoebastria; species Phoebastria nigripes. The sequence goes on along the minus strand of JAYKAV010003275.1, from coordinate 102,623 downwards.
AAGCCAAAGCTTTCCAAACCTTGAAAGGATCTGCATCATTTTGGCGATACTCATCAATTTCACACATTTCTCTCTGCACTATCATGGGGGTTGAGCACCCTGCTCAGGTGACCATGCTACCTATAACCCTGGGGTAACTTCCACAACCACAGCAGGTAGATGGGAATGACCATCCATTACAAATCCCATGTCTGGTCAAAAGGAGCTGCAAGGGCTCACCATCTCCCAGATCAGACTGTCATTACCCAAGTCTCTGCATGCAGGTCAGCAAAGACCTACAGCCCCAACTCGGCAAACAGCCATCCCAGCTCATAGCTGTTGGATATGGGCAGTTTGAGTCATCTATCATCTCTCAGCACAGGCAGCTTATCAACTCGTCCTTTAAAGTACCAGAGGGGGAACAGATTCCCACTGACATGACAATAGCCAATACAAAGGAAGGCCTTCCCATCAGCAGCCAGCCAGACCTGCTTATCTTGTGTTAGCCACCAGCACTTCCCCATTCCTGCAAACTGGAAAAGTGCATTATACATATGGTACGTGCTCATTTTCAGTTTCTTCTGATCACTATTCTACACACCCAAAGTAACTGACCTTCTGGTCAAGCATCTTTAAACAAAACATGTGGGCATTTGAATATAATAGAAACAAAGTTTAGAAGTGGTGACAGACATAAAAAAAGAAAAAGGAAGTACCAGAAGCTGACTGAGGTCACATACAAATATCCAGGGGTACAAGCACAAGTCATGAAAGTCTGCAATATCACCATCCACAAATACGTACCAGACTTGCATCCTTTGTTAGTTAGTCATGGGGAAGCCATACAATAAAGGTGGATTGCTGCACTGCAGTGGCTTTCTACAGGGTTATGTACAACTGCAAAGAGACAACCAGCAACTACTGGCAGCGAACAACCTCTCTAACTGCAACACAAGTAACCTCTGAAATGCAGCCATGCACCTATTTTTTCCCTTAAGCCCATGATTTATTTATTCCACATCCACTTTGGACTGTTATCCAAATTGCCTGGAGCTATAAACCACCACAGATGTGATTCTTGTTCACGCGAGTCAGGACAGTATAAGCCACCAAGACTCCCAGTTGAACAGGGATTTGGATTACTGAAGCTTGGCAGAGAACATGCAGAAGGAACAGAGATGGGAACTTCAACTATGTGTCCCAGGGCCATACACAGAAACAGCTGCCTGTGTGCTGCACCACCTCTTCAAAGCGCCTCCTGTGCACTTGACTGAAGAGGTTTCCAATCCAACCAGTACTTTCCTGTGTGCCTAAGAGACCATTTTGATGTGGCATCACTAGCAGATCATCTCAGCAACAGACTTCTGTTCTTTCCCATACTACTACCCTCCCCTGTACATGCCACCTCTTCAGCCTTTGAGGTCCAAAACTGTTTACTTAGAAAAATCATGGTTTCAAGGATGCTTCTTTTTAGACTTTCACAAGTAGGTTTAGCCAAATAGCTTGCACCTTCAAGCTCAGATGTTTTGCAGAGCATACATACTTTGAGGAAGTGGAAAGCACCAGGAATGCAGCACAGGCAGAGCCATGGGGTGCTGCACAGAGGACAGCGAGCTCACTAGGCCTCAAGGAGCAGGAGAGAAACCTTTGGGGAAGGTACAAGCATGAAATCAGTCAAAGCCTCAAAAAAAAAAAAAAAAAAAAAAAAAAAAAAAAAAAGCCTAAAAAAAAAAAAAAAAAAAAAAAAAAAAAATCAAGAAAATCAAGCCTCTGCTTCCAAAGTAGCCTGGGCCGCTCTAATCACTTGCTGCCGCAGTCCTGCTTTTTTGTCCATCACAGACTGTGGCCCTGCACCCTCTCTGTGCCAGCACTGGCCTTCCTCCAACCCTGCACTGAGCCATTTCAGCTTGCTAAGCTGGCAGAAAGTAAGTCACTGCATCAGCTAGGGAGAAGGTATCGTTCTCTCAGTCCAATGTAGCTTCCCACCAGACAGTCTGCCTTCTGATCAACACAGGTGGCCCCACAGCCATCCCTCAGACCCCGTGAAGAGCTTCCCAGGCTAAACTCCCAGGTCTCTCCTACTACAATCATTCTCATGTAACTCGAGATAAAATCGTATTTTCTCCTGATTTCTCAGAATAAGATAATAAAAGTCCCTTTTGAAATCTGGTTACTCAGATTTTACACTGGCATCAGAGTGTCATAGTTGGGTCACAGGACAAACCACTGTGCTAGAAACCTCTCTCCTTAAGCCCCTCTAGAAGCAAGCCATCAGCCTAGATTTGCTAGATAGTTATTCCATTAAAGGCCATCAGTCCACCACTCAGAGCATCCATAGTCCTCTCCACACTCCTCAGGACTAAGAATCCTCCACTTAAGACTTCAGGGGACCTCCTTCATCCTTTGGCTCCTCTAAAACTCAGAGGCCAGCAGAAAGCAGCTGGGATTTCATATGCTGCTGGCATCTTTACTGAAGGATATTTCTCTCTCCCTTCACACACTGAACCCATCCTTCTTGCTCTCTTCCATATGAGCAATTATTTCACATAAGCAGAGCAACTCACGCAGCTATCAATTATCTCTTCTTGTCAATTCTTGCTTAAAAGAGGAAGGATCAGCATGCCAAAGCAACAACAGGTCTGCTTATGGGTAGAGACTTCAGATGCTGCTTCGATAAGATCTATGTTAGGAGTTCCCAAGAGGCTTCCTACCCAAGACTTCCCTTAATAGGGGCTGTATCTGTCCCTGACATAGTTTATGGAGTAAAGAGGAATGTTTCTAGATAGGAGTCTAGCCAGAGAAATGTGAGCCTGAAAACATGAATTCAAGTCATTGGCCTGGGACCATCTGGGCAAAAAGGAAATATCCTAGTCCCTTCTCCCTCAGCACCCTGGTAGTGAGAAACAAAATGATGACAGAAAGCTGCACAAGCCACCTGCATTGCAATGTAAGTACGTTTGACAGCAAAATGGATGCATCAAATCCAATGTTTGTGCTGATGGCTGCCTTCTCCTGCTTTTTGTTTTTTATAATACAGTTTGGATGCCTCAGGCCCGAGCTGCAGATGGGCAGTCTGCTGTGAAGTTGATTGTACTAGCCTTGACCCAGCTTTCTCTAATTTATCTTGATCTGAGTTCAGGCCTCTGCTGAGTACACAAGCAAAGCTTGGTCACTCTCACATTTATTAACACCTGCAACATTCGACTGCAAAACTGCTTTAGACATGCCTAACACATAATCCCATAGAAATGTGAGAGCTGTTAAAGCACGGATTGCTCCAATAGTTTAAAATCATTGTGCAAAGTGATTAAAAACATCATTGTGCTTTCAATTGTTAAGACACCTCATTAATTCCTCAATACTCTATGTCACTTTCTTGATACCAAGTACCAGATGGGTTAAGCTGCCGATACTTAAAGCACACAGAGGAAATTCAGTTTCAAACCAAAATAAATCTAGAATAGTTATTCCACATAATGACTGCAAATACTTAATTACAGAGTACCAAGCAACCTTCATGTTCCTTCCCTCCACCCACCTTATCAAATGGATTAATTCCTATTTCTCTGCTCCCCTGCAGATCTTCTGCAGTGTTTTCCTCTTGGAAGCAGGCATCTGGCACAGAATAAAGGGAATGGCTGACAAAATAATTTGTATGATTGTGACTATTATTTGGAAAGCTAGATATCAATGTGGATTGAAYTTTATGGTTGATTTTCCAATTCTAGATATCTGGCCATGTACAAGTACTGACTTCATTCTGCTACAAAGGATTCAACAGTGCATCTACAGGAAATAACCTTAGTCGTATCCTGAATCATTTGCAGTCTAAGATTTTTGAGGGCCTTCACTATAAATATTAATACCATGAACAGACTTCTTCACAGATAAGCAGACATTTTGAAGCACTAAAATACAGCATTAAAAGTCTATCAGTGTCACATACATACTAAACCCACTTAGCTAGCTACTTCAACAGTACTTCTTTTAAAAGCTACACTAAAGGTAGATTCACTACTTGCACAGATCCACAACTTTAAATTTTACAAGGGATTTCACAGTTAATGGAAAATTTGTACTTCTAATTGAAAGCTAGGGTAAGGGAAAAGAGAAGAACCAAGCCAGCATGTATTTCAGAGACGCCGTTCCCATGAAATCCCTACATGGAAACAGATCTAGCACCAGACTCCAGAGAATAACATTGCACTTACTCCAATACCCAGCACCAGCTGGATCTTTTCTGAGCCAAGGCAAAAAAGTAGTAATGTTTTGTGACAGAAAGAAAATCCCATTACTAGGAAGTCAAAAGTGAAATGTGCCATTGAAGTTTCATGCAAAGTGAGACTGCCAAATGATTTTGTCAAATATTAAGATGTCCTAGAAGCTTTTCCATGTAATAACATAACGATTTCTCCAATAAAAGACAGCATTAAGAGCCATATAATAGTCTTATTCTGACCCTGGGTAATAGCTCTGAAAAGGCTGCATCAAAAGTTTGCAGTTGTTGGGGAAATGGTTGGTTGCATGGGTTTCATTTTTCCACATAACCCCCAGGGTAAGAGCTGCATGTGTTTTGGATCAGATCTCTTCTTGAAATCCACTCTGCTACAGAAACAAAGTTTTTCTCTACAGCTATCACTGAAAACATTCATCAAACCCTACAAACTGTCAGCATGGGAAGAAGAAGCTCCTGTGGCGAAATAAGTTTAGGAGTCTTGTTCGGGTGTGTTTCACTATTCATCCAGACAGGCTATAATTAAAACCACAAGGCTAGACAATACAGGTTTCCACTGTGGACATGGGAAGGGCTACAGATGTCATCTATCTGGACCTCTGTAAGGTCTTTGACAYGATCCCCCACAACATCCTTCTCTCTAAACTGGAGAGGTATGGATTTGATGGGTGGACTGCCCGGTGGGTGAGGAGTTGGTTAGATGGTTGYATCCAGAGAGTAGTGGTCAACAGCTCAATGTCCAGATGGAGGTCGGTGACAAGTGGCGTCCCACAGGGGTCCGTACTGGGACAGAGGGATTCTGCCCCTCTACTCTGCTGACTTCTGTGGGCTCCTGGGAATATCATAGAGCACACTGTCTAACTCAAAGTGGTGATCTGTCTAGAAGGTAGGTCCTTCCACATCTGCACTCTTCCCAAGTTACTTCAAGGCTACTCACATGGTATATTCCAGTCCCTTAAAATACACCTTTTTGTTTACAACATGTACTTTAATTCATAGAATAGTTTGGGTTGGAAGGGACCTTTAAAGGTCATCTMGTCCAAGCCCCCCTACCATGGGCAGGGACAATCTTCAACTAAATCAGGTTGCTCAGAGCCCCRTCCAACCTGACCTTGGATGTTTCCAGGGATGGGACATCTACCACCTCTCCGGGCAACCTCTTCCAGTGTTTCACCACCCTCAGCGTAAAAAATTTCTTCCTTACATCTAGCCTAAATCTACCCTCTTTTAGTTTAAAACCATTCCCCCTTGTCCTGTCRCAACAGGCCCTGCTGAAAAGTTTGCCACCATCTTTCTTATAAGCCCCCTTTAAGTACTGATAGGCTGCAATAAGGTCTCCCCAAAGCCTTCTCTTCTCCAGGCTGAACAACCCCAACTCCCTCAGCCTTTCCTCATAGGAGAGCTGTTCCATCCCCCGATCATATTCGCGGCCCTCCTCTGGACCCACTCCAACGGGTCCATGTCTTTCTTGTGCTGAAGGCTCCAGAGATGGACGCAGTAMTCCAGGTGGGGTCTCACCAGAGCAGAGCAGAGGGGCAGAATCACCTCCCTTGACCTGCTGGCCATGCTGCTTTTGATGCRGTCCAGGATATGGTTGGCCTTCTGGGCTGCAAGCACACATTGCTGCCTCATGTCCAGCTTTTCATCCACCAGTCCCCCCAAGTCCTTCTCGGCAGGGCTGCTCTCAATCCCTTCATCCCCCAGCCTGTATTGATACCAGGGGGTTGCCCCGACCCAGGTGCAAGGCCTTGCACTTGGCCTTGTTGAACCTCATGAGGTTCACATGGGCCCACTTCTCCAGCTTGTCCAGGTCCCTCTGGATGGCATCCCATCCCTCAGGCGTGTCGACCGCACCACTCAGCTTAGTGTCATCTGCAAACTTGCTGAGGGTGCACTCGATCCCACCATCTATGTCATTGATGAAGATACTAAACAGTACTGGTTCCAATACAGACCCCTGTGGGACACCACTCATCACTGACCTCCATCTGGACATTGAGCCATCGACTACTACCCTCTAGGATGTGACCATCTGACCAATTCCTCACCAACCGGACAGTCCGCCCATCAAATCCATACCTCTCCAGTTTAGAGAGAAGGATGTTGTGGGGGACCGTGTCAAAGCCCTTACAGAGGTCCAGGTAGATGACATCTGTAGCCCTTCCCATGTCCACTGATGTAGTCACTCCATCATAGAAGGCCACTAGGTTRGTCAGGCARGRCTTGCCCYTGGTGAAGCCAYKCTGGCTGTCTCAAATCACCTCCCTGTCCTCCATGTGCCTTAGCATAGCTTCCAGGAAGATCTGTTCCATGATCTTCCCAGGCACAGAGGTGAGACTGACTGGCCTTTAGTTCCCCAGGTCTTCCTTTAACCCCCATTTTTAAAAAGGGGGGTTATGTTTCCCCTTTTCCAGTCAATGGGAACTTGACCAGACTGCCACGGCTTCTCAAATATGATGGATAGTGGCTTAGCAACTACATCTGCCAGTTCCTTCAGGACCTGCGGATGGATCTCATCGGGTCCCATGGACTTGTGCACCTTCAGGCTCCTTAGATGGTCTTGAACCTGATCTTCTCCTACAGTGGGCAGCTCTTCATTCTCCCAGTCCCTGCCTTTGCCTTCTGCGGCTTGGGCAGTAAGGCTCAAGCACTTGCCGGTGAAGACCGAGGCAAAAAAGTCATTGAGTACCTCTGCCTTCTGCATATCCCAGGTAACCAGGTCTCCCGTTTTGTTCTGGAGAGGGCCCACATTTTCCCTAGTCTTCCTTTCATCCCCGATGTACCTATAGAAGCTTTTCTTGTTGTCCTTGACGTCCCTGGCCAGATTTAATTCTATCAGGGCTTTAGCTTTCCTAACCTGATCCCTKGCTGCTCGGACAATTTYTCTGTATTCCTCCCAGGCTACCTGTCCTTGCTTCCAACCTCTGTAGGCTTCCTTTTTGTGTTTGAGTGTGTCCAGGAGCTCCTTGTTCATCCATTCAGGCCTCCTGGCGTTTTTGCCCGATTTCCTCTTTGCTGGGATGCATCATTCCTGAGCTTGGAGGAGGTGATCCTTCAATATTAACCAGCTTTCATGGGGCCCTCTTTCCTCCAGGGCTTTGTCCCATGGCACTCTACCAAGCAGATCCCTGAAGAGGCCAAAGTCTGCTCTCCTGAAGTCCAGGGTAGTGAGCTTGCTGCGCACCCTCCTCGGTGCCCTAAGGATCTTGAACTCCACCATTTCATGGTCACTGCAGCCAAGGCTGCCCTTGAACTTCACATTCCCCACCAGCCCCTCCTTGTTGGYGAGAACAAGGTCCAGCATAGTACCTCTCCTCGTTGGCTCCTCTACCACTTGGAGAAGGAAGTTATCATCGACGCATTCCAGGAACCTCCCGGATTGCTTATGCCCTGCTGCATTGTCCCTCCAACAGATAATCAGGGTGGCTGAAGTGCCCCATGAGGGCCAGGGCTTGTGAACGTGAGGCTGCTCTTATCTGTCTATAGAGGGCCTCATCCRCTCGGTCTTCCTGGTCAGGTGGCCTGTAGCAGACCCCCACCATAATGTCACCTCTCCCTGCCCTCCCTTTAATCCTGACCCATAAGATCTCGGTCGGCTCCTCATCCATCCCCAGGCAGAGCTCCATGCACTCCAGCTGGACATTGACATAGAGGGTGACACCCCCTCCTCATCTCCCCTGCCTGTCCTTCCTGAAGAGCCTGTATCCTTCCATTCCAACACTCCAGCCATAGGAGCCATCCCACCACGTCTCCATGATGCCAATAAGGTCGTAGCCCTGCAGGCGTGTGCACGTCTCTAACTCATCTTGTTTATTCCCCATRCTACGTGCATTTGCACAGAGGCATTTAAGTTGGGCCCCCGATGAAGCTGTCTTACTGGCTGGGGTTCCTTTGTGCTGCTCTTCAGGTGCTCTCCTGCTGACCTGTGATCCTCCTCCAGGCCCTGGGCATCTATATATAATATAGAATAACCATATTTGTTTTCATAAGAAAATATAAGCCAATATTCCACTTGGTGATCCTGACTAACAGTAACAGCTCTCCCTAACCAGACAGGTGGCAGAGATTTCACTGAACATTTTCCTATGCAGGGCTGCTTGCAGAGAAGGAAGGTGCTGCCCTCTCAGCAATTATCAGCTGCTTCAATTTCAACTTTTCTTCTTCTCCCTGAGATCCGCAAGAGCTTTATTTCATTATACAAACGAACAATTAAAAGTTAAGTAGATTTCCTAAACAACTAGAATAGCCAGCTTTAGAAATTCCAGTCATTTTGAAAGACACTAATCTTAGAAAGGCTGCATTCTCCAAGCGTTAAAGACAAAGGGTAAAGACCATGGCTAAGCTTGCAAGATGAAAGAGAAGCAAGAGTAAAAAAAAAAAAGGAGGTTAGTGTCGCTGGAACAGTATATGCCAGACCTCTTTATTTGCAGTCAAGTTTTTCAATCAATCAGCTATGCTCCCAGAAAAATGTAGTGTCTCTCCTTAGACATTAAGCTACAAATTACAAACACAGGCATAAAATCATATAAAACTTCCAGCAAGCACCTTCTGCACTACGCTTATATCTGGACTGCTGCCCTGCCCATTAACATCTCAATTTCTCAGTGCTGCAGAACAAATGGGGAAGAACAAAGCATAAAGACTTGCATTTACATCTTGATCTTCGCTCTTCTTTGGGGACATGGAAGTAAGGAGACATTAATTGCCTGGTTCCATATTTTTAGAACATCGCTGTAGGAGAGAAGACCTGGGAGTGGGTAGAAAAAGGAGGATATTTAAGGTAAGGAAAGAAATCAGTCCATGAAATAGGAAAAAAGGACCTAAAGGTTCTCTGCCAGAAGGACAGAGTGGGAAAAGACATTTCAAAGAGTAACAGCACCCTCATTGATAAAAGCTGCTGAGCAAGAGGCAGCAGGGACCTCTGACAGCTTCTTCTAGGGAAGTGCTCACACCAGCCAAACTTGGCTGACCACCTCAGCTGACAAAGCCTGTTGGCTCAGCCTCTAGTGTTTTTCTTGAAGGGGTAGAGGTGGGGATCAGGATTCCTTCAGAGCCCACTTCAAAGAAGAAACTGTGCATGTTTCAGAACACCATGGAGAATCCACACCCTACATTAGCCACACAAAGACTGTAGGCAGTGCAGTCAACTAACCAAACTGAGTGACTAAAATTAGAGATGTAGTCCGATCCTTCAGTTGAAATTGCCCAGGGTGATAGTTATCCAAACTTGGGGAAAAAAGGATGGAAAAAAAAATACAAATTATTTCCCTTTATTCCATTTACATCTGCTAACAGATTTTAGAAGGGCCAAGTATGATCTCTGAGTGAAGAGTGGATAGGGTATGAAGGGTTTCCTTGTGGCAGTTCCAGTCCATTTTAAGTTAGAAAGCTTTTTCCTTATACCTACATGAACTAAGAAGCACTGGGAAGACAAGTCTCTCTCACAGAGTATCTATAACAGATTAGACATGCTTGCTGGGAAAAAGGAATAGTTCATCCTGCCTTAGGAGACTGGTCTATGTGACCTTTTGATAACGCTGTCCAAAACCCTCCTTTCTGCAAGACTTGAGCTTGTAGATCTTCTAAGTTTTCAAGCTACAAATTCAGAACATAAAAGAGCCCGGTCAGAAGAATAAATCAGATCTCTTGCACAGCATTTGCCTTCATTAGATCTCAAGGTGCCTTACACAAGGCTGGCACGAATATCTCCATTCTGCAAATTGGATAATGTGACTTGCACAACTTCACACAAACTGAAGTGTTACAAGAGCCCCAAGCACCAGGTAGCGAGCTACCTCTCAAACCAAGATCAACCTGTCATTCCAAAAACGTTTTAGGTCAGAAATCATGTCAACACTGTATCAAGGACATGTTGACACACTTCTTCAGGCTGAAAGAAAAATTCAGCCTCCAACCTCAATCAGCACTGGAGTCAAGACCCATAAAAAGCAGGCATTTTATGATGTGGATGTCCCTGCAGTAGAAAAAAGTGCATTGAAGCCTTGCCAGCTGACTCATCACACAGACATGGGCTTGCTGTTCATCAGGCCTGGATTGCAAACAAAGACTCAGCGGTTAAAGTCTAAACTACTTCCTAATCTAGTCAGGCACTCTACTCCTCTCCCTACATCAGTATTGATTACAATGGTTTCTTACAGTAGGTTCCCCCATCCCTCATTAAAATAGGCTTCTTTTCTAAAAGCTCCTCCTTTGTGTCTTGTTTGTAAATTCACTGATGCTGATTCATTTTCTTCGAAGGAGCTCATGAATAAAATATGAAGATTATAAGTTCAGGAGTCTTTGAAGTGTTTTCAAGCATTAGGAACTCAATCAGTTGTGTGCAGTTATCCCTTTGAAGTTTCGATTGGGCATTTTCTTCCGCAAAAAAGAAAAGCTCCTGTCCTTTTGAAGGATGACTTTCTTAAAGATATACTATTTATTTTGGCTTTATTCTTGATAATTGTTTAAAAGTCAGAGGACAGCACAAGGATCAGGAAAGAAARTGATAACCGTTAAGAAGGGCTACCTTTGGGGTAAGCATGGATTTATGAACCTACAAGGACCTTTTGGCTTATCCCATTTCCATAGGTATCGACATCAATGCAATTATTTCAACATCAACCTGGAACAACGCAAGGCAGACCTCACCCTTGATTATTCATAGCAATGCATAGCAACAGTCATTCCAAGGAGAGGCTCCACCTCTGAACTTATGAGCAAGTTAATTGACAGAGAAGCAGTGAATAATTTCAGAGACACACACAAAAGGAAAAAGAAACACTAAATTTTGCCCTGTCCCTGCTTACACAGAAATATTGCCATTCGTATTCACTTAGCGCTCATAATGTGTTATGCTGCTTCTTAGTTTTGTCAGATTTCAGGAATGAGATGCGATTGTTCAGAGCCTGAGCTGCTCCCGCAGCTTAAACACCAACCTCCTTGAAGAAGTGCATTAGTGCCTTGCAGTGACACACATCATAAGGTACTGTGGACCTCAGAGAATACTTTACCCAAAGGGCTCCCATGCAGTCATCCTAAGCACAGAAATAAAATCAATTTGCTTTAATTCCCTTTCTACAGACATTCTTGTCTGCCAGGTTTTCCCAAGGAATACTTCTGTTAGAAGATAAAGTTTTCTTGCAAGGAAACATGGTCTTTTATCCTCTCCGCCAATTGCTTTTTTGAAGCCATATCCTAAAGAAGTGACTTGTGCAATTTCTATAGATATGGTCTTCTGMAACAATGACATGACCCCAGTAAGCCCAACCTAGCATTAAAACAGCCCGTAGTAAGCTGCATTTTACTTTCAGCTCAACACAGCTACAAAATTAGTCAAATAACAAGACTTTAATCTGTGTTGGACTCTGTGAGGCTTCAGTATGGCTGTCACTGGTAGCCAAATGAAATATTTTTGTGCCTACAATATCTGAATACTARTCATTTTGCCCACAGGTGGATTCATGGAAGCAGCGAGAGAAAAATCAAACTTSAGCACCCACATATCTACAGAATACCATAACTTTCCAAGTTGAAAGGGTCAGATACTCATATAGAAACATCTACCCTGATTGCAGAGCATAGCTCTGCTTTCACCCACCCATGTCAGGAATTTAGGGTCTTACCTTCTAATAATCTCCTCAATAAAGATGGGTTTTGCAAAGCTGCTGTGAAGGCAAGTGCTCAAGTCTCCTAACCACATATGCATACCACCAATGATCAGTGCATGGCATGGAAGGTCAGCCTCTCTCTGCCCCCATCCCACTTTGACAGTATAGTGCCTGGCTGAAACAGCCCAGAAGGCAACCCCAACAATACTCTCCRGACCCAGTAGGTTCTGGTCTGCTTAAGGGTTGCCAAGGAAAGTGATCCACACCATCACCTCCTTTGGGTATCTGCACCTGCATCTTCTGTTTCAGGGACTCAGAGGTGCTCAGACCTTAAGCCAACACYATACATTATTGAACTTCACTCCTTGCTCAGTCAAATGGAAATCTAAAATAAAGCAAGCCTTTGAATTCACTGAAGAAACCCAGGTTTATTTAATATTAGAATATTAAAAAGTAGGCTTTTTACCCTCTCTGGCAAGAGACAATTTTATTGCAGCTTAGAAGGCATTCACACCATTTGTAACAGGCTGTAGGTGTGAAAACCATGAGGGAGATCATCAGCTCTGCAGTGAACTAATACGTTCAGATAAATATTTCAATTAGAAGTGAGCATGTTATATTCTTGACCTAGTTTTGCTTCCATAGTGGATATGGGTGCCAAATTGCACTGTACAAATGGCACACAATTTATTCTCTTACATGTGGCTGAAGTGAGGTTTAGAAAGTACTTTTCATGGAAGATGTTTAACAGTTCTCACTTTTTGTACTTTTTATCAGTAGTTAAAAATGAATGAAGATTACTTTAAGTACATGATATTAGGCAAAGAATAAATAAAACTGAAGACTGCCAAAAGATTATTTTGATACATTTTAACTATTGAAATAGTCTAGATATGTTGGTAATGAGCATTTTAAAACAATTTCCTTAACTCCTTGGATCAGTTTAAAGGAATACATATGTATAAAAAATTCTCTTCAGGCATAAACGCATTTAAAGTAGTTTTACAGCTTTCACAAATTGCAGTTATTTTACATGCACTTAGCTGAAAATAGTATTCAAAACATTGTCAGCTGAATCCCAAAAAGCATCGGACTCCTGTTGCTGTGGCAACACGTTGTTCATGGTTTGCCTGTCTGAGGCAACAAAAAGTTTAAAATATTGAATGTTTTAAATATATTTAAGTCCAGCACTTACATTGCGCCACCGTGTCCCAGTTGAAAGCCAGATTATTCCATTTCCACCTAGAGGTGTCCTCTCATTGAGAGCCAAACTATTAACATACTCACTGACAGCAAAAGGCTTTCCAGATGCTAAGAAAAAGGATTGTTTAAACACTCTGTGGAGCAGTACTACTAACAATAACAAAGAAGGGGGTTTTGCCTTTTCCATTTGCCACCACAGGATGGGGTAGAAGTCAGAAAGAGGCATTGCTCTTTGGAGCTGCAGACATTCTGCTTGTGGAAGATAAATTAGGAACTTCATTCCCATTTCATCTGTACTGAATCATTCCACTGACCTCTGTTTACTTCTGAGCGAGCGAGATTTGGACACCCTCTCTGCTTTGCAGCAGAACACCCTGGAGTCAGCTGCGCTGCTCCAGCGGATGCTTTCCTTTCTCCCAAGGCAGAGCTGCTGGGCGACAGGGTGCAAAAGCAGCAAAAGATGTCTCCTTTAAAGCAGTGCAGCTCGCTCTGTGTCTAGTACCAGCACTGCATAAACGATGTCAGAGATGGGGAAGAAGCAGAGCACTGCTCAAAGCTCCATCATGCGTCATCTTAAAATCAACCCCAAAACACAACATTAAGCATAGCATGTACACACAGTTTCTGAGCACCAAATGAATATGACCTGAGCATCACTGCTGCCCTCACCTTCCTTAAACTTTAGTATTTGGCTTATTGTAATCCATCTGTAAACAATTTCACATGAGGAAAACAATAGGTAAATTTGCAATTAATTCACACATTTTCAGGAAATTCTCCACAGTCCTGTGGAGCACACACCTTCCATACCTACACTCTTCTGCAGAATTCCCTTCTGGGTGGCTGGATAACAAAACTGTATCCAGTAAGTTACTTGCATCCAAGAGACACTTAAGAAAAAGGTGGGTTTTGTTACGCCCACCAACTTACCTCGCTTAAGGTAAGCGCATCTATGACCTCCGATTACTGTGTTCTGTGCTCCCAGTGGGAACATTAACTTTAATACATTTGCATTTTAATTCCAACTGTAACAATAAGCAGCTGCCCTACTTTGGACCTGAACAATATCTTCCTAAAACACAAAAATGAAGACCTGCCAGCTAATCAGAAGTCATCTCCCTGTTTCTAAACAGAAGGGAAATATTCCCTCTATGAATCACCTGCGGTGACTTTGATTTAGCTTTCGTATAGCTGCGAAATGACTACCTAATACCTAGCTACCAGCATAGATGGCAAATGAGGTTCCAGGAAAGAAATTATTTGGTACACACACACGAATTCACAAGGCAGAAAGTTACTTTGTTTGGAAGAATGTAAAAGAAACACATCATTAAAGCCAAATCTCCAATGCGATTAGTTCAAAGGGAAGTAAAAACACACCTCTCAATTTCACATCCTCTTATTCCTTCAAAACCATCTGCATATACCAACGACAGGGGGTAAAAGGAAAGTCCACCGAGAATAGCAAGGTGATGATTTTCATGCAGGACTTGTAGGTACATTTAACAATTGCAACAAACAAAGCTATGACCTGATCCCAAGCCATCCTAGCTAACCCACTGTGTTCAGTGGGCCTGGCCTGAGATCCTGTTAACTGTCCCTACAGCTGGCTGCCAGTCCTTTAACTGTACATTGCTGCCTTTGGCCAATTCAGGCAGTAGGACACAGAGAAATTTCAGTGTCAAAAAACCAAGGAATGACCAATGTACCATAAAACCTTGCTCAAAGAAAACCTTCCTGAAACATGCAAAAGCCACTTCATTAGAGAAGGTGACAAGAATTCACGAGGAAAAAACATATTGCAATACATGTCCAAAATGCTTTAAATATTTTGTACGCTACTTAATTTCCTGTACCATGTTGATAGCAAAAATAGTTTCCTATGACTGGCTAAAAATGAAGAACATGAGGGTTTTCTTGAGTGCGACATTACTACTAAACCTCTGTGTTACAGAAAGCCCAAAACTTTGAGGGGAAATGCTCTTACAAACTGGACTAAAATCTTCCAGAAACTGATCAATTTAGGCAGACATGCCTGTGTGGTAGAGGGAGCGAGCAGGAACAAACCCAGAGAAGCACAGAAATACTCCAAATAAAAACAAACAAAATAAGCCTCGAGGAAATCCTAGTGTGAAAATTTTTTAGGTTGAGTACTGTGTGTGGGGAAGAAAAAAAGAAGTCTTGGACCTTTGACATTCTGGCCATTTGATTCTTTCTCCTGCTGTTTGATTCTTCCTCTAT
Organism: Phoebastria nigripes; assembly: GCA_035582835.1. Classification (NCBI taxonomy): domain Eukaryota; kingdom Metazoa; phylum Chordata; class Aves; order Procellariiformes; family Diomedeidae; genus Phoebastria; species Phoebastria nigripes. The sequence goes on along the minus strand of JAYKAV010003275.1, from coordinate 87,359 downwards.
TCAGGCACAGCACTTTTCATTTTCTGGAAAGAAACAAGGCTGAATCACATAAGTAACCGCTTTTACCGTTAGTTGTTTGCCCTCCTTCCTATAATAGCCTGCAAGCCATTGAAGTGTACTCAAGAAACATAAGCACCTGCAACTTCTGTAAAAGGGGGGATTTACCATAAAAACTGAGAGCTCTAGCCTGGGGTTTTTGTTTTGTTTTGTTTTTTTAAGCAATAGATTAGAGCCAATCCTTTTGCTGAATACCTATTGTATCAGTCTAAATTAATCCCATGTCCATCCTTGAAATATTGGTACTTTTCCTCAGGTCTAGAAACCTCCTCTTTATGCTGCCTTCAAGCTGTCTGCAAACATTACAGCAGARCCTGCTCCTCCTGGACTTCGGCTGGCTCGTCTCCAGCGCAACACAAGTTATACCTCCCCCACCTGTTTCTTCCCCCTCAAATAATTTTCTGGATATACTTCTCAGTGTGGGAGGAAGGGCCAATGCACTGTCTCAGTTCACTTGGCGGATCCGAGGTTTGAGCAACTGATTCTRTGTGTTATGTGGGCAGATGTATGAAGATTCAAACCACCAAACCCTTTGGGGAGGGAAGAGAAGGTACCTTGTGAAAGAGGGAGCTTTATATCTCGGGGAACCTGACATCACATCTGGAGCACGTTTTACAAAGGGATTTTCAAGACAGCCTGAGTTCATGGATATTGGGGTACTTCAAGGGCAAAAAAACCTSAACATGCTGTTAAGGTGGCCGTATCTCAGCATCAATGACAACAGTAGTCCCACCCTGAGCTATACCACAGGGATTTCTCCAACCCTGGGAACTGTAACTATTTTTGCAGTTTGGAAATGTGCAAGTAATCCTTCATACGACACACCTCAAGGATAAGGTTCCCTTGGGCCATAAATAGCAACTTCATGTCTCTTCCTCGCTTTGCCTCAAAGCGAGCCTATGAAAATCCCACATGCCATGTTACTCTTCTCAGGCCAGGACCAATGGTATTCTCCATTCAGCTGCAGTTCCCACTCTGCCTTCCCGCTGGAGAGCCAGCCTTGCCACTGCCGTGTTTGCTGGCATCTATTTACTCTCCTGTTCTAACAGCACTTCCCGACTTCCCTCCAGCTCTTGGAGAAATTCACAGGAATTTTGTGTTCAAACGCTATCCAAATATTTATATTTTGCTTATATTGTTTAGTTAATGTGAAATCACTACCAGCTTTTTTTTCATTTCAAATAATGAAATCATCCAGAATAGATTTTCTATAAAGCTTAGCTCTCATTTCCATGCCTCCAAAAAGCTGCCTTTTTTAAATGGCGTTGTTTACAGCAATCATTGGAAGCCGCACACTTTTCAGAATCCAATCTTCAGTTCCACTGTTTCAATACTACTGTAGCTTACGTGCCCAGGGAATAGTATCACTTTCCTCAAGTGAACGTATTATCAGCTATTTAGCTCTAGTAGTATTATCTAGCAGTCCAACTTTTAAGATTCTGAAAATATCAAAGGACTCTGCACCACTCCTTTAGTACTGCAATAACTGATAATTAAGGTAACACATTCATAAAAATATAGATTGGGGTCAGGTTTGGGTTTTTTATTCTTTTTCCATCCCTTCTCCCTCCCTTGAGAAATTTATCAGGTATCACGTAGGAACAGTATTACTGAAAAGGCATAACAAATTTCCACCTGTGCGTGTGGGATTTAAGGAAGGCAGTGATTTACTGATTTATAATAATTTGCTGATGTATTCCCTCAAATTCCAGGTTTGACATCTGAGTATCTGGCAACCTTGGTTTTAGTACCCACAAAGACTATCTCTAGAAGTCTGTATTTTTTGACTTTTTTTTCCACAGACTAAAGACTGGGGTTTTTTAAGCTGTCTTTCAAGACAGATATAGACATACTGGAGCATGTCCAGCAAAGGGCCACAGAGATGATTAAGGGATTGGAGCACCTGAAACATGCTGAGAGAGCTGGGATTGCTTAGCATGGAGAAGAGAAAGTTTAGGGGAGATATTACGTGTGTGTATACCCGATTGAAGCAGGGGGGAGGGTGGTAAATTAGACAGAGCCAGACTCTTCTCAGTAGTACCCAGTGACAATACAAGATGCAATGGACACAAATGGAAATACAAGAAATCCCATTTAAACATAAGGAAAAAAAAAAACACCTTCTTTATTGTCGGGGTGATCAAACACTGGAACAGGCTGCCCAGAGAGGTTGTGGAGTCTCCATTCCAGGAGATATCCAAAACCCAACTGGGCAAACGCCAGAAGTCCTTCCCAACCTTGGATTTTCTGCAATTGTGACTCACTAGCCATCATGAACTACCTACTTCAACATTATTATTTTTCCTAAGAAATAAATCACCAACAGGGCACAAATAAATCACTGTTCGTTATGAAATCAAAGACACTCTCACAGGAAAAGAAACAGCATTTTATCCACAGAAAGAAGTATCAAAAACTAATTTCTCAAAGCCAAAACCTGAGATGTTTCTATTCTCAGAATACAAAGAGAGAAAAGTCAGACTATTCCATGAAAAGCAGCAAAAGAAGAGAGAGAACAATAGAGTTGTTTATACTATCCCTGGTAACAAAACCCACTTTCCAGCCTATTTGCATGTCTGCACGTCCATAGCTATTTGCCATTCAACTCATTCCAACGTGCCATTTCCCCAACGTACATTTTACATTTTTCTTCCAGTTTCAGATGTGAGAATCCTTTTGGAAAATCTTCTTTACAGAAACCCATAGCACTCAAACCCAAGGGACCCTGTTGCCTACGGAGTATTGAATGCCGGCAGGCTGTCAGACCTCACTCGCAGCTTTCTCATTCCCCACAGTAGTACCTTCAGAGCAGTTTGCTTTGCAGGGAGAGGTAAGGCAGTATAAGCCTCAATAACAACAGCTTTTCCCCATTTCTGCCTATCTGGCTGCTGAAAGATTCAAAACACATATCTGAAAAAGCAATATGCTCATGGTTGGGAAAAGAAAGTATGAGACTATTTCATGAGGTAAATTAAAAATTACTTGAAATAGCATACTTCTTGTTCCAAGCTTTGGAATAGTAACCACAGAAAATACAGAGATTTCAGACATTTCAGTCACTCCCTGCTAATCTGCACCTCCCTTAACTCTCACTGCAATTTCAGTTCATGTTTTGAAGCTGCACAGTGATTTTTATTATCCYAAAAAGGACATGATCCCACCAAGAACCAATTTTTTTCTAGCAATTTCTCTCATTTAGTGCTTGCACTGGGTCAGTATTTGGACCACTTTGCTCTTACTGCACGCAATGCAAAATTGCCGAGAAGTCTGATGGCCCTCCAGGTTCTATTATTTTCAGTTCCCATCATTTTTACTTTATGCTTCTGGGATTTTTATATTCTTAGATGGTGCTGTCACAGAAATACTCATTTCTAACTAGGTGAGGATCAGATTCTCTGCTCTCCATGCACACCTAATACTTCTGTTGCTTCAGCATTTGTGATCCTTCCGGGATCAGATTCTTAAAACCAGCTGCTGTTACCTGCTTGATTCGTAGAAAACTGGAAATACTCATAATGGCATCATCTCTTCTGTAAAGCTGATGACAATAATTCCTGTGTTAGTTGGTAGAAAACTAGTTGGTCTTTATGAAAGGACTTCCATTTATCTTTTGATTCACATGGGAATTAGGTGATAAAGGCTTCTATCTGCAATCTAAACCTTGTTCTCTCTTGCAAACACCAGGCCACGTATCTTGTCAGTTCACAGATTGACTAATATAATTCCACACTGGCAGGTCTCCCAGATAGCACTGTAAGAAAATGTCAGCTGGTCCACTGTATTTCTGCAGAGTTAATCATCAGTTCAAAATGTCACCATCCTATTTCCTTCTTTCTTCACTTACTTGATTTCTTTCTCATAAACTTCTGAATTAACTTTAAAAGCTAAAAGACTGACTCTCCATTGCACCAGAGCATAAGAAATACTTTGGAAATGAGTAATCCACAACTGGATTAAGGCGCACTGAAGCTTGATGCCAATATAAAGTAACCAGCAAAAGCCTTCAATGCTGTTTAGATTCTCATCCTGTCCCCATCGCTTTGGTACACAAGGGCACTAGATTCCATCATGTGATCCCAAGGAAGACACTGAATAACAAATGCTGCCACATCTCCAAAACTCTAGGCAGAAATCTGTGATTGCTTGCACACAGAGGCCTTCCGATCACAGGACTTGGCTACGCAGTTGTTGGGGAACAGGTGTATTTCACATAAGTAATCCTTATGACTATAGCTGGCCTCCTTCAACAAGTACTGCTCAAGATGAGCAAGGACTGGAGCTGCAGGCTCAGATAAGGGAAGGACAAGTTTTTCAGATATGCTGTAGGGATCATTACTGCATAAAAAAATTCACTGTCACGTATCAGATGAGATTCCATTACAAACCTGGAGGAGCACTGGACATAGCCTTTGACCCCAAAGAGCTTGGAGGTACCTCATTAAGATTGCTCCCTCCAACCTGAACAATCTCAGCCCTGAAAACAGGCTACTGTCGTGGTTTAACCCCAGCCAGCAACTAAGCACCACACAGCCGCTTGCTCACTCCCCCCCRGGTGGGATRGGGGAGAGAATCGGAAGAGTAAAAGTAAGAAAACTCATGGGCTGAGATAAAGACAGTTTAATAGGGAAAGCAAAAGCCGTGCACACAAGCAAAGCAAAACAAGGAATTCATTCACTGCTTCCCATCGGCAGGCAGGTGTTCAGACATCGCCAGGAAAGCAGGGCTCCATCACATGTAACAGATACTTGTAAGACAAATGCTGGATGTCCCCCCCTTCCTCCTTCTTCCCCCAGCTTTATATGCTGAGCATGACGTCATATGGTATGGAATATCCCTTTGGTCAGTTGGGGTCAGCTGTCCCAGCTGTGTCCCCTCCCAGCTTCTTGTGCACCCCCAGCCTCCTCGCTGGTGGGGTGGGGTGAGAAGCAGAAAAGGCCTTGACTCTTTGTTATTGCTRAGCACCGCTTACACAAACATCCCTGTATTATCAACACTGTTTTCGGCACAAATCCAAAACATAGCCCCATCCTAGCTTCTATGAAGAAAACTAACTCTACTCCAGCCAAAACCAGCACACTACCCACAGAGGCAAGGAGCGCTGCATAAACTAAGTAGCACTACTGAGAGTAGCACTTCACCCAGCACACAGTTGCATTTAGGTCAGGCAATGCAACTTTACCCCACCAGCGACATCAGTACGCCATGTGTTATTATGCATGTTCAGGTATAGCATCTCCCCCATTCCTTTCAGCAGCTGGAACACATCAAGGCTTACATCACAGGATCCAGCTCYACAGGGACCTGCACATACACTTATAGGGAACTAAGCCTGAGCCCTGGGATCAAGCATGGCAGTTTCTTCTAACCATTACCTCTCCCTGCATTAAGCCCATCCAGATAGTAGATGATATTCTAATTCTATTCTTTCTTTCCCCTTTATATCACTCCAGCAATTTGACAGTAAGTCTTCTTGATGGCTTTCTATAATGGAAAACATAAAATGTTTTGCATATGCATGCCTATATTTAAAAACAACAAACCCTCAGGGAAAAAAAAAAAAGACAGACTGCACCATCACAGCATCACTTGCTTAGGTGTGGAATTGTGCTGTTTTTTCAAAAAGCATGTTTGCTTTTTTCAAATCTACAGATGTGGAGTGTTATTTGCTAACACTTAAACTCAGTCCTTAAAAAAAAAAAAAAAAAAAAACACACAGAGTGACAAGGGTGAAAAATCTAGTTTTCAGTTGAACAACATATTACCAGGATGGCTTTCTGCTCAGAGCTCAAGTCCTTCCTGCTTTTCACACTCAAGGAAATGGTAAGCATACTACTCATCTTTTAGCCCATCTATGCTTGATCTTCACATATGGATGCACAAAAGTGTAAGGCACTTGTTGGAGCATGCTTATAATTTAAGATACCCATATAGGCATAGATTTGACAGCACCGAGACCCTTCCATGTGTTTTGGCAAGAACGGCTACATTAGATAAGGTGAAAGATCCATCCTGTCTCTGAAACAGGCAAAACCAAATAGTTATGGAAAAGTCTAAGGTAAGGGCATACTATATCCCAGAAGGATTTTTGCAGACAACCAACAAGTTGCTGTTCAGATACTCCCAATTCAGAGGCAGTGCTGCTTTTTTTATTTTATTTGATAGGCACCTCTTTCATTAAATTGCCTCTGGAATTCGTGTAAACTTTTATTATCCACAAAAATGTGAAAAGCTGCCGCCCTGTTTTCAACCTGACACTTGCTAGCTTCGCTGGTTGCCTCCAAGCTGTACTTTTTTTCCCCCAACACAGAAATGAACAAACGATCCTTATTTACCTCCTGTATCCCACTCAAGGTTTCACAGACCCCTGTCATACCCCCCTTACTGCCCGCTGTCCTGGCTGATGAGCACCAGCACAGAAGCCTGCCCATACTTTCCTTCTATATCCCTTTTGAGATGGGGGGGCCAGAGTGCACAGTCAAAATGTAAGCGCACTATGGATTTAAACAGTACATGAGAACACCCAGTTCATTCTCCATTCTTTCACCTGATAATTAATTACTAACAGTTGATGTCCTTTTCTGGTACTACCATAAATTAATATTACAATCCCAAACACACTTCCTGGGTAGCAGCAACCAGTCCAGAATCTACCATTATATATGTAAAGTTTAAGTTATTCCCCTCTCGCAACACCCAAATACCTATCTATCTGCATTATGCTAGTAACATTTTGCAGTAATTCATAATAACAGAAATCAGCCTAAATACGAATACAGCTATTTTTAAAATGCCGCAGTGGGTTTAAAAAAAAAAAATTACGTCGCTTTCTTTAAAAGACTAATCCTGCTTCTAAAGGTACAATCCCTTTCACTTCTCCAGTCCCTTAAGTGTTAGAATTGCCTATATCCTCAAGATATACATCCCCAAAGAAACAGAACTAACATAAATTTTCACCAATAAATTTTTTTTACACCCACTTTGTGTTATTTACAGTAAACACGGTTGAAAATTTGGGTGGGGAGGGTGCGTGTGTGGAGAAAAGGAGTCTTGCCAAATCATTTTTGTCTTACATTTGCAAACTGGAATTAAAAGACTAATTTAATTGCATTTTAATAAAACACCTGCTTTCAGGATTTTCTGTGCCCTGTCCCATTTCCCACCCTCCCTCCCTTAATTCAATGACTTGAATGCACGAACAGTGCAGGAGTGCAGGGAGCAGAGACCGCAGCTCCTTCTAGTCAACGAGCTCAGCTGCAAGGCTCTTCCTCAACAGAAAGGCTGGCTGATGCCTTCCAGTCAAGCTTACAGATCTGTGGTTGGGGTTGGCATCTGATTTGAAGCCCTCAAACTGAAAGGACAGTTTTCACAGTAGCAACGCTCAAGGGCTCACTGTATTAAATATACTTCCCTGGGCAACAGAGACAGTGTGAGGCCTGCAGGATCCTACGGTCTCTCTCTGGGCTGGGTGTCTTCTCGCATGCTCATCTCCAACTTCCTACAGAGCCACCATCATTTCAGATGCATTTGTCACCACTTCTGATCTGGAAAAATCAGCCCCTGGTAGGGAAGTTTCAGGCAGGTTTAAGGAGCTGTAGTCTGAACATCAGCTCATCCTTGATGCTGGATAGTCAGAGTTCCTGCCTCTCTGATCACTGCCTGGGGCACAGGTCATTCATTCCTGAACTCCCAAAAAGATGGACTCTAACTTCATTCCAATGGTACAAAAGTTATTTGATCATGACCAAAAGCCAGAGCAAGCAGCTGCTTTTGGGACCATGATTAAAGTATATTCTTAACAGAAATGTTTTCCTAACTTAACCTTCTTGTTGTCTCTTCTCATCTGTAAGATGAAGCCTGAAGTAAAAGGATAACTGTTTAAAACCACTTATTGACAGAGGTGGACAGCGGAAAACATGATTCCAATTTTTCAAACAGATACTCTTGGGTGAATCCAGAGAATTAAGAGCCAGCACCCTTGCTGTCCAAATTGGGTCAGCTGAATGAAGTACAATGAGGACAAAATAGGCATATAGCTAAGTATACTTAGGAAGACCCTACGTGGCTTTTGCAAGGGAAAAATCCTATCTCACAGGTCCACTAGTGGGGCGTTTTTTGTTGTCATTTTTTAAACAGCTGCTTAACACATGAACACGGAAAACTAGCCGATACAAACATCTGGCCTAGGAAGCAATTCTGACACATTCCGGGGGAGCAGAGCAAAGCAGAAGCAACCAACCAATATCCGTTCTCAGTTACAGGGAAACGGTTGCATCCCCAACTATCCCCTGGAGAAATCCGCATCTCAGTGCCTATTCTATAAGCCTTTGTGCCTTTCCAACTCCTGCCCCCCTCCACCCCAAACTTACACTGTACTTAGACATTATACTGACCACAACAACAAATTCCCAGAAAGGTGAACTCTATGCACAGGCAATTTCTAGGTAGCACTCATTTAACCAAGGGTGGGAGAGCCTGTAAGGATGGGCTCTCACCATTTTCTTCCCAGCTAAGAGCTGGGGCTGAGGCAGAAGAGACCCCAAGATGGAGGTAGAGCTGCCTGCCCCGCCCCCCCCGGCCCCGCCCCCGCCAGCCGAGGAGGCCACATACAATTACAGATTTCACCACATGTTTCCAGATAAATATCTGGGAAAATTCCCAGGTGTACAGCCTGATATGACAATCCACACCAGAACACTTGCTGACATGCTTGGTCCACTAGTAATCCATCTCAATTTTCTTGACCATCCCAGCTGTGAGGCATGGAGCCATTCAGTCATACTTTCATAAAGGCTATCTAGTCCTGATCCACAGCAGAACAAGCCAACACAGGTACCAGATAGCATCTTTCTTGCCTTGTGATACGGCTTCAGAGTCTGGCCATACACCAAAATGAGTGTACTATTTCATGTCAGCAAGTGCTGTTTTGTCCTAAGACAGAAGGTGAGGGGGTAACACACAGCAATAGGCTGTTGCACATTTTCTAAACCGTCTGAGAAACAGATGTAAACACAAAGGTGAAAGAGTCTGAGCTGTTCAGGATAAAAAAAGCCAAAAGCTAACTGCAAAGAGTTGCAGAAAGATTTCATGATACCGAGTAAACGGGCAATAGAAGTGGCAGATGAAGTTAAGGTTGAAGAAATATAAAGTGATGCACCTAACAAAAAGCAATCCTAACTTCATATTCACAACAACAGGGTCTGAACAAACTATTACCTCTCAGGAAAGTGATTTCAGAATTAAAAGAGAGAGTTCTATTAAAACACTCAATCAGTGGCAGTCAAAGAGGCAGATAAAATGCTAGAAATTRCTAGGTGAGAAAGGCAGAGAACAAAACAGAAAATGTGTGTACAAATCCAAAGTGACCTTGACTTTTGAATACTGCTTGCAGGTTTGGCCTCTCCCCAGATCTCCAAAAATACACTGTAGAACTAGAAAGGAGAAGGGTAACCAGAGGTATGATATGCCTTCAATACAAGGAACAACTGGATTGTCTACAGCTTTTCAGCCTAAAATACAATCAAGGAAGAGGGATGATACGATACAGGTTTAAAATAAAAAATGGTATTAAAAATGAACATGAAATGAATATTGACTTTTTTGTTACAAGAGAAGGCTAAAAAAGCATCAAGCCACATAATCAGGTAGTAGGTTCAAAACAAAGAAAAGGCGACAATTTCCCATGCAACATACAGTCAAAATGTAAAGGCCATTATTACAGCATTATGCGAATACCAAAATTTTACACAGGCTCAAAGAGCAATTAAACATTTTTATAGAAGGCCAATGCATTAAAAACCATGAGATGAGAATTTCACCTTGGCTTCAAGCAGTCTCTTAGTTCCAGGCTGCTAGAAACCACATCCCAGGGAAGTACAACCACTCCCCCTCCACTTGCGGCTCCCCCAGGCACATGTCACTGCCAGACCTGTTGTTTAATTTGCTTAGGTCATTTTTACGCTCTCAGGGAAACTGTATTACTCAATGAAGCCAGCAAACCTGCAGCTTGCATTGACAAAAAAACACAGCGTGCATATGGACCTTACTCAAGAAGCCTCAGCTATTAGTCCCACTGAAGCCACCAGGATTAAAAGCAGCTTGTTGTTCAGATCTTTCTGGACTGGCCACAAAGATGTTCTTACTCACAAGCTCACATTTCAGCTCCAGTTATAAATAATTTATATCAGGTAACAACTAGTTGATTGATAATTCATTAGTATTCATCAGCTAATAAACACTGCTACTGAGTTCAGTTGATAAGTTATTTCTATTCACTTCCTTCAATAGTCTTCTAGAGTTCCATAATTACCAATAACTTAGTCCTAATTATAACAACTATTATTTGTTATTAACTGGCAAACACTTTACAAATCAGATATTAAAGCARCTGTAAAATAACTTGTGCTTATTTTGTTATTCAATTTAAGATACTAACCCATGACATTCTGTACCTTTCCAAATGCCATCTGGAAGAGCAAGTAAATTCTCACTGCATCTGATCAGAAACTTCATCCATTTTTCCAACCCTTTACCTTTATTTTTAACTATCTGCAGCAAAGCAAAATATTTTATTATCTCATCACAGACTGCAATGTGGATAAGGGGTTTGAACTGGGAATTTGAAATGCTGCACGTAAGTGCACGTAACAGCTATTACTGTAAGGTTGCCTGAAGCAAACCAAGTACGTCAAGCACTCACTGCTGGTGAGCTTTGTCTGATTTGATGTGTCCACACAGTGCAATGGGAACAATCTCAGAGAACTCAGCGACTGTCTTATCCACTTCAGTTCAYGCCAGGGCTAGGTATTTGACTGCCACTGCCAATTCGTCTTCTCTTTTCTTCCTGTCGTCAAGAGGCTTGGAGTACATGAGAATGAAAGGCAAGGCCCATCTATTCCAACCCTCTCCTGATCTGTCTTTCAGTATTAAAAGAGAACTCAACAACTCAACAGCAGATAAGAGGGAACTAAATGACACACGTCAGCTGGCTGTGTCTACATGCAGGTCACATATGGCCCATGGGGTACCTTGTCTTCGGGGCATACCTTTAGACCAAGTGGCCCATGTCCCTGCATGCCTTGGCTTCTTTTGGAAGGAAAACCCTTAGGTATCCACAGGGATGAGGGAATCATAAATGGCTTTAGTAAGTCCCCAATGCAGAAAGCTGGTGAAGTAAAACCACCTTGGGGCAAAATACATGTCTTATGGCACAGGTACAGCCAGTCACACTGCAGATGGGCCAGAGACCAATAAGACACTGCAGAAAGTGCAGTGTGTATCCTGGCGTTTTCCATAATGGGACTGCAGGGTAAGCATGTCCCATGCCAGAGTTTTTAGATTGCTTCATTCAAATGCTGCATATCTATAGCAGCACCGCTCAGTTTCCTTTCAGCATTTACATGTTTATGACTGTGCATATAAAATAACTATTGCAGGAAGCAACAGCTATATTTAAGGTTGCCTACGCCTTTCTGCTTTATACTGTTATTTATGAGAAGAAAACTCTTGTTTGCCTTTCTGCAAACATAGTTATCTAAAGCAAGAAGTGTGCGTGGAGGTTGTTCTCTGGGGCTTTTTTTAGGAGGAGTTCTTTCACTCTTCATCTTTGTTTTCAGAACATAGGCTGAAATTTGTTTAGGCTTAGTCAAAGGATGCATTGGGAAAGCGGACAGTTATTGCACCTGCAGCCAGTGCCCCGTGACAAATCCGCTTCACCTACAGTTCGGAGCCAGTTGGGTATGAGCAGATCTCTCCTCTGGGAGCTCACCGCTAACAATGATTTGCTGCTCATACATTCTCAAAAGCCAAGTGTTATTTAGGCTTCGCATAGGAATTAAAGGATAGCAGAAAAGGGAACAGCAAAAAGTGGTTTCAAGCATGTCTCCCTCTTACCTAGGGGTTGCTGTTCCTCTGGGGCAGAGCCAGACTCCCTGCATCCCCCAGTGCGCTCCTCCTCCATACAGCTCCCTGCCAGGAAAAAGCGACTTTGAACCTCACCATTAGGTGCCAGCTCTCTCAGGTGCCTCCAGGCAGGACCCATACATGCTCACCTCACCCCTAACAAGCCTCTCTCACCTCCCTGTAACTGTGGCTACCCGCAGGGCAATGGCTCTGCACAGTTTAGCACTCATGACTCGGTGGTAAAGCCAAATATTCAATGACATGTTTAAGGTATTASCATTAAGACCAGCAGGAGAGGATAAATTGCAGAGAGAAATCTTCAAAGATCTGACTGAAGAAATGTCTGGGTTAGGTTAATTTTGAGAAGAGTGGGGAAACCCAAAGGGGAACATAGCAGCTATACTTCCCGTTGTCCATCATGTCTTTCTGGATAATACTGTTATTTTTAAGCACAAGTCACCTTGGCTTTCTGTGGCACAAGCAATCATGAAGGCAAAAGGTGTGGGGATTGGAGGTCTTTCACTCTTATCCTCATGAATTTTATAATTCTAGGCTGAGATTCTAGGCTCAGGAAAAGAAGTTGGGTTTTTTTTGTTTGTTTGTTTTTTTGTTTGGTTGGTGGTTTGTTGTGTTTGTTTGTTTTCTTTTAACAGCCTGATAGAGACAGCCAAAGCTTACAGTGTGCAAAGTGTGAAATCATCTTTCAGGGCAAAGGGTAAGAGAAGACAATACCCACTAAGGGACTTGGATGGTTACACATCTCATCTGAAAGYCCCAAACTATACCTACAAATCCCAAACTGCACAGTCCTGTATCAACTGCTGGTTAATGCAGAACGGGCATGAAGTCTGCAAATACACATTTTCCCTCCAAAATTTCACTTGTACCTAAAGCTTTAACTCCAGACAGGCCCAACATCCCTAGCAGCTCAATGCCTCTTGTTCTAAGCAGCCCATCCTCCAGCTCTAGTTCTCAAGTGACCTGACCCGCAAAGCCTTCTCCAAGCCTACCAGATTAGGCTTGCCACAAACCAGAGAGGCCAAAACCCTCTTTCAGAGAGCAGCAGATTCCTACCTTCCCAAAGGCTGTAGGAAAGGTGTCTTCCTTCGAGGCAGTGGGAGAAAGAATCAAACCAGCAGGACAGCTCCCAGAAGTTCAAACTACAGGACTGAGCTAAGAAGCCCCCACCTGCATGCCCGTGCTATTTGAGGCAGCTGTATGGGCAGCTCCTTTTCCTTCAAATGATAAATTCACTTATTCTAAATTAAGGGTTACTCAGTACATGCTCGAGTTACAAAATTACAGATTTTTATGACTAAAGTGCACGCTATTTCATTAACAAGCTTCATCTTAGACATTAAGAAGTCATTTTCAAGTCAAAACCACAAATTTCAAACAAAATTTACTTTCCACAGAAGACAAAAGAAGTGGTGCATTCCCTTTTATGTCAGGACTCCTGTTAAAATGTGTTCATAAAGGTTCAATAAATACACAATAAACATTATAAGCATGTTACTTGAGAAGTAGCTATTGTATACATGAATATAAACCATGATTTCAGGCAACCTACATCAAGCCAGTTTATCTAAGAGTGCATTAACCATTTAGCCACCCCTCACAAATTACATAGAAGGGAAGCAAAGTATAAAGCGTCGCTGAATTTTGATCAGAACAGAGGTCGATTTAACACTTAATTTCTCTTCTGTAAGTTTGCTTTGAAGTGAACTCCCCTTGATGTGCCAATAACCAGCACAGTTTGGTACTGGGGACGCAAAGCACTACTCTTTCCCAGGTCTCTCATTGCCATCGCTACTCCGAGGTGAAAGCAGCTATTGTACCTGTACTCAGCACAAACCAGCTCCATCCGCAGGTTGGAGCTGGTCGAGTATCAGCAGGCACATCCTCTGGGAGCTCATTGCCAGCAACAAGTCACCATCCAAACAGTCTCAAAAGCCAAATATTATTTATGCTTCACACAGGAATTAAAGCACAATAGAAACAGAAACAAGCAACTCCAAAGCATGTCTCGCTTACCTAGATGCTGCTGCTTTTCCAGGGATGAAGCAGTTTGCCTGTACCCCTCCACAGAGCCCCCTACTTGAGGAGAAGTGAGTTTGTCCCCCAGTGTTGGGCACTGGCAGGGCCCACAGGTGCCCTCATTACCCCTGATGAGCCTTGCCTGGCCTCCCACTAATTGAAGACACCTGAAGGGCACCTATCCTGGCTATGTGCAGAACCCCGGGGGACAGGCCACTGCCCTGCTCCACCACCCCACAGCTGGGCTGCTTTAGAAATTAAACTCATTTTTCCTTACTCTGAGCATTCCCACATTGTTTCAGGGGACACGCATGGCAATTCAGTTATAAACACTGCTTAGATTGTCTGTGGTAAATTCATGAAAAGGCCTGGTTGTGTTCTGCAAAGCTGGAGACAACATTGGCCTGACCTCCCCTCTCCTGCCCCTATGAGCCTCCCCAAATGCATTTAGGAAAGCCACACACATTGGAGATTCACCTCCTCTCAGTACCTCAGCAAAACCTCACCTCCCTGCTTCCTTGGGCTCACCCTTAGGACACCATTTCCTGGCTTGCATGCAGACTGCACCCATGGTTGCCACCCAGGGCCCAAAACCCCATTGGGAAAGCCACAGCCTGCCAGCTACCACTCAACAGACACCACACACACCCTTCAGCAACATCTTGAGCACCAGGAGCAAGCACAGCTCAAGCAGCCGACCAACGGATGCAGCGAATGGCTGTGGTCCAGCTGCTGCTCTTGCTTAAGCCAAAGCAGAGTGCCGGGAAGCTGTGCTGGATCCTGCTGCTGCCCCCGGGAAGGGACTAATGCCAGGCTATCTAAGCAACAGCAGGAGCACAGCAAAAGTCTTCAGAGATGAAAGTCTTAAAAGATCTGGTTGAAGAGATTTTTAGGCTTTGTTAATTTTGGAACAGTGGAGAAACTCAATGACTGAACAGAAAATTGAAAACAATCCCCCAAATAAGTAAATGTGACTACAGCTTGGCTAGCTGGCCCACAGTTCTGGATGCTGCATGGGAAGACTGTGATGGTCAAAATCTCTATCCCAAACAAATAATGTGTTTTGACCATCTACAGCACCCACTTGAAGGTTGCTATAGCAATAATGCCATATCCCCTTTTCTCATTCAAAGCTCCAGCAACAGAGAATAAATAGTGTGCTGCCTGAACCAGAGTCAGAGCTAATTCTGCAAAACTGTACAGGAATCAAAAAGCCATTTACCTGAGCTCTGCTTTTTTCTATCACTGCTAAATTGCAAGTCAAACATTCACTAACTGTCCTTTCTTAGCCTTGGAAAACAAAAAAGCTATTGATTTTCAGCACTTTTTTTGTGTGCTGACTTCTTGCTCCCATTAAAAAGCCTCCAGAAAAGCAAAAGGTTTCCCACCGAGTTTGTATCCATTGTGAGTTTGCATGGAAGCGTTAATGAAGAGTAATAAAAGACCAATAAATGATGTGTGACAGGACTTGCAAAATGTCAGCCCAAGTGGTTTCTGTTCCTTCTGTCTTCTCCCAGAAGATGGAGCCAAATGACCAAGTGTCTGTGGCCCCGACAAGCTGCACATAGGCACTACTGAACAAAACCCTTTCCAATGAAGGTAAAGTTAGTCTCACTCAACGGCTCCCATTGCCAAGGTTGGCTGGGAAGGCAGTCAGGTTTCTTGCAGATCTTTTTTGCATGTCACAGCTGTTTTATAGCCCTTTGAAAAGAAAGGAGGCCAACAAGATCAAGATCAGAAGCCTACATTTTAAGAAAGCTAAATGAAAGGCAAAAATACCCCACCAAACCTCTCCATAGACAAAAAGAAACCTTTACTTCTGACTGACAGCATCACGAACCTATTTGGTATCCTCACAAAATGAGTTTCAGAGTTTAAAATACTAACATATTACTCACCCTTGGCTTGCATGTTATTTACAGTAACTAAAAAGTTATGAAAAAAGCTGGAAGGAAGAGCTCTCTGTAAATATGCAAGAATTGATGAGCACACCCTGTCCTCGCATTTTGTGATCCCCTGCTGGGAGCAATTGAGAAAGCCATACTGCAAGAGCAGGCGGCTGGAATGGCATTTAGGTTTACCCTAAATCATTCAGAAGTCATTCAAAAGGGCTTCTTTCACTTTGTACAACATGCAGTGACCTTATTTCTGAGGATAAGCAGAAAGGGATGAGCTGAGACTGGTCCGGGAAGCCAAGGGATGATGATGCATCACAAACCACTTTCTGAATCCCTCCTGCGGATCATTGAAGAGGAGAAGTCCCCTGTTTGGCTGGGAAGTCATTTAAGGTCCAGCCTGAGGGCCAGCATTTTCAGAGGAAGGCTTGCTATTAAATTCACTGATCCCAGCCTGGGCCCTTATAGCCAGTTCAACTCTGATGGATTCTGGCTTTTTATGCTGTTATGTTGTTCTCATTGTAATGACACTGGGCCAAGTTCTCTCTCATGTAGGAACAACTCCTCTCATCTCCAATGATGATACCAAGTTATTCAGGACAGTATAAGAGGTAAGGACTGCCTGAGGAACTGCAGAGGAAGAACATCTAAGACCTGGTGACTGGCCAATACAATGGCGGACAAAATTCAATGTAGACTGCAAGGTGACGCACAAGGGGAAGAAAACAATCCTAATTTAACATACAAACACTGATTTTCCAGCAGACTCCATTTTGCACTCAAGTTGTGCAGCATGAAGAAAGGCTCCAGCTACATGGCAGGACAGGGCACAGTTGGGTAAACTTTATACGTAGAAATTCAGCAGAGCTGTGATAATTAGACTGGTTGGGGGCCACTAAAAAGGCTAGTAAGAAGGTCTGGGCTTGGAGTCAACTGTAGATACGTCTGTTGTCCTCACAGCAAAGATCCCATAGTACAGGTGCATTCCTCCAGCAAGAAGAAAATAAGCTCTACCTTCTGTCAAATATGATAGAGGTAAGACTTCTCTCTTACCAAAATTACAGGTAAGGCCACTTGATACGTGAATGAACATTTCAATGGAAGTGTAGCAAATCTCTCCTTTGATTATTCCCATCCCCCTCCTCCCCTTGCCCCAAACTGGACATTTTTCTCCCATTATTTTCAACAACTACAAGCCTGTAAAATTGGGGATTTCAATTGTCACAAACTGTTTTCAAAATACTTTTCTCTCCTCCTTTTAAAATGTAAGTGGAAATTCTAAAATGCTATTTTTTTCCTTCAAGGAATCAGATGATCATTTTAAATCAGTTTTTGTGACAGAACAAGCTCACTTACATAAGAGAGCAAAATTTATTTCCAATTATTTAGAACCAGAATTCATTGTTTAGGGGATTGAAATCTTCCCTGTTTCCCTAAAAATAAACCTAGAGTTTGATTTCAGTAACACATTCCATTTACCTCCAGAGATTTCAGAGCTTCCACTTTAAATCATATCACACTTTAGGTGAGGTGGGCATTTCTGTTCTAAACAAAAATCATTATTTTATCTTTGTCACAAAATGTTCAGAGTTTGTCACAAATTACGCAGACGTTTCTTATTACAGGAGATTTAGAATTGAGCCTGAGGTATGTACAGGAGATTTTCTCACACTCTGTATTAGCTAAAAAAGGGATGCAAAGGGATTAAAATTTGACAGTTAACATAAATATTGGTAGGATATTGTAATTATCACATGCAGGTTTTGGATTCATAAAGAGGGGAAAACTAACAAGTGAGCGCAGTGAGTGAAAGCCCAGCTGCATCAGTTCTGATTCTCATTTGAGTTGGATCCTGAGGCAGCGTCTGAAGAACAGGATGTTCTAAAGTAATTTGTCTTGGTTAGCCAAGAGAATGCCTTGATTCAACTGCATATTCATGGTCCCACTTTGGGTTTATGCTATACAGAAAGTCGGAAGCCTGTTAAATAAAGAAAAGCTCTGTTTTTTTAAAAGGTGAGCAAAGAGTCAGCTACAGTTTGAGAACAAATGCAAAATACGAATTTAGCTGAGCCTTGCATAGGCATGTGGATGTTGATAAACCCAGACCAAAGGCGGAGAGGACCCCTTTTTGTCCAATGAGTTATTTAAAAAAAAAAAAACATGTGGGGAGGGACACTTAGGGCAAAGGAAACTGAACCAAGGAAAAGAATGCCTGCCAGTCCCTTTCAGCTGCTGTACATCAGAAAGGATGCGGAAGTACATCATCATGTAGGAAGCAATTGCAACTGAGCTCATGGAGTACGCAAAGAAACATATCCATTGCTTAGGGGGTTTGCAGATGTGCTGTGTGACTAGGTTTAGCCTTCACGTTGCATTCTGCTTGGGCAGGTGGGATTTGTAGGCAGCCTAAATCTCAGGTATAATGCAAATACAGCTGTGGAAATTTCAGGCATGACAGAATACAAGCCAGGAAATGACAGAGGAATTTAAAACAGAAGGTCTGGTTTGCTCTAGACCCATTACCACACTGATGGATGGAAAGAGAGAAATGAATTTGCTCTTCAGCTTCATGGCCTCAATCCTTCAGAGTCTCAAATCCCACAGCTGGGACCAGATTTTCAAAAGTGCAGTCCTCACCCCTTTTAGAAGCTTAAAGATGGAGGATGCCTTTCAAACACAATTATCACCTGCACGGCATGTTTGCCAAAACAAGAGCTAAGCTCTTAAAACCTCTTGGCCCCTTCTTGGAGACAAAACAGGTCAAAGACTTAAACTTATATTAGAAGAAGAGTGTATGTTTTAAGGAAAAAACAAAACCAAACAATTTAGATTTAAAATCACCGATCACACAACTTCAACTTCATTACTCCAATAGATAGTTAACCACAGGGTTAAACTTTTGTATCTGATTTCCACTCCAAATTTCAATTTCCAACTACTGGATTTTGTTATTTCCTAGGGTCAAGCTCAAAGCTGTCAATTATCAATATTTTTGTTCCCCTTAGAGGTAATTATAGCGTACGAGGAAGTTGCTCATTTATCTTTGTTTTGATGAGACAAATACAGAGACCTCCTGGAGTCTCTCTGTATAATGCATATTTTTCCAGCCCATTTAACCATGTGTGTTTTCTTCAAACATCCTCCAACCTCACAACACTTCTGGAAGTATGAAGTCTAGAATGGGACTCCGTATTTACAGAGGTGTTCCAGACGAGTCCAAGTGTGGGGCTGGTGGTGTCTCACATACATAGAGGTACTGTCACGAAGTCAAGGAAGCTGTTCACAAAAAATACCAAATATACTTTTACCCAGAAGAGCTATTTAGCTCCATTGGCAGAATATGGTATAAGCATCTGCAAGAGAACTGGGTGAACAGTATGATTTTATGTACAGCTACTTTAAAGTAAAATCATTCTGTCTGGCAGGATTCCAGTTCAGCTCTTTCAAATTATCAGAGGGAGATTTTGAAGGAGAAATGCTTGAGATTCAGGATAAAAAAATCCAACAGCTTCGGGTCAGTAGCAAGAGCATAGTGCCCCTTCACAGCCTCTCCTTTACAATTTTGGGTGCCGTGCACCCTTCTTCTCAAGAAAAGGAGGAGGTTATAAAAGCACATTAAACCTGTTCCTGGTAAATATCACCTCCTTTGAATGGAAGCAATGCCTTATGAATTCCTAAATGAAGACTCACATAGCACACGTTATCTGGCCACTAAATCTGCCCATGGCT
Source organism: Phoebastria nigripes (assembly GCA_035582835.1). Classification (NCBI taxonomy): domain Eukaryota; kingdom Metazoa; phylum Chordata; class Aves; order Procellariiformes; family Diomedeidae; genus Phoebastria; species Phoebastria nigripes. The sequence goes on along the minus strand of JAYKAV010003275.1, from coordinate 67,743 downwards.
GGTGCTGCTGGTATCTAGTGGTGTATGGGGAAAGTAAGGCCTAAGAGAACTTCACAGAGATGACGTTCAGCATAAGCACGCTCTGACTCAACATCCACATCTGGAGCAGCCACAATATGTCAGAACTTACTGAAGGATCAGGAACTGTGTTTAACACATGTCCTGGCATTCCCTGCTTCAGTTTTGCAGATGAGATTATCTGGATATAGAGTAGGAAAGAATTTCAGCTTCAGTTCTTATCTAAAGCTTTTGATACACTTTTTAATGGCAAGATAAAAATGCCTTGCACACAAAGTGATTCTTTCCTGTCAGATCTGGGAATTAGTGATAAATTCTGATGCAACGCTGTAAATAGCTGTTTCCATTTAATGATGCTGAGCATGTTAGGCTATGTCAATCATCCCTTGGAAATGAAGAGGAGATGTGATTTGAAATGGCAAGCTGTGGGTGTCTAATCAATAATCCCATTATGTGTCAAGCAAACCAAATTTGATTATCACAGAGCAGCTACAGTCCCCCTCAGTGAAGTTGCAACTCAGTTGCCATTCAAACTCCCAGTCTCAAATCCAGCAGGTGAAACTGGTGGAAGATTATTTAGCTTCTAAATATGGAGATTATCTACAGGGTTGGTGAGACAGCAGTCCCATAATTGCTGCAAACCACAGGAGATTCTACCCTCTAGTGGAAAAAAGGCAAAAATGTGTTTCCTTCTCTTAAAAAACCCTAGCTTCCCACCATTCCTTGAGACATCGCTTCTTCTCCAGCGCCCTCACTGGTTCCTTGCACCTCTAAGCACTTTAAAACACAAGTAGCTCCAGACCTTGGGTAGCCTCTTCACTTGTCCTGTAAAACCATCAGGATTATTCAACCCTTCTAGTTTTGCTCTTCTTAGCTCTATATAGCACAGTCCATCTCATAGATTGTTCCTTTTCATTGATCTACCCACATATTCTGCCTTGCTCTTCAACCTTGCAACATAACTAAGGGATCTACACAGGATTAAGCTGTAAATCAAAGGAGGCTGTGAGATCCAACGGTATATTCCTACTACAGATCTGCAAGACTTCGTGACATTAATCAGGCCACTCAGGTGCTTCCTCCATTTGTTCTCCACATTCACAAGAACGTCAGTTCAAAGCTGTGTTCTGCTTACTCAGTATCTACATATACGATAATGACACCGGATGCCTTTGGTAGGTCTACATTTAGCAGTTGTGTCAACACCACTGTGAAGCATCCATACACAAGTAGCAGCTCGGACCCATTATGATTCCATCTAAGTCAGTACAAAAACAGATTTTGCTGCAAGCTACCATTTGTGATGAATCTATATTAAAAATAATGCTACAAAAATCCACTAAACAGTGTGCCGATACCTAGCTCTAGGCTGGTTTCAATAAACACATGGTCTCTTTGGAAGCAATACTAGAATTATTTTTCTCCTCTTCTGTAGTGGCAACACGGTGAGAGGTTTGTGAAGATCAAGGGATAAAATGGGCTCATTTACATTTCAGAGACTCCAGCTGGAAGTGTTTCCTCTCTGTTTAACAGCAACACTGTTTACAGCCCTGAGATTAAGTTTTCTTATGCCTTATGTAAAGCATTAAAAAAGTTCTGACCTTTATTTACTAAATTAATATTCTAATTAACACTGAAAGTTTTAGCCCAAGATAAGGAATTGTCTATTGAATCAGACCTAAGATTTTAAAGAGGTAATGACTAACAGTACTTTGGGATACAATAAATCAATGCCTTTTCAGTCATAGGTACTGAAAAAAGTGCTCCATGATATATTTTTGTAAACATCAGCTTGCAAGCAATGCTGTAAAGCATCTGCCTTGGATCATGATACTATGGAGCTGAGAGCCAGATTTCACATGTTAACCACACACAGGACAAGGTTTTTAGGGAGCTCCAGTCCCAGTTAGGTACCTACAGACAAGTTCCAAAGCATCCAACAGCCAGCAGCTTCTCTGTCCCTTCTCTTTGCAAAAAACACTGCTGCCACCATCACTGCTGCAAATGGCTGGAACAGGAACCTCTGGCACGTTGTAGAGGCATGCAGCCAGCCAGCAGCAAGGACACGGCCATGCTCCCTTTCTTCAGAGCCCTCGCACACAAATCCTCGAGTTGCAGGTCTGTTTGTGGTGGGTTGTCAGGCACAATACCCCCTGATCCTTGCCTCCATTTGCTGAGCTCTCTCATGGTCTCAGCAGTCCTCCCAGCATAGCCAGAAGGCAGGGGCAGTTTGTGGAAGCAACAGAGCAGTGGTAGGGCTTTAGCTATAATTCTCCTGTGACTTGCAGTGTATTTTGTTCCTGCTGCCATTTGTTTTTTAAAGTTCTCCTATCCCTCAGCAAAGATCTCAGGAGCTTTTTTCCTTCATCCAAATGGGCATTTTCTCTTATTACTTTCTGAAGTAAGGCCCGAGCTTATTTCAGCTCCTGAAGGAACCAGCTGCCCTCAGGAAAGCAGGCAGCTCACTCATTTTCTGACTGTGGGAGGTGATGCTGCTTTTATAATGAGGTATACAGAAGGGGCAGGATGTGTTTGTTACTTCATTCCACAGCTTTCCCCATAACCCCAGTTGAATTCTGAGCATGTCTCCTTTATCCCTTGTCTTCTTTCCGTTCCGTAACAACCTGGTTATAACAATCATAGTTAAAACCTGGAACACCTAAGCAGGATTACATTGTTGTGATTCCAGTTTGGTGACATTGGCCAGAAGAACACACTGGTATGAGATAGGTAAGAGCTTAAGGAGCTAAACCTGTGTTGTGCACAATCCAAAGAGCATCGGCCCCGCTGTGCTTTTCACAAAAAACACAGGTACTGACTTTAAAAAGCCTATGTACATTGCACTTCCCAAATAGCAGCATTCAGGACATCACGCTCACTTCCTTTGCTAGCTATAGAAAAGAGGGCAAGACCAGAATGCTGTGAAGCAGACAAGAGTTTTCCTATTGACATCAGTAGGAATCCAGCCTTTAAGCATCTTACTGCTTCTCTATTCTTTGTGTAGCAACTGCAAGTACCAATAGCATTTTAATTTGGATTGGAATACTTAAAACTTTGTCTTTTCAAGGAGTGCTAACACCACCTACTTTTCCTAAGCAATGGCCCCCTATGATGGGCATGTTTATTAATTAAAATTTCTCTTAATGTTCCTGGAAATGTTGCCCGATTAAACTTTTTCTCAGTCAGAGTGAGTTTTCTAAGGAATCAAAAGGAACAAAAGCTGCATTTTCCTCATGCCGTGTTCATTACAAAGGTCTTCATTTAGCAAAGCACCTTCCAGCTTGGAGTGTAGGAGCAAGCACATCGAGACTAATAGGATTATTCCAAGCTGGTAAGGCACATGCTTATGTATCTTGCTGAACCTTAAATGAGATGTGATGTGATTGAAAAGTCTCCAGAGAAAGCCCAGTTTGATCGGGTGGTATTTAAGGTACAGCCAGACTCAAAACACGAAGTCCAGCCTGTATGGTAGGATTTGCATGAGGGAGGCATGTCACTCTCAGAGGAAGGCATGCTAGAAAGAACATCAGCGTGTAGAGTCACATGCCCTGTAAGGGGATGGCTCTTTTTTTGAACCATGTAAAGTGCCTTCCAGAGAAAAGTCAGCTCGGGTGATTCTTCCATGCCATGCAATATAAAAAGCCTGGGAAAGCTCTTACACATCAGCTGCCCGAACTCCCATTCAGTTCCCCATACATTGTTTTTTTCCAGTCTTCCCCAGTGTTAAGGTCCGGTCTGATCTTGGACTCGGGAAAGGTTAGTAATGATCCCAGGAGTGAGATTAAGGCACAAACAAGGCCAAATGCCACCAATCAGTCTGTTTTATTGTTCCAACCAGAGTCGGGCAATAGGAGAGATAGGAAGAGAAAAGTCAGGAGGAAACTAAGCAAGCATTCAGAGAGATAAGCAGAGGACAGTCACCACCATGGATCCAGCGGCATCCCGTTGGTCCTCAGTCTTCAGTTCTTTGGTGGTGGGTGCACACCTCAGCTTGTTTCCATGGTCCCTTTTATAGGGCACCATCTAGTCTGGCACATGCACATACGTCCCACGCGCTGTCCACGCGCCTTAAGCCTCGTCTATCACGTGGCCTTCGCGTGGTTGCCGGCGGCAAACTGTATACCTTTTGGCAGGTGATTGGCCCAGCTCAGAGAGTGGTCAGCACCCTGTTCTGGTGGTGCAAGGGAATGGTCACAAGCTTCCTTGCAAGCCACCACATCGGTGGGTTTCGCACCCTTGCTGTGCCCCCCATTGGGCAAGCAAACGCCAGCAAGCTTTGAGACAATTAGTTGACTTTTCAGCCCCTTACGCCACCCCGTGGCTCAAAGGTTGCTGCCTTGGCTCACAGGTCATTGTTTTCATGGTCCAAGGTGGTGACAGACAGAGAGCATAGTAAAGTAGGAAAAGAGCATTCATTCATATAATTCTTACAATTGAAGGTTTTGGTTGGTATACTGCACAGACATATTTAACTCCATCTGGTGATGAGGTGGTTGCAAACTGTGTATTGGTTACAACATACTGGATTAGTTGTATTAAACATGGAATAATACAGGGCAAAAATAACAACGCTGCCACACCACACAACAAATAAAACAAGATACGCTTAATCCATGGGGCACCCGGAAGCCATGAAAAGGGATCAATTTCCCAACCTTTCCAGGTTTGAACGGGGACATGGGCTAATTTCCTTATTCCAGAGGTTACATGTTTAACAACTTGACCATTGTCATCAATTTTTATACAACAATTTGAATCATTTAATTTACCACAAACCCTTCCCTCCTCAGCTAGCAGGTAGTTGAGAACCATGCGGTGTTGCAAAATTGCCATTCGCATTTGCGTGGTTTGATCTGCCAACAAATCTAGGGCATGAGCGGTTTCATGGTAATAATTTCTAAACCAGCTTGTAATCGAATAGTGCGATTTAAGTTATAAATGGGTTCCCGAGCACCGCTAATCACTTCATTTGGGTTCCATGTGGCAGGCCCATAGTGTTGGATGATTTGTTGAGGGGGCTATTCATCTTCTCTCCACATTTGGCTACTTCCACCCATTACAGTGGTATCAAGAGACCACCGATATCGATTGAGATCATCATATAACTTAACACACAATCCGTCACCTTTATCCTCCGGGAGCAAAAAGAACAAGGGGCGAATTAGCCCCACATAACACACCCCAGTCCAATTTTTGGGCAATTGCTTGTATGCGTGATGTCCACAGATTCAATAATGACCTTTCAGTGCCCAGGCGCCATTTTCAAACAAGCCTGTGGAGGTCCATGGTGATTGGAAATATGTTGTATTATCTGTTCCCAGGGGATGAAATAGAGGAGTTGTTCAATTACAGATATCAAAGATACGGCAGGACCATGCTCCCTTTTTATTTTCCCAGTTGCGGTAAGTTGTGGTATTAATGGCCTGTCCATAGGACATCGAAGGATTGGTTGGGCCTGTTTTATTTGAAGGTGACCAAAAGGTATCAAACAACTTCTCTACTCCATTTTTGTCCACCTATGCCCACCCTGTACGGGTCCCACTACATTCGGGAAGACTGTAACAGTGCTTTCCGTACGTATATGTCCACATACAATTGCTATTTCCCACAAATACACCGCCCTCCAGTGTCCAGCTTAGACAATAATCACCTCGAGCCAGGTATCATAACAGCCAGGGCGATGGGGTATCTTCCTCCCAATAGGTATGGTTTTTGACTTCGCTGTAGTTGCTCACCAGCCATTCAGGAGAAAGGGGGACGGAGGTCCATGGCCAGCTTTCCAAGCCTAGTGGTCCTCCGCGTAGTAAGATTAAATGTTCGGGCTACGGAGTAACCTAAAGCCATAAACTCATATTCCCATTCCCAGTTGTCCTTTAGAGAGCCGAAGCTCCCCCAAGGATTAAGGGCGAAGAAAATGGTCGCCCAAAACAATTTCTGCGATGATATGCGATACATCCTAAAAATATTAACAAACTAACAAACATTAATATTATACAAGGAATTAGAATCCACATGTGCTCTCCAGGCCCTTCTTTCTTCCTGGGTTTGTTGGCTTGAGATGTTCGATATTTATCTGTAAAAGAAAAGAGGGAGAGATTCTCAGTTCATTTGTGGAACCGGAAGCAAAGGTTTTTATTATTAAAAAGATGGACTGATCCATCGGGTATTAATTTCATGTTTTTTCCCATGGGCATCTTTTGCTTTCCAGGCATTCTTATTTAATGGAGTTTCAAGCACCAACGGTACGTCTCCCACAGTGGGGAGATCCACCAACACAGGTTGGCCAGAGAAATGGGAGACTTTTCCCCGAGTGGTCCGGGCTTGTGGGAGCTRGGATTATGGTAGGGGCTTTTGGCCAAAATGCGGTGATCTTTGGACATCCATTTACTCCCCACCGATTGTTCACATGGGTGACCGTGTCCCACAGGCGCTCTGCCCACCCGGACTCATGCGGTTTGAGGAAATGTTCGAGGAGGCCRTTAGTCCTTTCTACTATTCCGTTGGCTTGTGGATAATAAGGAGTATGGAAAACCCACGCAATTCCTTCCCTAGCCGCCCAATCCTGGACAACTTTGGCAGTGAAGTGAGAGCCGTTATCTGATTGGATTGACTGTGGCCTGGGAAAGGTGCTAAACCACCATTTCAAAGCCTTCACTGTGTTTTCTCCGGTTGCTTGAGCAAACGCTTCTGCTTGAGCTAGTCCTGGTATTATCTCTACTCCTACTAATACGTAATGCTTTCCCTCTGATTTTCAAAAAGGGCCGATATAATCTATTTGCCAAGCTTCCCAAAGCTCCTTCTCTTGTCTAAGGTGTAGGGGGGTTTCCTCTAAGGGGTGTCTGTTCAAGCGGCTGCGGCATTGGCTACAGGCTGAAATGCAGGTTTAACAGTTTTCTCGGGTAACCGGCCAGCCTCTAGCTTGAGCCTCCCGATAGAGATCTTTGGCTCCAGTATGTCCTCTTTTTAAGTGCAGCCATTCTAAAAGCCACTCCCAATCCTCCATGACTGGTTTGCTCTGCAGAGGGGCGAGTTGGGCTAATTCGTCAACTCTGTTATTCCAYCAACTAGTCGGGGCTTCATCAGTCTGATGGAAAGCTACCCAACCTACTGCAAAGTTTCCCTGTTTAGCAATGGCTAAAATGTTTTGCCACTTTTCCCTTTGCCACACTGGTATTCTGTTGACTTCCCACCCATTTTGTTCCCAAAAGGGAAGCCACTCTGTGCATCCTTTGAAAACAGCAAAAGAGTTGGTGTAGATATAAACTGGAGAAGTGGATTGGGCTTTGTGTTGAAAAACACTCCATACGGCCACTAATTCCCCTACTTGTGCGCTACCTTCTCCTTCAGTGTATTTTTTGGTTAGTTTTTATTTGCAGAGCGACAGCACGGTATTTCCAAGTTTTACCCTCTCCCTTAGCGGAAGCATCAGTAAACCAAACATTTTGTAATTGTTCCAAAATTGGGGGGGGGGGCACTTGTATAACAGGAGGGAGTGCATTATTTTCCCAATCTGGGGCCACTTCCTCCTGAATAACTAAATTTTTGGCAGCGCCCTCAGATACTTTAAAGATATCACAATAATGTTCTACTTGTGCGTACCATTTCCGCACTGAAGCCCTTTGCGCCACCCTGGCAGGGGGAGGTGTTCCGGCCACAACAGTGTTGTTTACCTTAAAAGGACTTCTAAGCACTATTGACTGCTGACGGATGGTACATCCTGCTTCTCGCAAGGCCAGGCTGACCACAAATAGTCCCTTTTCCCATGTAGTATACCGCTTTTCTGCGTCCTTAAAACTGCGGGAATAGAACCCGATAGGTTGAGTGGGTCCATCGGGGCCCTTCTGCCAAAAGTGTATAGATAATCCAGACTGGGCAAATCCCCATTCAATCTGAACTGGGTCAGTAGGGTGGATTGGGCCAAGGGCGTGGTAATTAGCCGCCTCTAGTACTAGAAGCTGTAAGGCTTCCTCATGGATGGGAGTCCAATCCCATGATGCACCCTTTCATAATAAATCATACAAAGGTCTGACAACAATAGAAAAATCTGGGATATGCTTTCTCCAAGATATAAGTATTCTTAGCACTAGTTGTAACTCCCTTTTTGACTCGGGTATTTTTATTGGATCCAATGCGGAAAGGGTATGCTGTGGGATACATGTTGTTCCTCCTTTCCACCAAATTCCCAAAAATTTAACTTCATTCGAAGGGGTCTGAATGTTGTCGGGTGGGATCTTTAACCCCAAATTTTCCAAATGGACGATAATATTGTTCTGCGTCTTTTGGACCTTCTCTATTTGATTCCCTCCTATGAGCACATTGTCAATGTACTGGTAAATTTTAACCCCCTCCTCTAATGAGATTAGCTCTAATTCTCACACTAAAGCATGGTGGGCTAATGTGGGGGAGTGCCTGTATCCCTGGGGCAGCCGCGTAAAGGTAAACTGTTGCCCCTCCCAGGTAAAGGCAAAACGATCTTGATCTTCAGGTTGTAGGGGGACCATAAAAAACATCTCTTTGATGTCAATAGTTGCCATAATAGGGTGTGCTTGTTCTTGAATAGTGGCTATGAGTTCGGCAATGCGTGGCACAGCGGCTGTTAACGGGCCCGCGTTCGCATTGAGCCTCTGGTAATCCACCGTTAGTCTCCACTTGCCATTTGGTTTTCGGACTGGCCATACGGGGGAATTAAAAGGAGAGTGAGTGGAAACTATAACCCCTTGTTCTCTTAATTCCTCCAGTACTGGGGCTATCCCCTCCCGTGCCCCTAAGGGTAACGGATAGGGTTTGACATTCGTCAATTTTGAGGCGGGGAGTAAAGGCACAGCCTGTAAGAGTCGTATGTCTATTGGTGTAGCACCAAAAGACCAGCTTCCTCCCCTATCATCTGTCCACACTCTGCCCTTCAGGATGTCGAGTCCTAAGAGATTAAGCAGGAACGGCCCCACAACCATTACCACTGGAGTGGTTGTTTCTTCCCCTGGTAGCCGTAATTTGACCGTAGCCAATGCTTGTGCCTGAACGTTACCAAATGCATCTGCCACAAACAAATGTCGCTTGGACAATGATATGCCACCGCGCACTGCATCCTCTGTTTTAATGGCCGAAATCTGAGCACTGGTATCTACTAAGAACATTATAGGTATTTGTCTAGGTCCTATGAAACAGGTGATTAGTAAATCTCCTCGATGGCTTATAGTGAGCTGCCTAACATATACCCATCCTTCGCTCCCCTGCTCACTATAAAGGGGCAAAGGGGCTAGTTTCCCGTCAACTTCCGGGAGGTGATCGAGTCAGTCAGATCAATTAAGGGTGGGGATGCACTAGGGACCAGAATTTCGGACATTTCCACTTTGGCCACCAGGTTTTCGGGCCATCCCAAGATCAACTGCTCCAGCTTATCAGTTGGTAGCCCATCCATAAGGTTTCGAGGGACGCCCTTCCTCCATCCCATGGCCCACAAGCTATTTCACTTATTCAGTATGTCTCTTCCGCCAGGAGGTTTGACGAGAGACGATCTCTTATCATTACCAAAGCGTGGGGGAGGCCTCGTTTCGGTACATCTTAAACCTCTCAGGTCTGATTTAATGGGGGGGTTAACTGGGCCATATTTTTGCCTGTAATTAATTAATTCCTGAGCGACCTCCCCCCATGTCCACACTTTCAAATTCTGGGTCTTACGATTAGGGGTTGCCTGCCCTGCTAGTGCAGCTGTAACCCATTCATCTTGAGACATTGTGTTGATGGTACCCTGTAACTGTATGCCAATAGATTTTAAGGACTCAGGGAGGCCCCTTATCAAGGGAGTCATTCGTTCAGGGTCAACCGATATCATCACTGGGGACTCCTGTCTAGGTCTGAGCTTGCGGTCATACATCATCTGCAGGCATGCCGCCTTTTGTACATTCTCCACTAATTGGTCAATCAATCCCATAATAGCAAGAGGGTCCCCCCGTTCCAAGGGATTGAGACCTCCAGCCCAATAGGCTGCCCTTTGGGTTAGGGACCAGGGAGCACGGTGGTCTCTGGTAGTTAAAAACACTCCGGGCCCCCAATATCCTTCAGCCTCCTTTTCACTTAGCAGTATCTGGTCCCCACCCGACAGTGACACCCTCCATATATATTCTGTCTCCGATTCCTTAGGGGTGTGGCCAAACTCCTTTTTTAATTTAGCCAGTTCTGTAGTGGTATACGGCACTTCTTTGGTAGTGATTTGAGGGGAGTCATCTTGGTACGTCATACGTAAATTCAGTTTTGACTAAAGGTCGCAGTGAGCGAGGAGGCATTTCTAGTTTGTCTAACCTCGATTTTGCCTCTTCCAACTCCTCGCCGGGGTATGTATTTTCCCTCGGGGCAGGGCGGGGAGAAGGGAATGAATGATGATCAATGATTATCATAACTCTCACTTATGAGGAGTTGTTCTTTAAGAGCAGACTGCAGATAGTTTGCCTGGGCTCTTTCCTGCTCCAATTGCCCCTTTAAGTTCTCTACTTGTCCTTGCAAGGACTGTACAAGGGCTTGTAAGGACTGTATGGTTTGAGACTCGACACTACACTGCCAGTCCCTTGTTTCTACGGCTGCAACTAAACTAGTGCCCAAGGCGGCGCATATGATTGATTTTCCTTTTCCAGCCCGAAGTCTAGCGTCCTTTTGCAGGGTGCCGATTTGGTCGGTAATGCTCTGCAGATTATACCAMTTGTCTCGTGCCCAGTCGATACCGGCCACCGAAGAGCATGCGTTATGTTTTTCCAAAAAGTTGTACAGCACGTTCCCGCCCGCAGGGATAGCGTTATCACTGCTCGTTTTCAACAATAAAAAAAAGGGGGGCTGGGTGGGTGGTCGTCTCAGGGAGGTAACACGCAAGTATTAATTCTATACAAAGTTCCACCCCCTTTCGTCCCCGAGAGGTTCACACGTAAACGAACAAAAGGTATGGCACTCTCACTCCCCGGGATCCTGTCTGTGACGCCAAAAGATGTTAAGATGATTGGCCCAGCTCAGAGAGTGGTCAGCACCCTGTTCTGGTGGTGCAAGGGAATGGTCACAAGCTTCCTTGCAAGCCACCACATCGGTGGGTTTCGCACCCTCGCTGTGCCCCCCATTGGGCAAGCAAACGCCAGCAAGCTTTGAGACAATTAGCTGACTTTTCAGTCCCTTACACCCAGCAAGGCACCTTTCCAGTTAGACTGTCCAAAAACACTGGAGAAACTCTCCTGAACAACTCAAATTGCAGATCTGTAGCGTGCTCACCTCATACCAGCAAATTCAGAAAGAGCTGCCGTTCTTAAATAAAAGGAAGCCTGAAGCAACAGAAGCACTATGCTCAGGCCCTGCAGTGCTACTCACTGAGCTCTGATCCTGCCAGCACTCTCCTGCTGTGCCTCAGCAAAAGCAGATGAGGATGCGGCTGTGCAGTCTCTGATGATTGTCCTGGGGCTAAAGAGGTTTTGCTGATGATTCATTAGCACATTTCTTTAAGTCAAGCAAAGTGCATGAGAAGTGCTGTCCTTCAGGCTGAGGTTCTCTGCAGCTCCAGTGGTCACTATAAGGTCTGACATCACTTCCCAAACTGGAGGAAGGATTTGGATTCTGGTTTTCCGGAAAAAAATCCAACATTGGGAACTTTCTCATTCTATCTTTTGCATTTTTTCTATGACGTTTTCCATGCCCTGTGCCCAGCTCTGCCAAAAAGGTCTTGGCAACCTAGATATGCAACATGACAATTAGCTAACCGTTAATATCCTTCTTAATTTAAGAATTCTATGCTTTTTAATGCCAATTCTAATACTTCCAAGTGGGAACTAAAGCATGTTCTCAGACACTTTCATAAAGAGCACTGCAGGTATAAGATTTATATGCCATTGTATTCAGTACGCTTAGGAAACAGATAATCCTATTCATCTAGATTTGCCTTATCAACTTAAATAGATTCTCACATACCAGGTGTCTTCAGTATTTGAATATTGAAATTGCAAAGTGCATACATTATTAATGCTTCTAGGATTAGACCTAGCACTTCATAAAACAGAAGGAGTAAGATCTCAAGGTGGTGGCACAGCTTGCTTTTAACAGTAGTGAAAAACCGTACTGAGGAATCTAAAGCAGGTTAATGCTCCACTGAGTAAGGGAAGTAGCAAGCTAAGCTACATAGAATATGGCACTATCCCAAACCACACTTCAATAAAGCAGCCAAACATTTTGTAGAAAACTCCATAGTTACAGCTGAACAAAATGTACAGTACCCAGAAGCATGAATGAAACCTCCTCACTAAGACGTCCAGTTGAGTTACACTGGCTAAATCCCACATCCACAAAACTTAACTTCTGCCCAGTGGAATTTCTCTCCAGCGCAAGGGAAAACTTCTCAGAAGTGGGCATCAGGTTTGCTGTTGTGCCAATGGAAAGAAGCTGGTGCCTCTTTGATAGCACCTTATGAAATTCTTAGAGTAACTGGAGTGATTAATTTCTCTTGGAGTCCAAGGAAAGTGCACCTCCTACATGATGATCTTTCTAATGACAAGCAACCCATTAACATACCCTGTACGTAACTCCACCTAACAATGTCACCAACTGTTGCTTTGCTCTTCCATGCAAGGATCTGTATCTCACCTAAAAGCTGCCACCTTCTAGCTCCATGTTAAGTATTTCCAACTTTATTCTAAAATATCCAAAAAGTCATGATGAATTGTTTGGAGAAATAAAAGGCTGTACTCCATAGTTGTTTTTAGTGCATTCAGTGCACAGTGTATTTTATACTATAATCCATACTTTAACAGGTAAGAAAGTTTAAAACCACAAGCCAACCGTCCTGTGGGTAAATCCCATTACTACCTTTCAGCCGTGTTAGATACTATTGGAACAATTTGTTTTTTGTTGAAGTTGCATGGAAAACAAAACACAACCCAATCAAGCTGTCCAGTGAGCAGTGAAACCAGTGAAGGTGGGTATCCTGCACCTATAGATGGGTGTGCCATGATAGTAACTCCTGCACATCCCCCATACCTCCTCTTCTCTTGGACAATCCTGCCTGCAGAAGCTATTGTACACTGTGGCTAATCTAGCGCAAAACTCATGCAGATTAAACTATACGGTACAAGCAAACCAGCAGCTGAGCTAGCTATTGCCTAACAATTTCTTAGGGCTAAATTTGGTGTCCTGCCCTCAGCAAGGCCACTAATCTGGATAGCTCACCTCTTCCAGCCACCAGTTCTCATGAATCACATAGGAACACAATGACCTTAAATATCCCTCTTTCCAACTGAGCCAGGAGATTTTAAAATTATTGAAAGAATTGCCTAACCACGTAAATGCCCGAATCTCTCCCCTGGAAAACGGGTTAAAAAAAAATCAGGACTAAAGAACTAGACACCAGCTACCCGAGAGCTTACTGACAACCATCATCTCCTACAAATCAACCTATCCTCCAACCCATTCACCATCTATTAATAGATACACATATGCACATGCACACACACATGCACTTCTAGTGGAATTTTTATTCTCCGGTAATACCTTTTCATTGCTGTTACAATATAAAACCTTCCATTTGTTTATGACTTAGAACACAGAAGCTTCTAAAGTGAAAAACTACTTGCCTTTCCAGAACAGCAAAATATATTTGAAGTGAGCAACAGGAAAAATAATTCAGGCATTTAGCAAACGATAACTGTGTCAGTTTTCTCTTATGGAAGAGGAGAAAGTGTCTGAACAAAGTCAGTCAGTCAAACAAAAAGGTTTATTGATTACAGGATTACTTTTTTTTTTGTGATTGGATTTGGGGTTGGGGGAAAAAATCCTGAGAGTGGGGGGGATTAAACCAAGACATTAAAACAGAAACAGAAAAATAGAAAGGTAGGTGCATTACCAGAGCAATTAAGACATGGAATGATTAAGTGGGAGAAAAATTATAAGGGACAGCCAGCCTCTGTTAGGGGTCCAGACTTGGACAACAGCTCTGAAGGATTAGGAAAGAGCTTAAGGACACCAGAGGAGATGGTTCTGTGCCCCCAGTTCCCTGTAGGGACTGCATACTGATGTGTCCCCACACTGCCTTCGACCTCCCTGCAGGCTATAAAAAGCCTCCAAACGGGTCTCTTCCATTCATACGAGGGAATGGATGACCTGTATAGTAGGTTACCTTCACTATCTCAAACCAGTTCCTTAAGTATTTTTAGAAAGAAAGTCCAATTCCTTTTTTGCCCCTTCACTTTCCATGTCACATTCACTTTTCCTAAGTTTAAATGTGTCGTCAAGCATTGCCACTTCTCAGGAAAGGGGACTGCTCTGTTTAAGTTCCCAGCAGTGCATAGGTCTAAGCCATGAAGAAGGAACCAGCATTTTGTTGCCTGGCAACTCAAAGTAAGTGTCAATAATAAGACCCACAGGGTAAAATTTTCCAAAGCACCTACCTGTTTTAGGAGCTTAAGATCCATTTGTGGAAATCACTTAGGAGTCTAAATTCTACTGAAGATTCCTATTTGACTTAAGAATGTCTTTAAAAATTGCTTTTTAATTTCAGGTAACGTTTGAAACATGGGCTGTGGGCTAGCATGGAAACATGACTGGGAATATAGTAGGATTTTCCAAAGCATCTCACCCACTTCTGTGCTTCCATATATCCCTTCAGCCACTTATCTGCATCCTTTATTTTAAAATCTTTTCCTCCAGACTCCTTACTGGCAGAGGTGGGTCTGAAAATTATATCCCCTTATCCTTGGAGTCGAACAGAGTTTATCTGTACAGCAAACTTTGGTTTGATTTTTTTTTTTTTTTTGTGTTGGTTGAAAGCAGAGGTTAAGGAAGCTGAATAGAGTATAGTCTGACATGGCAATATATGACAGCTGGCTCCTGGTAAAACAATCCATCAGGTCCTTGCTTGTGCCCATTTGCAAATATTGAAGAGACAGTGATGAGTTTCCAAAACACAGCATGTGGCTTTAAAGCCATGAAATCTACTCTCCTGCTGTATACTCAGAGTGCTGCAGGCATGTCAATTATTTTCCCTGACCAGCTTGTGAAACAAACTGTAATCCCTGAAATGCTCTGACACTGTACACGGTTTCTGCTACAGAGAGGACAGCCAGGAACATACTATATATTACCTTCCTACGCACCAGTTTATTTATAGCATAATTGGCAGAGCACAGCTATTGCAAGAATAAAAATTAAACATATGCAAATCAGTTTCTCCCCCAAACACAAAGATCTCTTTGCAACCACAGAGGTATGTGCAATACAATAGATTCAGTCAGCTGGGACAATCCGCTCAAGTTCGCAGGCAACAGGTTCCATCTGGGCATTGAGATGATAACATGGAAGATATTCTGAATGGCATATGCTAGGCCAAGAGCAGAGACCCGTGTCCAATACTTAAGCACTTGAGAATAAAGAGGCTACCTAACTATTCGATGCCTACCCTGCCCACCTGGAAACTAAGAAACATTTAAAACCTTGCTTTCTCTAATGTACCCACTTCACCTCTCCCTAGTACTTGACCTAACATGCCAAAAAAAGCCAAGCATTTTAACCAGCTCTATCAATACCTTAGCTTAAAAACAGTTTCCCTCGCAATCTGAGAGCAAGCTGGCCACATATGTATATTACAATGGATTGCAAGAGTGGACAGCTAGTTAGACACAGCTGAGGGCTTCCCGCTGCCTGCCAAAGCAGAGAAGTTATGGAAGGGCAGCAACTACACCGCTAAGAATTTTTTCAATAGACATCTATTAACACGCTATCCATGGCCCTGTGATTCTCATGTAGTTTATAAGAAGGATTTAGCTCATGTTTAAGCCTACATCTTTTCATGCTTTAACCCCAGCCAGCAACTAAACACCACACAGCTGCTTCGCTCACTCCCCCCACCTCTGGTGGGATGGGGGAGAGAATTGGGAGGGCAAAAGTGAGAAAACTTGTGGGTTGAGATAAAAACAGTTTAATAATTGAAATAAAATAAAGTAACATAGTAGTAGTAGTAATAATAATAACAATAATAGAATATACAAAGCAAGTGATGCACAATGCAATTGCTCACCACCTGCCGACCGATGCCCAGCCAGTCCCCAAGCTGCAGTCGCTGCTTCCCGGACCACGCCTCCTAGTTTATATACTGAGCATGGTGTCATATGGTATGGAATACCCTGTTGGCCAGCTGGGCTAGCTGTCCCGGCTATGCTCCTTTCCAGCTTCTTGTGCACCTGGCAGAGCATGGGAAGCCGAAAAGTCCTTGACCAGTGTAAGCACTACTTAGCAACAACTAAAGCATCAATGTGCCATCAACATTCTTCTCATACCAAATCCAAAACACAGCACCACACCAGCTACTAGAAAGAAAATTAACCCTATCCCAGCTGGGTTATTATCCAGGACAATATCCACACCTTATTCTATACCATCTACATCATGCCCAGGTCTCACATTTTCCAATACATTCCAATTAATCACCACCACTTTTCCTGCCCTTTGATATATACACACAGGTATCTTTCCCTTAGTCTATGGGCCATCCATCTAAAATGTCCGTTGAGTTAATTTAGTCCATGACTTTTGGGCTCCATCTGTCATAACAGTCTTTCAGGGCAGGAGAGATGGTGTGTGGTGTTGGATTGTTGCATCCTGAAGCCAGCTCTGGTTCCATTATYGCTGYGCTCGTCCAGTTCTATCATCGTTGCACTTTGCTTGGTTTCATCAGAGTTCATTCTTCATTAATCTGGGTGATTCTTACTGCAATACCATGATATGACATATAGCAACCACAGAAGTGATGACATACAGTATTATACAGCAATTAACATCATACAATTCAGTTCATTGGCTATTTTCACCCAAAATCAAATCCCCTTGAGGTACACATYGGACTTCCCCATCCTTTCGCATTACTCACCAAGTGCACCCAGGTCCTTGAGCAAAAGCAATCCCACGAATGGGTTTTCCCTTGCCTGAGGCAGGACTAACCCAGACTGTCTTCCCCAGCATATTTTTTATGTGCACTGCAGGGATTTTATCCCCCTCTACAGTACGTAAAGGTTTTGATCGGGCAGGGCCAGCTCAAGTGACAGATCCCCTGGTGCTGACTAGCCAGGTGGCTTTTGCTAAATGTGTATCCCAATGCTTGAATGTCCCACCACCCATTGCTCTCRGTGTAGTCTTTAGCAGTCCATTGTATCGTTCGATTTTCCYGGAGGCTGGTGCATGATAGGGGATGTGACACACCCACTCAATGCCATGCTCTTTGGCCCAGGTGCCTATGAGGGTGTTTCAGAAGTGAGTCCCATTGTCTGACTCCATTCTTTCTGGGGTGCCATGTCGYCACAGCACTTGCTTTTCAAGGCCCAGGATAGTGTTCTGGGTGGTGGCATGGGGCACGGGATATGTTTCCAGCCATCCGGTGGTTGCTTCCACCATGGTGAGCACATAGCGCTTGCCTTGGCAGGTTTGTGGGAGTGTGGTATAATCAATCTGCCAGGCCTCTCCATACCAAAGAGGCTTTACCTGCTTGGCTTGCTCAATGGCAGTGCATGTTTCGCATTCATGGATAACCTGTGCAATAGTGTCCATGGTCAAGTCCACCCCTCGATCACGAGCCCATCTATATGTTGCATCTCTTCCTTGATGGCCTGAGGTGTCATGGGCCCACCGAGCTATAAATAATTCACCCTTATGTTGCCAGTCCAGATCCACCTGAGCCACTTCAATCTTAGCAGCCTGATCCACCTGTTGCTTGTTTTGATGCTCTTCAGTGGCCCAACTCTTGGGTATGTGAGCATCTACGTGATGCACTTTTACAACCAGGTTCTCTACCCGGGCAGCAATATCTTGCCACAGTGCGGCAGCCCCCCTAGGTTTACCTCTGTGCTGCCAGTTGTTCTGCTTTCACTGCTGTAACCACCCCCACAGGGCATTTGCCACCATCCATGAGCCAGAATAGAGATAAAGTACTGGCCATTTTTCTTGTTCAGCAATATCCAAAGCCAGCTGGATGGCTTTCACCTCTGCAAACTGACTCGATTCACCTTCTCCTTCGGCTGTTTCTGTGATTTGTCGTACAGGACTCCATACAGCAGCCTTCCACCTCCGATGCTTTCCCACAAGACAACAGGACCCATCAGTGAACAGGGCATGTTGATTCTCATTCTCAGGTAGTTTATTATACAGTGGGGCCTCTTCAGCACGCGTCACCTCCTCCTCCTGGGGATATTCTGAAATCTTTGCCTTCTGGCCAGTTCGTGATCACTTCCAAGATTCCTGGGCGACTGGGGTTTCCGATTCGGGCTCATTGTGTGATCAGCATGACCCACTTACTCCGCGTAGCATTGGTTGCATGATGTGTAGAGGGGACCCTCCCTTTGAACTTCCAGCCCAGCACCGGCASTCGGGRTGCCAGGAGGAGCTGTGCTTCAGTACCAACCACTTCTGAAGCAGCTCAAACCCCTTCATATGCTGCCAATATCTCYTTCTCAGTTGGAGTATAGCGGGCCTCGGATCCTCTGTATCCCTGACTCCAAAACCCCAGGGGTCGACCTCGCGCCTCCCCTGGTGCTTTCTGCCAGAGGCTCCAGGTGGGGCTATTCTCCCCGGCTGCGGTGTAAAGCACATTCTTTACATCTTGTCCTGCCTGGACTGGCCCAAGGGCTACTGTCTGAACTATCTCCTGTTTAATTTGTTCAAAGGCTTGTCGTTGCTCAGGGCCCCATTTCAAATCATTCTTCTGGTCACTTAATAGAGAGGGCTTACGATCTGACTGTAATCTGGAATATGCATTCTCCARAAACCCACAAYGCCTAAGRMGGCTTGTGTTTCCTTTTTGCTAGCTGGTGGAGACATGGCTGTTATTTTGTTGATCACATCCATTGGGATGTGAYRACGCCCATCTYGCCATTTTATTCCTAAAAACTGGATCTCCTGTGCAGGTCCCTTGACCTTACTTTGTTTTATGGCAAAACCGGCCTTCAGAAGGATTTGGACTATTCTCTCCCCTTTCTCAAAAGCTTCTTCTGCTGTGTTGCCCCATACAATGATGTCATCATTGTACTGCAGGTGTTCCGGAGCCTCACCCTGCTCCAGTGCGGTGTGGATCAGTCCATGGCAAATGATGGGGCTGTGTTTCCACCCCTGGGGCAGTCAATTCCAGGTGTACTGGACATCCCTCCAAGTGAAAGCAAACTGTGGCCTGCACTCTGCCTCCAAAGGGATGGAGAAAAACGCATTAGCGATATCAATAGCGATACCACTTGGCTGCCTTTGACTCCAGTTTGTATTGAAGTTCTAGCATGTCCAGCACGGCAGCACTCAACGGTGGCGTGACTTAGTTCAGGCCACGATAGTCTACTGTTAGTCTCCACTCTCCATTAGACTTYCGCACTGGCYATATGGGACTRTTAAAGGGTGAGCGAGTCTTGCTGATCACTCCTTGGCTCTCCAGTCGATGAATCAGCTTATGGATGGGAATCAGGGAGTCTCGGTTGGTGCAATGTTGCCGCCACTGCACTGTTGTGGTAGTGATCGGCACCTGTTTTTCTTCGACTCTCAGCAACCCCACAACAGAAGGGTCCTTTGAGAGACCAGGCAAAGTAGACAGCTGTTTAATTTCCTCCATCTCCAAGGCAGCTATACCAGAAGCCCACCGGTACCCTTTTGGGTCCTTGAAATACCCTCTCCTGAGGTAGTCAATGCCAAGGATGCACGGAGCCTCCGAGCCAGTCACGATGGGGTGCTTTTGCCACTCCTTCCTGGTTAGGCTCACTTCGGCCTCCAATACAGTCAGCTCTTGGGATCCCCCTGTCACTCCAGAAATACAAATGGGTTCTCCCTCTTTATAGCTTGATGGCATCAGGGTACACTCTGCACCGGTGTCTACGAGAGCCCTGTGCTCTTGTGGGTCTGATGTGCCAGGCCATCGAATCCACACAGTCCAGTAAACCCGGTTGTCCCTTTCCTCCACCTGGCTGGAGGCAGGGCCCCTCCTAGTCCTGGTCATTGTATTCGCTACCCACTTCTTCTAAGTACGAATCAGAAGTCCCTTTATTAAGATCGGAAGTGGAATCAGCCCTTCTACTCTGTCTGGGGAACTGCGCACTGGAAACCGGAGCAGTTTTCCTGGAAGAACCCCCTTTTCTGATCGTTTTTCCTTGCAACTCACGTACCCGTGCCTCTAGGGTCGAGGTAGATTTTCCATCCCACTTCCTCATGTCCTCTCCGTGGTCACGCAGGTAAAACCACAGGGTGCCTCTTGAGCAGAGGGACGCTTACTCCTAATGGCTGAGATACTGGTCTGTACAGGTGGGGAGTAGGATATATCTTCTTTGAGTTGCTGGAACTCCCGAGACAGTTTCTCAGACAGTTTCCACACAGCAGAGATGCAGGCCCATAGGGAGGAAGAGAGACTTTCTTCATATTGCCGGAGTTGGTCAGCCAATTCATCCACCGTTTGTTCCTCTCCATCTTTCCAGGCCATTACTGCCAATGAGTTGGCATGCGATGCTGGTGCGCTCTGTAAAAACTTCCGCCACATGGGTCAGGTGCACTTGGACTTCATCTGGATCTTTGGGTAACTGCTCGTTGTTCAGGTCATCATAAATCACCTCCAGCACAGCAAATTCCCTCAGGTACTGGATACCTCTCTCCATGGTGGTCCACTTGCCTGGGTGACATAKAACATCTTCCTYGAAGGGATACCTTTCCTTCACACCTGACAGGAGTCGCCTCCAGAGGCTGAGGACTTGTGTCCCTTGCCCAATCTCTTTGTCAATGCCCCCTTCCCTAGAAAGGCATCCCAGCTGCTTGGCTTCCCTACCCTCTAGTTCCAGGCTACTGGCCCTGTTATCCCAGCATCGGAGCAGCCAGGTGACAATGTGCTCACCTGGATGATGACTGAAATCTTTTCACGTATCTTGCAGCTCACTCAGGGATAGGGATCGGGTGGTTACCATCTCATTTATGGCTTCTGCCTCCTTCTCCTCCTGTTCTCGTGATGGCCCTGGTTCATTTCCATCCCTTACTAAACGGGCTGATTTTCTTGTGTATTTTCTTTTTTGTTTAGGGGCGACTGATACCGGCACAGGTTGGTTCTCTGTCGCAGGTGTTGGGAGTAGCTACAGTGCCCGTCGTGGGGGTTGGGGTAGCCGCAGTGCCTGCTGTGGGGGATGGGGTAGCCACAGTGCCTGTTGTTTTGTCATCAGATCCAGAGACYTTTYSTTCCCCTTGAGGGTTCTGAATAGTGTTAAACAGGGCTCGGTAGGCATGGGCCAGGCCCCAGCACATTGCAGTGATTTGTGTCTCCCTAGAATTGCCAGGGTGACAGCATACTTTTTCCAAATATTCTACTAATTTTTCAGGACTCTGCACTTGTTCAGGGGTGAAGTTCCAAAACACTGGAGGTGCCCACCATCCTAGGCATTTGCCCATGCTATGCCACACCCTGCCACTCATAACTATCCAGCCTTGGGGCAGATCTCTGGGTGATATTCTTAAATTGCTTATTAACCTTAGACAAAACTGAAACAATATTCCCAAGAAATACCAATAGGTGTATCTTAACTACCCAAGGATATTCAAGATACTGACAAGTTATTGTAACGAAGGAGAAAACRTCAYAGAAGRWRGTAGTGAAGGGGCCATYCTRTATTTCCTCCWTAAAAARCYYCTCAGAGGAAGAGRTATAATTGCTAATTRYCTCCAWGAGGTGGTACCCAAAGTACAGTAACAGCTTCAGTACAAAACCCAAATACYAGATAACACTCAAGGCCAGTGTTTTAATAACAAATCTCCCAGGCAAAACATCACTAATCACTGCAGAGCACAGCAGACTGCAGAAACCAACACCAATCTTTAACATGTACAGCAAAAACATGAGCATGGTGCAGATCAGATAAAACTAATATCAAGAACAGATGAATCAATATTGTGACCCGCAACTGTTGACACATATAAATTCCTTAATACGCTCTAGTTAATCTGTTGTTATCTCAAACCCTTCGTGCCCCACATTGGGCACCAAAAAGGAGTGTCATGGTTTAACCCTAGCCAGCAACTAAACACCACACAGCCGCTCGCTCACTCCCCCACCTCTGGTGGGATGGGGGAGAGAATCGAGAGGGTAAAAGTGAGAAAACTCATGGGTTGAGATAAAAACAGTTTAATAATTGAACTAAAATAAAGTAAAATAGTAGTAGTAGTAATAGTAATAATAATAGAATATACAAAGCAAGTGATGCACTATGCAATTGCTCTACCACCCGCTGCCCGGCGAGTCCCTGAGCTGCGATCGCTGCTTCCCAGACCATGCCTCCTAGTTTGTATACTGACCATGATATCATATGGTATAGAATACCCTGTTGGGTATCCTAGTATTCAATACTAGAAAGAAAATTACCTCTATGCCAGCTGAAATCAGGACAATCTTTAATATTGTCCCAAAGGGGTTGGTCACAATCATGGGAGTTTAATTAACAGTGGAGAAAAACCACAATGTGATGCGAAGATTTTGCATAGTGTTCATAAAAGTACTCAGTTTTAGTGAATTTTCCTTCTCTTGCTAGAGCTGATAAACATGTAACAATGCACCATAAAAATGAGCAAATCTCCTTCCCTATCCAGTCTGGCATCTACATACAGCTGCAAAGATAGATAGCAAGAAGGCTTAGACCCAGCTGGCAGAAATGTCAGGTCTTTCAGCTCTGTATCTCTATTATATCAAATACAAACAGCATTAGCTCTTTAGCTGTGCCAGTCCTTGGGAAATGCAAGTGTTTGGATGGAGAAAGATTGGATAAATCTAAGCGTGGACATGGCTGGAGAAATGGCAAGGAAGCAGGACAAAAGGAGGAGTCAGAAATAACTTTAAAAGGCTGGCTTTCACTATGTATCACCAGCTATCACATTTACCTCTCCTTTTACATGTGCCTGATCTCAAGACCACTAGAAGGTACTTTCTGAGCTCTTTATTGATGAGCCCTTCTCCTATCTACAGAGGACCAAGGCATCACACCCACCCTCAAGTAAAGGCGGGCAAGAAAATCTGCCCACTTATTATCTAAGATTAGTTAGACTTATGTGATGCTTCTTTCTTCACAGCTGCTGGAACCAACACCTTCCTACAGCAAATGTCCCCAGACTCAGGTCAGGGTGAATCATTTGGGAAGAACTGAGTAGTTCTTTTTGCCTTTGTATTTGAAAATAGGGTATGTAACTGTCCTGGTTCCGGCTGGGACAGAGTTAACTTTCTTCCCAGTAGCTGGGGAGGGTGTGCTGTGTTTTGGGTTTGGTATAATAGGAGCATTGATGGCCCATAGATATTTTGTGTGTTGCTGGGTGGTGCTTGCACCAGGCACTTTTTGGCCTCCCATGCCCTGCCAGGTGCATGGGAAGCTGGCAGGGGGAACATAGCCAGGGCAGTTGACCCAGCTGGCCAATGGGGTATTCCAYACCATGTAACGTCATGCTCAGTATAAAAGCTAAGTGTGTGGGGGGGCTCTGGGTCCCAAGACGGGCTCTCATATCAGGCACGCGTCAGTTTGGTGGGTGGTGAGTAGTTGCATTGTGCATCGCCTGCTTTGTATATTGTTGTTGTTGTTATCACTGTTATTATTACTGTTCTACTTGTTTTATTTCAATTATTAAACTGTTTTTATCTCAACCCGTGAGTTTTCCTACTCGTGCCCTCCCGATTCTCTCCCCCATCCCACCGGAGCGGGGGGGGGTGAGCGAGCAGCTGCATGGTGTTTAGGTGCTGCTAGGGTTAAACCACGACAGTAACCTTCAACAATCCATTTGGGCTCAAAACACCTTCAATATTTAACAATACAAGCTGAATCTTTCTTCTTTTGACTTGCTTGCAGTGGCTTCTCACTCAATACAGAAGCCAAGTGAAAGCAGCAGTCCTAGGGACAAGTCCTTCAGGGACTGCTGTTCCCTCAGGGGGACCACTTTGCCCCACATGACCAGAGCAGGTGTGTTACCTAAAGAAGCTGACACTAATTTTTCGTGCACCCGCTGTTGTTAGGATAGAGACTTGCTGTAAACCCAAGAGTTTTCTTGGCAGTTTGCTAATACCTATGAAACTCCTCACTGAAGTTGGCTGAAAGATCGTGAGCTTCAACATCCTCAAGAAAAATGAACAGTTCATTTCAGAGCGCTCTCAAACTAAGAATGAATAGCTAAAAAAATTGGCTATGCCCAAATCTAAATCCTTAAAAATCAGCTAAGAGGGAGCACAATAGAGAAGGGTATTCGCATAGAGCTTCCATCTGAATGGTCACAGAGTGTGATGGTGCTCTGAGGAGGGTACAGACAGATTGATGAGTACCTGTTTTGCATCCATGCTCAAACTAGAAATGCTTCATTTTCTGATACCCTGGATAGAGCTATAAACAAAAGAGAAATATGATGTCATAAGCAAATTGTTTTTTCAATATGAGGTTTCTTCCAGTTCCAAACTCCAACATCTTCTATGTAAAGAAAAGCCACAATCCATACAATTGCATACACATGCTTGCATACAGATGCTTGCACACACACTTTGCCACCTAGCACAGACCATGGGAAGCCTGGAAATCCTGATTTCAGGGATGATTTTGGCCTCCTTCAGCACAAGCCAATCAATCTCAAATCCCCACACTGCCAGGACAGAGAAGTCTGGTTACTCATCAGGCTAGTGGGAGCCCTAGCAAACCCCAGAAGCACCCCCTAGGTTCCACCTGGCATAGGGAACCCAAATACTCCAAAAGCTCCTGTGATGGACTTCCACAGAGCTACTGAGCCTGGAGGTTTCATCCAGACTGTCAAGAAATGGGTCTGGAAAGGAGAGTGACAGTTGTTGGAAAGTTCTGGTTTTTATAAAACTGAATGCTGTGAGGCTTTGGGTGGGGATTCTCCTAACCAGCTCTAGATCTCATCTCAGAGAGTGTGTTGCTGTGACCAAGCAGTTTACTTTCAGTTATCTTCTAGCGGCTGTGAAGAGCAGCCTTCTCAGCACAAAAGGCCCAGGAAGACTGACACTGCTTGGACACAGTTCAAAGACTACAAGAGTACAGAGGCTCAGCTTTCTCCTACATATGGTCTTTCCAGATTGCAGAAAGGCATGTTCCTCAAATAGCATACGGGAAGTTGCTCATCTGCTGCTAAAGGTATTCTGTAAATTAGCAGCAAGCATCACTTCTCAGAGAAGCTGAGTACTAGAGCAGTGGGAAACTGTGCTTGGAGAGCAACTGGGTGTTGGTCCAAATTCCTCTTCTTGAATCACTGAGACCATGAATACTCTGTCATTTCCTTTCAATATTAAGTTAAAAAAATGAGAACCTAGATGCCTTAATAAATTGTTCTGTGTTCCTTCAATTAAACTGAGAGTAAGAGACAGACAATAAATCATCGCTGTACTTTGCCATACAATTGCAAAACAAATAAATGAACAAAATTACTCTCTGAAAAGCCGTATTAATCTATAAAGGTGCTTTAAAGAGCTTCAAGGCACCTTTATCAAAACAATGTTACCAACAGAAGTTCTTTCTGACCCCAAACTTCATACACAGAATTCCAAGTTCTCAGAGAAAAGCCATGTCTGCCAATAAACAAGCAACAAATGTCATTCACATAACACTCTGGGATTGGTGTCTGTGTTTTCATTGCTTGCAAAACAGGATGGTCACTTTTTTGTAGGGTAGGCATTTGACAAACTAATTGTCACCAGCAATGTCCTCATCTGCATTCTTCAATATGACCAGATGCTACCTCTCATGCATTCCTCAAATAGAGCACTCAGGAAGAACTTTCCAGTGTGAAATCCCAGTTGGGGTTAATTCAAACTGACTCTCAGTCTGAGAAGTTTTACGAATTTTCAGGCTTTTCTGTAGGACATGCCACTGAGAATCCAGAACAGTATCTCCTAGGTAAACAACCATTTTTTCTCAAACTGGTGTTATTCACTGGACCCCTGTGCACATTGGCTGACAGCTGTATTTTAAGATAGGGAAGTTTCACTTAACACTGACCTCCTCTTCAGCAGGTCATTGCTAGCTCAGCATGACAGCCACAATTAAAGAAAGAGCAAAACCCCCCCAGAGGGTTCCAAAAGAAGTGTTTCTAGAGAAATGCGATGAAACAGAACCAAAACAGAAACCCTCAGAACAAACCTCACGCTGTTTGCAAAAAGGACTAGCCCTTCATTGTTTACTGAATAAATATATACCAATCTACTGATTTGTAAATATACAGAAGCTTTTCTTAAAAAGAGAAAAAATAATCCTTTGTACTTACATGCCTCTAGTTGATCCCTATCCCTAGGGGATTAAACACATTTCCCTCAGTTACAGCTGCATGGTTTCACAATGAAAAGGAATTTAACAATAAATACACAATTCAGCATTCCAGGCCAACAGTACAAGCAATCACGTAAGCAAGTGGTGTAAAACTGGAGTTATACCCAACAAGCCAGTTATTAATAGGAGACCAGCCAGTTACTTGAAGAGGTGATTAAAAAGGTCAACAAGTATTCTTGTCCATCCTTCTTGTATTTTCAACTTAACTGAAAAATGCAGCCTTTCCTTCACATCTATACTTGTAAATGTCTTTCCTCATATTATTTGGAAGTTAAAGGACCTTATGTACTTAATATCATTCAAAACGAGGCCTTTCTACAATATATGTGCATATATATGTATGTATTTTCCCACTTAAATGGCAGCCTTTGAATTAGCAACTCTCTCCTCTGGTAAAGTGAAATGCTCACAGGACACATTAATCTCTACTAAACCCACATTTAACCTCCCAACCCAAGAATTTTCAGGTTGAAGAGTAAGACTTAAACATAAATGGTCTGAGAGGCTTCAAACATCCCTTACTTCATCTCTAGGCAAGAGGAGGTCTCTGCCTTCTTAGGACACTGAGACCTATTTTGGGAAGCATTAGAAGACCCCTCTCCTAACCTTCTGAAATATCCCTATTGCAACTGTTTTTGAGGCTTCATTCTGTTACTTCAAAAGCCAAACCTTACTTAAACTCTGCTGTGTTTGAAGATATCAACATTTTATACCATTGACCTTTCATTCCCTCCTTTTCTTAGTGAGTATTAAATGCTTCTCAATCAGATTTAAATTTACTTCCAACGTCATCTAGACTAACAAAATTAGCTGCCACTGCCTTAACTTGATATTCAAGCATGAAGCTATTTTAATAAATGTCAACGAGCAAATTAAATATTTGAATTTTGATGTTGGTCTCCAGAAGCAGAAGATATTTAATGCTCATCTAAGGAAAAGCATGATTAACATTCAGGTCAGACCCAACCAACAAAACCTGCTGAGTCTTCAGCACTGACACATTCCTAGTGACTTTCGGAAGCGTTAGTCATAAGATCTGTTTGCATATAAACATATGTGACAAAACTGACAAGCCAACGGTGTATAATTTAAATATTTGCAGATTACTAGAATGTGGTTATCACTGAATTGGTGACATGGATGCTGTTGCTATGGGAGCTGGACTGATGTTTATATAACACAGGTGGCATTTGCCCTACCACGCAGGTCAAAGCATGTGTGAGGTTGCTTTGTAGTAGTCAAGTTTTATACTTCATTTGGCTGTGGCCAAATTCTGTTCAGGACATTGAAGAAAACAAGGCTTGGCCTTAGCCTGCCTTTGCTCCCCATATGGGCCCTGCAATGGTTTACAGTAGCTTGGATACTTCTCCAGTATATGCCAGGTAGCAACATGTCCTATCCACCAGCTATCTTTGACAGGTCTGCTTGTGGTATTCCTGGCTTACCTGGACCCTTTGACATCTGGCATTGCAGTTACAGACTAGCTGTGTATAGAAACAGTGCCTGCCCTGAGGTTTCGGGTAGTCCATAGCCTGGTCAGAAGAGGAGCAGATTGCTGACACAGCAGAACGCAGGCACCCGGATCAGCTGCACTGGCCCACGTTACCCGGTCTCCTTATCACAGACAACAATACGACACAGACCTGGCAGGAGGGACTAACATTGCAGCACTCCAGCCAACACAGCAGGAAGAAGGGATTTAGCAGGACACTGGCAGAGACAGGACTGCAGTCTTGACTTCCTCAGTCCTGCCCAGAAGGCCAACATTGCTCTGAGCAGGGCTCTGAAAACAACGTTGGGAAAGGCATCAATGGATAAACAGGGGACAGCAGGACATGGAAGGAAAGCATGTTTGGGGTGGAGTTTAACACACCATGTTGTGTATACAGACCTCACTAAATGAACAGCCTTTCTACTGCACTCTCGCTATTATCCCTCCCACATTAATCAGCAAGCTCCACAAAGTCAAGACAAAGAGATGTAGATTTGATCAGATCCTTGATTATCATTGATAGAAGAGTGCAAACAAACACACAGCCCTGAGACAAGGTAAAACAAGGATGTGATTGATATTGTAAACAAACAAATAAGAGATGGGGCACTGCAGATGCAGAATTCCATTTGTGAAGAACTTAACAAGTAAAAAGAAAGCACTTTTACCTGGAAACCTCCATGACCAAGGCACATAAAGACAATCATTTGCATGTTAATAAATTGCAGTCTGAAAGCAAAAACCTAGTGAAAAAAGCTGAGCACAAGATGAGTACTGCCA
Organism: Phoebastria nigripes; assembly: GCA_035582835.1. NCBI lineage: Eukaryota > Metazoa > Chordata > Aves > Procellariiformes > Diomedeidae > Phoebastria > Phoebastria nigripes. Next base: position 39,147 of record JAYKAV010003275.1, on the reverse strand, counting down.
TCCAGAGTACCATTGTCCAAGTTAAAGGACTCCACATACCACTACGCCTCACCTTGTTCATCCCGTATTAATGGTCTGGGGCCTTACTGTTGATTACTGCTGCTCCCAGTAATCACTGGGGTAACATTGTGGGAAGTAGCTGTGATGGTGAGAAGCCGCTGGACAGTGCTGCAGCCACAGACAAGCCCTTAGGAAGACCAGTACTGAAAGAACAAAGAACAAAATAAACCCAAAACCTGGCCAACACCTCCACTTGAAAGAGGAAAGAAAAATCCCCCCAGCAAAAGTGCTGTTTTGAATTCAACCCTGGTTATTAACACGATCACCCTGAATCTCAGTCACTGCAATTCACCATTCAAACAGAGCAGGCATGCATACAGAGGAGAAGGGAATGCTACGGTACAGCAAACATTTGCTTTACATCCTCAGATAATCCTACCAACGTGTCATTGAATTCAGTGCACCAGAAAATTCTGAATTTCCCATTAGAGCTAATACTGTTGGCTCTGGGGTCAACCTGTGCTCTCTGTTAAGAGACTGTAAATTCAAAGACTTCAGTGAAGTCATCTCAGATTTATGAAGGCACATTTGGCCTTGTGACTCCCTGAACTTAATGCCAATTGAGATAATTTTGTGAGTTTAAAAAAAAAAAAAAGAAAGAGAGAGAAGCTATGTTATGATCATTTCAACACCAATTTATTTGAAAAGAAGCCCTGAAAAGAAGTCTTCAGAGAAAACTACTATTAAGACAGCATTAAAGGAGCTGAGAAATGAAAAAGAAAATAAAGAGTTGAAGGATGGTCAATTAAGAGACGTTCTGATACAGGCTTTGTTATGAGCTGCCACTGACAGAAACTATGGTATCTAACTGGTAGAGAAGGCCTTTTGAAAAAGTGGGGAATGGCAGAGCCAGAAAACAGAGGCAAACAGTTTTACCATTAACTTTAATTCACTGTGCAGTTTTAATTGAGGTGCAAAGCATAAGCAACAGTGCCTCCTAGCCTCCCAGGGTAAGAACTGTCCCAGTGCTTCAACCTCAGAAATAAGAGGAAACATACAAAGGTAAAGACAACAGAAATCTACAAAACAGGATGGAGAAAACATAGATGATCTCTCATATCGTATGTCTGAACAGCCTCAAATCTATCCCATCTGAGCAGTGCCACCAAGAGACCCTAACACACTACTTTTCCTCCAGAAACAGAACACATGAAAAACACACAGGACTATTGTGTGGGAATCATTAGGTTGGTTTCAGTATGGTCTCCATGTCTTTTACCAACTCCTGATGTTACATTACATGAGTGCCACAGATAATACATTCATTCATTATTTCCCATACCAGAAATTTGGAGCTGCCAGGCTGACATGCCAGGAACCATGTGTTTAGGGTCCAGAACAGGGAACTACTAAGCTCCCACAGACTGCAGGAGCCCCCAGGATATCCTCACTCTTGCAGTAACCACAGTGGACCTTCTAGCTATATCAGTAACCAAGGCAGTAGTCCTCATTTAGCAGGTTGGCTACCCAGTCTGAGAGTAGCAAAAATAACAAAGCCCCCTACATCACCTTGTCTTTAATTGGCTGTGTTGAGCTTGATCCCAGCACAAAACTGTAAGGGATTAGAAGGCCACGTGAAAGAATGTAGTTATGGGGAATCTAAATTCAGCATCCTCCTGGACACTAATAAGTTAAAAAGAGAACATCTCAAAGTTTTCCGATTTTGACTAACCAAAACACATTGCAAAGCTCATTCCCATCTATTTAATTTATTTAACACTGCATTTAAGACTCCTTGAAACTCATGTGTCTTTTCAAAAGAACTCAGCTATATAATAATAGGCCAAACACATCAGCTGCTGGGAAATCTCGCAATGTCCTGTCTATTTTTACTTCTTTTAGTATCCTTACTAATTTAAAACACCATCATTCATAATAGCATGTTATTCAAATTTTAGCAAGAACAACCCCCTCAGAGGCCAGTATTTTGTAAGATTCTGTCATACCCACTTCAGTTTAATTGAACAGCAATAATGATTGCTTCCAGGACCAAGGACATGACAAGCAGGTATTTGAAATGGAGCTCAGGGTCCTGACTGCTTGTACGTTACCAAACAACTATGATCTACCTACAGTTGGTTTATTTCTTAAACTCGTAATAGTAAGTTTGCATCTGAGTATTTTCTTGCCAGAGGAAAGCATCCCTGGGCAGCATGTTTATTACAATTGAGTTTGTTGATTTGTGATTTGTTATTCTCCTTCTCTGTGTTCTAAGCTTCTCTGCCTGCTGATGCATTACCTCCCCGTGGGCAATGCCCACCGAGTACATAAAGCTGTGATTCAAGGTACTTGATAAATGTTAGTTTGATCCCAGGATATTTGGTTGAAACATCTGCCACATGAAAATAAACTGCATCTTTTTCTGATGCCAGAAAAAGATCTGTTACTGTGGAAGCTGACGTGTAGCCAACCTAGATACATCCGCCTCAGCTTAAGAACAGAAAGAGTAAGGTTAAAATGATAGCTGTTCATTTTGACTGAGAAGAACAAAAAACTTTGGACCTACTTTTTTCTGAGTCTTTATATGTTCCAGGTGCAGCCAGCAACAGACCCGTTCCATAGGCTGTAATACAGTTTGGTGGGGTACTCACACACGTCAAGACAGGTTGCAGGATTGGTATCAATCCCTTCTGAMTTCATTAGCCTGTGAAATTAATCCTAAACAATCCAGGGGAATGGTGGAAATTTACTACTTTGGGATATCAGAGTGAGGAGAAAAAATCTGAAGAAATATTCTTAAAGAACCAATCCTATTATGGCAGTGCTATGGATGAGAGACCAGATGTTAAACTTAGATTTAAATCTAGGGAGCCTACCAATGCTAAAAGATGCCAAATACAAACTTCAAAGGCACTGATAAGCTTAATTCACATTACTCTCAACCTTCTGACTGTAAGAGTGAAAGAATCCCACCCCCAAAGACCACATAGTCTCAGTAAGATACAGAAGAAAAGGCTTAACCACTTGTGTCAGTGCTGTGTCACAAACGCAGAACAAGGATTTTGGGGCCAGATTTAGGGTATTCAGGCACTGAACTGCCAGTACTTCTGAACTAAAGGATTTGCCAAGTTCCCAAAGGCATTATATAGCAGAGTCATCAAATACCACATCTTCTCAAACCCAAACCAGTGCTTCCTCCAAGTTTCTGGACAAATCTTTGGAACTTGAATCAGACCGATGTGCCTACAGACAATCTACACCACATATCCTCCACACACACCATGGAAGCAAACATTCCAGGAGATGGCTGGCATTTTCCCCGAGCACTATCTGTACCACACACTATTCATTTGAAGAATTTAAGAGGGTTTTTGGTCTCCAGAGTGAAATTAGCTGTGAATTAAATATGAAGATGAAAACATGAAACACACTAATATTGTGCTGCATATAACAGAATTGTCTTTGAGGGATAAAATGCAGCAGCACAGCATTTATATGTACTACTGGCTCAGGGTTTTTTTTTCAGGTTTTCTATCTTCCATCCAGCTCCGTCAGGGAGAAAATTCTTAACATCTGGCACTTTGCATAGATCAGCATTTACCGATTTTCTAAGGCAAAGTCAATGGATTTGTTTCCTTCCATCTACCTGATATACTGTTATATGTTTATCAGTTTAGTCATTAAAAAAAATAACATTCATCTCCACAAAGAATTGCACTGTCATTACAATAAATGAAGAATTAAGAAAAGACTGGAGCTGGGGGGAGATCCTAGATAATTTGGGGATTTTTTTCATTTACGATTTCTGAGATTAACTCAGATATGATGTACATGCATGAGTTTCCACGAGCAGCACTTTAGCTATAGATCTCTTTTCTCAGCAGATTTTTGTGCTAAGATTATCTGATTCTCAGACATCAACCGAAAGAGCTGGACAGGGTCTAGCACCCATGGTGAAACACTAGCACCTGATAAAATATTACTGCTAGATGCTGTTATACGTCCTTTGGTCAAGACCTTCAAACACTAGGTCCTTATCTGTTACAATGTATTGATAAGGAGAAGTCCACCAAATACTTCTAATTAGGGCCATTCCTTCCCTTTGGGGCAGCAGAAATATTATGGTCCTGGACTGCATCTTTAATTCATAGGGCTTTTCTTACAGTGGTATGAGTGTGACTGTAAAGAAGTATTTGCAAATATTCTGCATAACACAACATCACCCATTCTCTTGGCATCTTAGTCATTGCCTAGGGTCTGCTTTTCAAAGCTCCGAATTCCTCAAAATCTTGCAAGTACTCCTTGAGGTAGAAGTTCCTTAAAGGTGGCTTGGGTATTACTTGCAGTATAAGACAAACCTCACAGCATAGGGCAATTGCACCAGCCTGAGGGGCTGCTACATAAATGTGTCCACCAGCCTTGCTAACGGAGAGTGTGCAGCCACTTCCAAAGAAGAAGCTGGCAGAAAGAGTGCACACCCGAGTAGGAGCCAGCTCTGCAAACTGCACAAGTCATCCAGAACAAAAGTACAGTAGTTGTACCTCCCCACTGACATCCCACCACATGACTACCAGACCGTAACCCTGAGGTGGGTCAGACATTGAGAACGGCAACATTTATAGCCTGCCAGAAGGTGCTTCAGACAGAAAGATGGCTTAAAAGATGCCTCCTTCCACTGAGTTTCTCAAGTATCATCGCTGATCTGCTAAACCTTCTGTTTATAAGCTGTTGGGTGACATAGCTAACTTCAAAAACATCAACACTCCTTAAAGCATTAGAAGATGACAAACACTCTTTATAGTAGGACACCGTAATAGATATAGGGGCTGTTGTCAGTCCTGCCTGAATTTGTTCACCTGGAGAGGTGGGAATAACCCAAGCAGGACACAAAGGAAGAAAAAAATCTTTACTATTGGAAAATGTCAAGAAAACCAAAGTACTTCAGTAAACAAAAGTACTTTGGTTTAATGATTTCTCTTAGACAAAGCTATTGCTTCTTAACCAGCTATACTAATGTTCATGTCTGTGGTAAAGAAAAACAAGGGAGAATTACAGCATCCCTAGGGTTTCTTCATGTCTTGGGACCTTTGAATATTTATTGCCACTGAAATGCAAAATGCTAGCAGTGAAAAACTAAATCCTTTGAATTCAATGCTTTAAAATTGTACATAATGTCTACTCTGAGGTTGTGCCGGTCAAGCTACCACCTACAAAGCTTTCCAAAAGCCACCAGTTGCCACTCCATATACCTATTACAGATGGTAGCACTGTTACCTTATGTTTTCTTACAGAAGCTGTGGCTGAGCAAGAGGGAACAAGGTTTTTGCCTTGTTCTGGCTACTGCAGGACCCATCCAGCAGGCAGGGATCACTTCTTTGACCAAAGGACCTGAGACCCCTGGCTTTAAAGCAGACTGAATGGATCCAGTTGTTAAGTGCCACAGTGCCGTCTCACGCTGTGAAGTCCGACATCTGACCCTGTGCCCAGCCTGCTCAGTTTGCTGAAAAAAACCCAAAATCCCACAAAGGCAAACCGAAAAAGCCCCCAGTTTTCTGCTGGCTCAGCAAACTGAACAGGCTGGGTGCATGGGAGATGCCAGGACCACATGGCCAGGGAATAGTGGCAGAAAGAACAGGATTGCTGTGATTAGACTGATCTGGGCTACCATAGATTTCCAGCCTTAACATACTTAGCTGGATGAACCTGACTGGGGAAAACAGGGAGAGTCACCAGGTGTGAGACTTGGAGTCTGCGAAGAGAGCAGGGAGCAGCTGATAGCCAGCACTTGCATAGCTAAACTGCAGGGATGACTGAAGGAAGACATGCAATCCCCTAGGAGTTTTGTTAAAAAACCCAGGATGCCCCAGAAAACTCCTGGACTGGAATAAATGACCTGCCCTGAAAGGGCTCTGTGGACAAATCAGAGATTTACTTTCTGAAATTTAATTTATCTCATCCAACAGTCCTGAGAATTTTAGGGCCAAAGAGGGAAAAAGCAAGGAGGAGATGACTGAAGTCAAGGAAAATAAAATATTACAGAGGGAAAATGGAAGAAGCAGCTAAAAGTACAAGCCAGGAAAAAAGGCTCAATACAAAGCTTGACCAGAAGCAAGGCAAGTTTCTTGATGAATCCTATCCAGCACAGGGTGTCTTCTCTTCCCCTTTCCACTTAATATATCCCCAAATCTGCCCGAAGGATGGGTAAGTGCATGTGTCAGGGGCTCCCGCTGCACATTCTGGTTATCAACTCCAGGGGATCATCACCTCTGCAACACGGCCATACACCAACATGCCTGGTGTGACAACATACACCCCTGAACGATGTTGGCCAAGTTTCCCCTATTCCCACCAAGTGCCCTAATAGCAGGCCATTAAAATCCAACTTTCCCACTCTGTCCAATGCCCCAAGTGAAACAGACACACATCTGCTGGTTAGGACATCAGCGTGGGATGCAATCAGCTCAAATTTATATCCCAGGCTGAGCCAGAGCAGGAATTGAACCCACATCTCCCTGTCCCTGTAAGTTCCCCAGGCCCTGAACATATGACTGTTTCAGAGTATAGTCCCCTTTTCTAGCCCTACCAGAAAGTATCCCCCCATCCCCCTCCTCTCCAAACTGGGAAATATTTCCTGAAAACACTTTTGTCACAAAAATTATACATCTATCAAAAAAGTATTTTCTGTTTTCTGAGCAGAAGTATTCCCAGCAATATGATCTATTCTGTCCAACTGATAGATTTACCTTACCCTGTCTTCTCATCTATCTCATACCGCTGATTTCTGAAAGTCTCTCATTGCCAGTATTTCCTGCTTCCAGATGGTCAGTAAATAGCACACAAATAAAATAACCCTTGAATTTTCACACTTCCATCTCCAGCAACTATTTATCCTGTGTATCAAACACATCTTTGATTACATTCTCAGTGGGACAATAAAATTATCGCCTCTTATTAAAACCTGATGATGTACACAGGGAAAAAAGTGACAATTGCACAGCATATCTATTCAAGAACTGCGATAAACTCATCTGTGATGACTCCCAAATAGAGAAAACAATTTCTGAAGGTGGAAAACAGCTCTTGTCTGTACGTTGCTATTAAGAGGGCTGTGGCTTGTACCAAGCTGCCTTTTTAAAAGTAGCAGGCTACTGCACTGAATGCTGATCTTCGCCCATAGACTTTTTTAAAAATTGTGCTCCATCTGGAGCAATAAATTGCTCTTGCCTCAAACATTAAACCTTCTTTAATCCTACAGACTAAACAACAGGTGGTAGATTATTTTTCAGAATTAGCAACCAACTGCTAGAGCAATTCTCAGCCCAATTACTTTGGTTTGAGGTTTGAATTTCATGGCTTAGTGGCAGCCTACATTTCTTAACCAGTAGAAACCAATGTCAATCCTCCAAGACATGTGTTCCCATTTCTCCAGTCCCTCCAAAGTGAAGACAACCTCATAGCCCTCATTTTAAAGGGAAATACACTTCCTGGCATTAAAACCCTAAATGTAGTAGGACTCCCATTGCAAAATATAGGAAAGGTTTTTCAAAAGCATTCTGAATTTTCCTAACGTTTTCTCCCACTGGACCTCAAAAAAATCACCCTTTTACTAAAATGGAACACATTTATACCAGCACTCAAAAGAGACAGATAGGACATTATTTTACCTGTGTAGGAGAATATACAAAATACGAAAAAAAATTCCCTGTGTCAAGTTGACACCAATACTGAAATTGCAAAAATACAAAAACACACCCTAAACTAAATGCACAGTGCCAGCTCAAGTCAACTTAATACATCGTATGACTTGAATTGTTTTGTTCTAAATTTGATCAGTAATCAAAATAAAAATCACCAAAGTAACACATGCTCTTAAAATTCATTTCAGGCTAGAAGACAGGAACTTTTCAGTCAGCACATGCTACCATGAAAACACCTTAAATCTGGACTTTTTTTTTTAAGTTTTGTAGTCGACTTCTTGAAAACAGACCTTTGTCCCCAGACGTCGTGTTTCAATAAGCTGGCATTTTCCGATTAAAAATATTTGAGAAAAACCTGACAAGCTCTAATGCTAAGCGCTGAAAAATTCTAGTATTGAGTGATTTAAACCATTATCCCCAAGTTGTATAGGTGTATATTTTTAGAAGCGACAGTTTTTACACGAATGGCCATTACGGGTGCTGCCATGGGAACAGGCTAGCAGCAGGCTATCATTAGGTAGTCGGGAGTCCAGACAGCAGCTAGGCCATGGGCATCTCCCCGCTTCCACTCGCCCTTATATATCTGATTGTTAGGTGACCTGTTTAAGGCAGTTACCTTGTTCATCCCCAGTGAGAGCAGGAGGGCAATTCATCTCATCAAACACTGATCTCATGATGGGGCTATTCAGCCTCCTCTGCATCAACTACAGAAGGAGGGCAGCTACCTGGTTTGAACAAAATGCCATAGCACCTCCACAGCTCACAGCAGAGAATGTGGATCACTGCGTGGGTAATTGGCAGAAGTATCTAATGAAGGCCAACGTGCTCTCTTGCAGACTAGTTGCCCCCATGGCTAGTTAAGGGGCAAGTAATTGCTTGGAAAAGGCTTACCTGAGATGAAAGCGAAGATAAATGGAAGATGACAGGAAGAGCCAAGGTTATCTAAGGCCAAAGCTTTTCAGACAATGATACATTTCCATGAGACCCTCCCTTCAATTTCAGTTAAATCTACCTCCACCCTACCATTGAAAATAGAGAGAACCATCTGCCTTGTAAAGTTCACCTCCAGACTTACAGATTTCTTTTAAGTATATTTAGACACAAAAATAATTAAGGCATCACTATATATTGAGCATGTTAATTGGAAAATCAGGGACTATGCACTTAACTTTAATTAGCAACTGTTCAGTATTTACTTAGGAGCTTGTCATACTAGAACTTGTTTAGCTTACTGCCAAAGACATTTTTGCCATGCGTATTTTCCATGTTGGTTTGAAATAAGGGGAGAATGTTGTGTATCGCACAAGGATATATACATTAATGCAGCAGACATAATTTCTGATATAATTCTAGAGAAGAGCAACAATGAAGGGGCCATGATTATTTTTGCTCTGCTCAAGCACGTGACAAACTCCAAGTCTTGCTATGGCTGTTTGCCAAACACATCAAGCCTCTCCTCCCTCTCCAGCCTAACACTCTCAAGCTCCTGCAATAACAGGCCCATCTCCAGAGCCGGTTCCAGCTCAGACCCACTCAACAAGCTGCTGCTGCTCTGTCCTCCTGGCTTGCTCCACTGGCAGTCCCCAAAACACTCCTCCTCTCTGTGCCCCTGCCGTATGTACACTGCTCCTGTTCTGCCACACAGGTTGTTCAGCTGCTTGTCACACTTCCCCACCCATTTTAGGGGCTTACTGAGCTGTTTGGTCACCTGTATGCTATTTCTTCAGGTGTCTCTATGCTTTCTGCCCTGTGTTCCCTGTACATAGAGATCTATTTTATTCATGACAAAGGCCCGCCAGTCATTGATCTAGTGTTTTGATTATACATGCAGCTCCAGAGATACCTCCTTCTTCCATTTAGTTCCATTTCTCCTGCTACCTCAGTTTTCTCAGTTTTTTCTCTCCCTCTCCTGGCATCTTGTGCCCCTATTTGCTGCCTGTCCATCACCATTACTCAGGGTTAGAGTCATAAGAGCCTCCATGCTTTTAACGCTTACTTTAGCAATTCAGCTCTGTATTTATCAGAGCTCTGCTTGTTCCCATGACTATATAAGGGCCTTATTTCTCCTCTTTTTCACTCCATGGACCCCATCTGATATGGCTTCTACCAGGATTCAGCATATCAGACCCTACAGAGCGAAGCAAGCTTTGCAAGAAGGGAGATGGAGTGATTTATTCCCCATACCTGTTCTCATCAAGGCCTTGCCACTGAGAATATCAATGAGCTGCCAATTAGTGGTGTATTATCAGAGCTTGATACCAGTAATGTCAACAGTGAGACAGGGCCATAAAATCTCCAGTTCTATAGGTCAGAACAGGCCATAGGAATGCTTACGTGGAAAGTCAGGAAGCAGCACAGGTCACACACCACTTAAGTCAAAGCTCCAGAGTTACTACCTTTCCTTTGTACAGCCATTTCTCCTGTAACATCTTCCCTTAGATACTGTGTGTGTATTATTTAAAAACAGAACTGCTACAAAGACACAAGTTATTCAACACCCACTTCTTTAGAGCCTGTGCTTTGTCTGCGATATTTCTAGACAATAGCAATAAACATTTTAATTTTAACCTTAGCAATAGCAAAAGACTACAGTGTGCTAAAAATTGAATGCAGACACAAAAGCCAACAAGCACAATTTTCAATTAAATTAAGTGTCACTTCATTTGTTTTCTTTGATTCTTGACAGCTCAAAACTCAGTTTGGGGGAACTGTTCCTTGGTGAACATTTTGAGGAGGTAAACACAATTTACCGGCTTTTTCCTTTCTGAAGCATTGTTTTCTTATAGCCAGCATTCGCAAGAATGCAATTATTGATTTCTAAAATGTAGCCCCCATCATCTCGCCTTCTTTTTAGAGAGGGCAGGATGAACATAAAGAAAACATGGTGCTTGCTCAAAATGAAATCATCATAAAAGAAGAATTTCTACACCTCCAGGGAACGCAAAGACGACAGGCTCCAAATGTGCAGAAGCTGAATATGCAGCAGAAAAGGGCATGGAAGGTTTAATCTACAGGAACATTCAGAACACAGCATCTCAGCAGGATCTTCTCTTCATCTCATAACTGGTGGGAAAGAAATAGGACCTTCCTGGGCTACACATGCACAGCAAGCAGGTAATGCAGCCCTGTTCGAAGGAAGAACAGTAGACTGCCGGGGTAAGAAAACACAGTGCAATACTCAAGATGAGCTATGCTGACTGCTCATATGATTGCTAACAGGCATGTTTTTTAGCCAGCACCTTTGAGCCAACATAAGACACATCATCAACCATCTAATGGATTTAGGCATAGTCATTCCCAAAGGGCTACTGAAAATCTGCCATATAGCCCACGTGCATATCCACGTAAAATTTTGAAGCTGAAGCTCTAATAAGCTTACTTAGGGCCCAAATACCAGAAAGAGATTTGGATGCTTCCACTGCCCTCATAGTAAATAGTCTATTTTGCTACTCACTGCTATTGTCATATGCACACTTTCAGGTGAGGGTTTGTATTGCCATTATGTAACTTTATTACCTGCTAGGAGAGAAGCTATTGGACTCACAATTATCCATTACTGGTACCTAGATACATTTCCCGAGGGGAGCTTTCCACTAATTCATACTCTTGTCATGTTTGCTGCATCGCATCTAATGTCATTTTYCTAAATTAGATAAATAAAATATTTATATTTGGTGACCTTGAAAAGAAATGTGGACCACTAGCTCAGGATGAATTTCATTGAATTCAATAAATATTAATAGAATACAACAAGCACCAGAGCAGAAAAAGAACGACTGATACACCCCTAATGAGTGTGGTGGCATTTATTATTTAAATGACCATTAGAAACACTCTTAGCCTTTTGAGGAATTCAAGCAGGAGTAGTAGACAGATGCTCCTGTATGCGGGAGATTAATCATTCTCTCTGTGCAATGCAGGACCAATTAATTCATTTTTTGTGTTGTGGTTTTTTTTTTCTCTCCAGTAAAAAAAGGCAAATTAAAATTAAAATCTGAATCTTCTTAGGTGTCTACCTTATGTAGTAGGAAGTAATGCTGTGGCTTCTGGACAGGAGACAACACTTCCCACACAAACTACTGTAGCCTGGCTACAACCAGTTTTGTTAATCCTTGCAAGCATACCATGTTTCAGAGACAAGAGGACAGGCATGCTGTCATAGATTAAAAAGTATTTTGACATGCTTGTGCCAGAAATAGCAGTTCTGGTCAGGAATGGAAACTGCTGGGTTTTAGCAGATCTCACAGGCTGTATAACAGACAGATCTGGAGGACTGGCTTTAAAACTCAAGTTTCATCATGCTGGGATCCGGGTAACATAAGTTACCATCACTTGATTAAAACCAATAGATCACAGTGATACACACCAACCAAGGCCATGGCAGACCATTGTAAAAGTTGAGATAAGAAAGAATGGCAATGTATAGCACAATTCTTCCCTTTATGTCTACAGTGACTGGTCCCAGCATGCGGCAAAGGAACACCACAAACCCAGGGTGGCCCAGTCCCATCCTCTGGTCAACGGTCCTTGCCCTACCATAGACCTGTACCAGCACCAAAGGGTTAGACAAGTTGCTTACAGGGGCAGTACCTCACCTCCAAAACTCAGAACTTGCAGAACAACATCATCTACCATACAAGCACAGGCCAGAGGAAAAGGTATCAAGTTAGCATTGGCATAAACAGACCCTGAAGTCAGACAAAGGCTTTAAGTTCCACATTGTATATTTTGCATTAGATTGAACAAGCACAGGAGATTTGTCACAATGAAGTTCTGATGCTGGTTTCAATGTAATTCTGATTATTTCCACAAAAATTTGGAGATGAAAAGAGAAACAAAATAAATCATGTCAAATATCATGCTTACTGCCATATACGGCAAATATGAGGGGGGGGGGGAATCAATGTAGTCCATTGATATAATCAGTACTGCTTGGCATATAAAAAAAAAAAAAACCTTCCAAAATGAGAGACTGCTATTTAACATAGAAATTTTTCAAATCAGGCTGAGTGAAAATGGAAACAAAATTAGCATTTTTGTATATGTAAAGCAACAGCAGTAAAGGCTTAGTACCACTTGTTCTGGTAAATCTTTGTGAAAGATAACAGAAAGCTGAAGCTCTTAGGCATCCTCTTATTAAAGATAAATGCAGAAGAGGCACATTTCTTATCTCTCTTGCTACTGCATGTCCTTAGCTTCACACCTTGATTTGCTGGCTGTTAAACAAGGGAGCTCTTGCTTTACGGCTGGCTTGTAACGTTTTGAAAGGTTATAAAATTTTGAATAGCCTGAACCTGTTTAGATAAGGCTGAGAAAAAAAGATAAGATGTTTGATGGGACAGTTACTCCACCCTTCCCTTCCCCTGCAGAGTTCTGTTGATAGGTAGGTACCTCTCCAAAGGCTGGAGGCAGGAGGCCTTTTGCCTCCAAGCCCAACCTGAGTCCATGAATATCCACTCTCAGGTTCAAGTTGGCGAATGGCATCCCTAATATAGGAACTGGGACACAGAAATCCTGATGTCTTTTGGAGGGTTTTTTGGGTGATGAAGGTAAGTTTGCAAGATTTTTGTTACAAGCTTCAGAGTTTAAAGCCAGAGCCTGATTTGGTGTAAATCAGCAAAGCAACTCTGATTTCTGCCGAACTATTTCAATGAAGATTAGACAAGGAAATGACCAAGTGAAGGGTAGCCTGGTTGCAGAGGAACAGAAGCTAGGAAGAGGATAACATTTGACTTTTAAGGCTGCTTTGTAAAGGTCAGGTGTCTAGATGCCTGTACATTACATCACACTGGTTAAGGATCAAGTTATTTCACAATTGCCTAGATAAAGTCAGATGTTTACTGCAAGGTAGATAATGATCATCTACTTGAATATGATGGAAAAACTTAATTAGGTGCTGATATGTCTCTTTGAAAAATAAGATTGGAGCTGAGATGTTCCTTTCTCTTCCCTCTTCCTCCCCCTCTTTAAGAGACCAACTGGCAGCTAACACCAAGGCCAACTTGTAACCTGCTGGAACAAAGAACTGTTTTCCAGCGACAGGAGACAAAACTTGATAAGGGAGCAGGGGGTGGAGATCCCCTGAGCCTGTCCGAGGAATGTCTCAAACACTCACAAGACTGAGGGATGGTGAATCCCAGGAAGGCTCCTCTGTAGAGAGTTAACTGGGTCTGGCCTTGGGAGAAGAAATATGATGACACCCTAAGTCAGCCAAATAAGGGAGTATCCAGAGAAGTGTTAAGAAAACAAGAACTACTGATAAAACCAAAGAAACAACTACTTGAACTACGAGTGAACTATCYTAATTAGCATACTAAAAAATCCACCCACCAGCAGGAAAAGCCCCCTACCCAACAAAGCCCCTTCCCCACTGAATATGCGCAGTAAAAAGAAAGGACACTGTGACTTTAAGTGAAGACGAGGCATACAAGAACCAATAGAAGCAAACTACGAAACYRCCMCCRTAGCAGAGGGGCARTTTGAAGTGAACGGCGGGCATAAAAGGGGAAGGCAAGTGCTATAGGGGGGACTTGGGACTTTCGACTTTTTTCAGGAACTTGTGGGAACTTTTGAAGGAGCGCTCCTGCGGACCAGAGACCCCCGTCGGCTGGACCAACGCTGGAACCTGGACCGGTGATCTCTTCCTCTCYCTTTCTTTCTCTCGCTCTCTCCTTCTCTCTTTCTTTTAGTCTTTTACCTTTTCCGAGTAAGTAACACAAGGCAGAAACTCCCACAGCAGTGGTGAGCAACAGGCTTTTCTGCTACCCAATTATTTCATAAACTCCCACAWCAGTGGCAAGCAACAAGCTTTTCTGTTATCCAATTATTTACCAATGAGCCTAGTTATAGAGTAAAAGCCTTTGTCTATGTACAGACCTTGAGTGTCGTTTTCACCTTAATCCATACGGAGGGAATTTGCGAATCTGAGTCACCTCTCCCGCACAGGCGGGATGTGACACCCTCCAACACTCTCCACAATGGTTTAAGTGAATTGCATGGTAAAAGTACAGACTTAAAGCTCCTGAGACTGAATTACTGAGTTTATTATCAGAACAAAGAGTACAGGTAGGAGCTGGACAACTTGTTGAGCATACCTTCTGAACACATTTCCTGATACCGCAACACAGCCACGCCTACAAACAAGAAAACTATTTATTCCTCCTGATATTTAAACTTCTTGCTGCTAAACACAACACCAGAACCTGGCAGCTTTTGCCACCATTCACTCCCATGCAAGGTTACATTTAAGCACATGCTTACCATTGAACAGGTGTTTACAGTCAATTGATTTCAGTGCTTACAACCTCCACACATTACAATCCAAGAACATTTTAGGTTTTGTGGCATTGTACACAAGTAGGTGGCTTGCACACTGGACACTAGACAGATCCTCTACAGCAAAGCAGCACTCCAAAGGTTTTGCTATCAGCCCCCAAAGTCATTAAACAGAAAGCAGTGATAGGGCAGAGATAGGGCTGGCACGGGTTCAAGTCCTGCTCCGCCACTCACCTCCTCTGTGATCTTGGACAAATGATTTAAGATAATGGCACTCCTTTGCTTCCCAAAGATATTGCAAGAGGCACAGATACAGTGGTAATTGAAGATCTTGCAGCCTCCTACAAAGAGGTGATAGGTCATCTCTGCATCTGCAATTAAGAGCTATCCTGGGGAATATAAGAATGTGAAAGGAAAGCATAGCCAACTGCTATTTCCCAAACCCAATCTTTTCATAGGATTGAATCGCCTTGGTATTTTCATGCATGTGCTGGTTTTGGCTGGGATAGAGTTAATTTTCTTCATAGTAGCTAGTATGGGGCTAGGTTTTGGATTTGTGCGGAAAACAGTGTTGATAATACAGGGATGTTTTTGTTATTGCTGAGCAGCACTTATACAGAGTCAAGGCCTTTTCTGCTTCTCACCCCACCCCACCAGCAAGGAGGATGGGGGTGCACAAGAAGTTGGGAGGGGACACAGCTGGGACAGCTGACTCCAACTGACCAAAGGGATATTCCATACCATATGACATCATGATCAGCATATAAAGCTGAGGGAAGAAGAAGGAAGGGGGGACGTTCGGAGTGATGGTGTTTGTCTTCCCAAGTAACCATTACGCATGATGGAGCCCTGCTTTCCTGGAGATGGCTGAACACCTGCCTGCCAATGGGAAGTAGTGAATGAATTCCTTGTTTTGCTTTGCTTGCGTGTGCGGCTTTTGCTCTACCTATTAAGCTGTCTTTATTTCAACCCACGAGTTCTCTCATTATTACTCTTCTGATTCTCTCCCCCATCCCACTCAGGAGCAAGCAGCTGTGTGGTGCTTAGTTGCTGGCCAGGGTCAAACCACAACAGTCCTTTTTTGGCGCCCAATGTGGGGCTCAAAGGGTTCGAGATAACGACAGGTTTGACTGGAATGTGCTAGATTGAATTTATAGCTGTTACTGCTATAAAAGGACATTCAAGCCCCCTATGGCTCTTGCTCACAGTTTAGTCACAGCTAGATGAATTAGAGGCTGAAGCACTTCCAAATGAAGCGTGATGTCCATTCAACACTGGCAATCAATGCCCCTAAATTTCTCTGTGATCAAGTCTGAGCTTCACTGTTACAGATTCAGGAGCACATGATTCAGTCTCTATATCAACGAGTCCAGTCAGGTGAGCGTGTACCTGCATATGAGAATTTTCTCTCCAGCATCTGTTACAAATAAACGCAGGCCAGGACCAGTTTCCAGTGAAGCTCTGAACAATCAGTTTTACTCAGGATGCAATGCTCTTGTTACTAACAGCGATTTTCACCACGACATTAGAACCCATGAATGGTGATTATAATGTCTACAAAGTCTACATAGTCCTCTGCACATGAACTTTACAAATAGCTTTGCAATGACTGGAAAACTTTTGGATATCCATCAGTTGAAAACTGCTGACTAATATCAGCAATAGCACAGGCAGAGTGGCATCATCTGAAAAATAGCGTCCTGGACCCTCCACTCCTCTGGCTGGTCTATGGCAAACCAAACAGACTGCTATCCACCAATTTCCTGAAGGGTTCTGGTAACGATACCCACTCTTGCATTCACAAAGCACAAGTCCACTCACTAACATACCACAGAAATTGTTAATGGCCCTAGAACCAACAGAAGTGCCCTCAGTATGATTCTTCCAGATGCTGCAGTTGCTGTGTTAATTCACCTCCCTTTTGCATAACCAAAAGGCCTATGCTTCACTACATATACACGTTCCAGTAATAGAGGGCACGGGCTGTCTTGGTCCGTGACAAAAGGCACCATGAGCAGAGAACACCAACAGAAGAAGYTGCAGAGAGTTGTACGCTAGCATTGCCAAACCAGACAGTGGGAAGTCAATTTAAAACAAGAAGTGGTTTAGTTACACTGACACCTGACTTGCCCACTCTAATCCCGTCAAGTCAACTGATGGCTATGTCTCACCATAACAGCTAGAACAGAATGACCCCTTTTGAAAGTTTCATGCCATGTGTGTGATGTTACCTGTCACTGGAAAGATGGAGAACATAACAATTCTCCTATTCCTAAAGCAATCGGCTCAGATGTGCAAGAGTTAAAAACTCTCACAGTTCCTCCTTTAAGTAATGCTTTGTGGAGTGTCCATGCATGCCAGAGTGGCAGTACACCTCTGCTCACAATGCCAGTTTTACCTGTCACCTTTTCAATAAACAAAGAGCAACTTCAAAAAACCCAAATAATATATAGAACCCAAAGTTTAACTCATTGTTCTGCTTAAGAAAAAAAAGAAAAAAATACACTATACAACAGAAGGCAGAAGGAATGTCTAGAACATGATTATCGGAATTATAATAATTCAAATATTTTTCAGATGTTTTTAGTATTCTGTAAAAAATCAGACAATTGTATACGGATTTTTAATCTTCTAATCATTTCTACATTCCAGAAGAAGCTAATCCCTGTGACGCTCCATTGGATAAGGCACTAAATTACAGGCAAGCATGTGGTACTGCAGAGTAGGCAATTTAAAGCCTTTCTTTAAAAAAATCATCCTTGATTGAAGCATCTGTGATTTGGTTTATGCAGGTGATACTAAAAACAGTTTCCTGATGAACATAGCTTCTGGCACAATTATTTATTTCAAAGAAGCTGTATGTCTGAACTGGGTTTCAAAACGGATTGGGCAAAACAGACATTTAAACCTTTGACTCATTCTTAAAAGATCATTTTTATCTACACTGAATTGAAATGCCATTAAAAAAAAGAAAAAAGCCATTACTCAAGCTAGAAGCATGTTTCCTGCTTTAAAGAGGTCATATATATCGGGAAAAAAAATCCCCCTTTTTAAATGTGAACAGTATATATACACCATACCTCTTGTCTCAATAACTAATTAAGCATGTGTTTAAGTGCTTTGTTTAAAGACATGCCTGTTTAGTAAAGGCAGAAGTGTCTTATTGAATTCAAGAGTGTAATGCTAAGTATACATTTCAATGCTTTGAAGAACTGCTTTTGATTTGATGGAGAAGAATTTCAGAGGGAGAAGAAAAAGATGGTCTCCCCGAGTTCTTAAACTGAACTGTATATGTGATTTCTGATTTACTGGAAAAGACTTCATCTGCAGCACTTAATTTCTAACAAAGGAGCTCTGTAATTACCTCTTGGAGCTTGCCAGTGTAAACACAACAGAACCCAAGAAGCTGCTTTGCAAATGAGGGTTAATGCAGCATATCATATACCACATAAGACTGGACAGCATTAAACAAAGGTTAATCCTCGGCAGCAAAAGACATTAAATGGACTCTCTTATTGAAAACCATAACAGCAAAGGGGGAGAGAAGAAAAAAGCATTGCCTCTCAGATACTTAATTACCTGCAATGTATATGCAAATATCCAGAATTTGATGAGATCTTTACTTTTCACCTTTAAGCACCACATTAGTAATTCATGAAGCCACTACTAATGTTGTTGAGTGCAAGCAGCAGTGAAAATTAAGCACTAATGACTTCAAAGGTGGGGTGCCCATAAAATGAGTAGATACCTCTGAGGTCATCCATGCTATCTGAACGTAAGTGATGGAAAACCGTGCATCAGCTCAGCATTTCATCAGCTACACACTTCTAAAAAAGCATCACTAATGCCAAGGGTGGTTATACAGTCAGCAGGTGAGTTGCTATGAACAAAAGTTCACAGCACCATTACTAAGATGATTCCCACACATTTCCTGGCCTTAAAAACCACCAGCTTATGAGACAGCATTTCAACAAGGCCGGAGAAGCAAAATAACACACTAGCGAGTCACTGTACTGGGGAGGTGGGTCAACAAGTAAGAAAACTGTGACCACTTTGGTTTTGTAATCTTTCCTGAGAACAGGAAGATTCAAGTGAGCTGCAGAATTATGTTTACACAGTCATTGGGCTTTTCAGGGCCACTTGTAAAGTCTGAGCCCCAGTTATCTGAAGAGTTAAGCAGTGACAAACCACACTGCAGCAAGTCAGTCAACAATGTGTCCATTAAGTTGCTGCAAGAAATCCACTAGACTTTCAGCTGTCCAAACAAGTATATATTGGATATAGCTATTAGGGTAAGTTTAGTCCTGAGAACTAGCAATATAGTTTATGCAGTATTAAATAGCAAGTATTAAATTTGCAACATAAAAATTACAGGGTTATTCTGAAGTCAACGATACATTAGTAAATTAAGAGAGCTGCTCTTGGCATAACAGCAATCAAGCCTCCTATGAAGATGTTTCCGTACATTTTCCATCTTTCTGTGCTTTCAGTATTTCAACCCAAAAAGAACATTGGAAGAAAAATTTAGTATAAATAGAAAAAGGACAAATCAATGGGCCCAGTGTTTCCATGCTCTTGAATTACTTAAGTACTGTTTGACTTGCATGATTCCAACATACAAATATGTCAGAAAATGTGCTGCTCTGGAAGACCACAGCCCCTGTTGGTGTCCATTTGAATAGCCCCATGGAGCTGCGGCAATTTACACCCATGGAGGATCTGCTCTAGACCATGAATAGAGAGGGGAGATTTGATTTTTAAAGTGATATCTCCATGAAAAGCTGGGCTTGTAGACCAGAGATGTATCTAGCTGCTTTGATTTTGGACAATAAGCATGAAGACTAGTGGAATGTATATTTAGAATCAATAAACTTGAGTCTTAGCATGGGTGGGTGGTAAAGGCTGATGTGCATTAGAAATAGTGAAATCAGTTCATTAAAAATAAAGAGAGACAATAGGGGAAAAATTACATTTTCCAGAGTTACGGTACAGCTCTCCAAGTGGGTTCACAATATAAAACAGATTAAATGACAAAAAAATCCAAATACAGATGCTGCACAATCAGATCAAACAGCACATATTTTATTACAGGCAAAAGAAACAGGTAGTTGCACCCTTTGCAACATACTGAGATTAATCATTCATTACGGGTCTGGCAGAAAATGGGAAGGACAGGATAAAAGACTGCTGCCATCAGTGGCACTTCCTGAATTTAACAAGGTGTCCTAGTTTCGGCTGGGATAAAGTTTATTTTCTTCCTAGTAGCTGATATAGTGCTGTGTTTTGGATTTACTATGAGAATAATGTTGATAACACACTGATGTGTGCTAAGTTGTGTTGCTAAGTAGCATTTACACTAGTCAAGGACTTTTCAGATTCCTATGCTCTGCCAGGTACACAAGAAGCTGGGAGGGAGCATAGCCAGGACAGCTGACCCAAACTGCCCAAAGGGATGTTCCATACCATATGATGTCATGCTCAGTATATTAGCTGGGGGGAGTTGGCTGGGGGGCAGCAATCATTGCTTGATGACTGGCTGGGCATCAGTCAGCAGGTAGTGAGCAGTTTTTCCTGAGTTTTGTTCCTCTCTCTCTCTCGTTGTTTTCCTCTTCATTACAATTTATTATTATTGTTGTTGTTATTATTATTATTWCTACTGTTGTTATTATCTTATTTCAAGTATTAAACTGTTCTTATCTCAACCCACAAGTTTTCTTACTTCTCCCCTTCTGATTCTCTCCCCCATCTCACCAGGAGTGGAGAGGGTGAGCAAGCGGCTGTGTGGTGCTTAGCTGCCAACTGGGATTAAACCACAACACAAGGTAAAACTCCTGTTCAGCTGAACAGTGAAATTATCGAGATCTGGGAAGCACAGGACTGAGAAAGCATAAATGATTTAAAACTGAGTAAGGACTCCGCCTTAGCATGTCTCTCAGAGCTATGAAGTCACCCACCTCAGACAGGAGAGGAACTCCTGACTATCAGCAGGAACACATCTCTCACATCTCTCCTCAGACCAGGCAGGATACCAAAGGTACATGGCAATCTCAGGGGGGAACATGGGGCCCTTTTAAGCATGGTACCATAGCTAGTCCACTGGGCTTTTACGGAGCTATTTCCTGCTTTACCAGGTATACCTCAGACCTGCAAAGACTTGCCTGTTCATTGCAAGACTTACTCCAGTGCTCCCCACTGCTGCAATACCTGGCTCTTGTCTATTTACTACCATGCCAGTACAGCTTTCTAATCCTCCCAGAAATCATGCAAACGCTGAAGATGTGGCATGGAAAAAGATGATGCTGCCTAGCAGCTGGAGGCCTTTGCCTTTCAGCAGGGCCCTGAACTTGAAAGAGCAAACAAAGAAACAACCCCCTGGCAGCCCAGCACAGCACGTCCTCCCACCCATGGCAACCAACACACACACGCTGGGTGAGAGATCCTTGCTAACAAAATGCAGTTTCCCACACCAGGGAGTATTTTGCAGTAAGCAGATCTTTCTTCAAGAGGCCCCTCTGACCTGCTGGCAGTGGGAGGAGAGGTACGCCAAGAAAGTGGCATGCCATGGCTTCACTTRGGCCCCACAGTGAAGAACAGTTACCACTGGATACACTAGAATATGTTCAAGAAATGCTTTTAGATAAGCATGGCCGAACTGGCCCCTTAGGGCCAGGACTAGCTGGACGTTCCAGACTAGACAGCCAAGTTACAACAATCAATTCCTGTTTGAGTTGTAAGCACATACGCTGCAGGGCCGGCACTTACCCCTGAACCTGTGGAACAAGATTATAGCTGACAAAACTGGAATCAAGAGACAATCTGACATATACAGCGATACACCTGGCATAGAAATGCTAGAAAACAACATTAAAATAAAAATTCTGGTGAGGCTGGAAATTCTCAGACTTTGATGTCTAAAAGCCAGTCCTTAGTTATAGGGATTTAGATAGGTTGTATCATAATTACTAACCCCAGGATTTCTTTTTCTGAGGCACGTGGCTCTGCTTAGCGTCAGACCCATGTTCTCACTCCGCTCCCAGCCGGTCTTGCTCAGCAAGCACAGGAAGATGTCTGCTCAGTGGTCTAGCTATGTGAATAGTGCCATGCTCCTGCCTTTGCCTCCTCACAAAAAGCAGATTTGTGACTATTCAAAATGGAAATACTGCCTTCCAGCATGAGAACTCCACTTGCTGTTGGGGATCTTATGCAAAAGAAAAATAATATATATTAACATATGTAAAACTGAAAGAAAAAGCCCTTTGAGAAATGCATGTAGCCAGCTGGGGAACAACTCCTGAGAAAACTGTTTTACAGTGGTTAGTGAATCACTTTTTCCAGAGTGGCAGCAGCTAAGTTATCAATATCCAGCAAGTGGCTGTCTTGATTACAGTAAATCCTAAAGGCAACACAGCCTCTTCAATGGAAGAACCAACTGCATTGCTATTTGCAGAATCAAATCACTTATGTCATGTCAAGCCTTTGATTTCTGCATGCTTCTTTAGGACTTTGAAGGTCACATTATGCATTAAAACCTGAGCCCCACAGAGTTTTCTCTGCCTTGGAAAGTTTAAACTGTGATGGTAAAGGGGGGAATAATGGGAAGTCCTGCACAGCCAGCCACAACTTCCAGTTCTAGGCTGATCTTGGGGACCCAGCAAGGTCCTGATACAGCTTCAGTTTTTATGAATCCAGAAGAATGAAGCAGCGTTAACTGGGAGAAGAAAAAACAGCCAAAACCCCACCCCAAACACATCTTTGTTGTGGCCTTATTTGTCTACAAAGCATCATTTAATCTGCCTCAGCCATCACACCTAAGCTTTTACTATTTATAGGGTTTTCTTATTCCAATCTATCTATTGTGTTCTATTAAAACAAATTTTAAACAGGAGATCTCAAGGCTGTGGCTGGCTCCTCATGCTCATTTTAAGGACACATCAAGCTTACCAATGTCAGCAGAAGCCTTCATAGGTCCCCTGTTATTTACAGTCATTTTATTTTTGTTGGGAGTCTCTCTGGGAGAGACTCTTAATAAGCAAACCTGCACAAGAGAAAAAGGCAGCCTGGATTTTTTCTGTATCATCTTTCCATTCTTTCTCACTTTTCAAAGATGTTTTTAGAAGTCCTTAATTTTAAAGATGGGATTTTCAGATAGATGGCAGCTAATTGATTACAATTGCTCCTCCAATTTTCTGTGATACTAGGGTGCCTAACTGCAAATACCACTTCCAGATTACAGTTCTTTCCCCTAGCTGAACACAGCTTCCTGAGAAACAGCCTACCTTTTGGAAAGTGAATCTGAGGGACTCGAATTTAAACATTTGGGGGACCAAGCAGCATATTAACTCATGCCTCAAAACAGGTCTGTGCAAGGAAACTAGGGACAAACTGGAGTTCAGAGACCCCAGGAGATACAAAAGGCAAAGGGGTCTGACCCTTTCAGGGAAGCGCTAGATGAGATACCACCTGTCAGAACAAAAGCAAAGGAGATGCTGGGTTCTACTGATTCCCCTAACCTCCACAGATAAAGTGGGGTTTATCGACATTCAGGGGATGCAATACGTTTTCCCTGAGGATCACCAATTACCTTGTGCAGATGTCGCAGAGGCTCACAAAAATCAAATTAGACAGAAGATAGAAAAATAAACTTTATTTAAATCAAAACTGTTTAGAAGAAAACTAACTAGAAATGAGGCTTATCAGAATCACATTAACACTCCGACAACATCAATAAAACACAGGTTCAGGACGGTGTACGAGGAATTAATACTACAGGGCCGTCTTTAGAAATGAGGATCCAAAATGCCCGTAATCACTCACCTATGTACGACGAGGGCGCCCGACCTCCAGGAGTTCCCTCGGGCGGCGTCCCGGCCCAAGGGCAGAGGCCTCAAGGGCAGAGGCCTCAAGGGCAGAGGCCGCTCCCAGCAGGACCGGCTGCACTTGCCCTCCGGCGGGGCCCCCTTTATACCCAGTCATCTGGCTGTGGTCAGCGCTGATTGGCTGAGGGCCTTACTCGCCACTGTTCGCCCGAGGTGCACACGCCACCAAGGCGTGCACGCGACGATGGGCGCACGCCACCTAAAGGCGCGAAAGTAAGGGCGCGAAAAGTGAGGACGCGGCGGTCCTAATGCCCCCGGCCTTTCGTCAGGGCGGGTGCGCCTGCCACAGCAGACACTTGTCATTAGTTAATAATGTTTCTGTCTTGCATTTCGCTATTCAAATATATTGAGATTCAGTATTTTCTTGGGGTGCAGCACAACCCAGAACTCACCAATCTTCTCAGCCTTCCATCTGCAAAGTGGGCTTTGGCATTAGGAACAGATAGGTGAGTGCACACATCCCACCCCGATTTCTATTTTTGCTCAGATATCCTTTGAAATCTTGTAATTACTAAGACTGGGAAACTGAAGAAGTCAACAGCTTGTTTCTTAATATAGATATGCAGGAGAGAATCATCCTACCCAACACTGAATGGCTAAAAGTCAGGCATCTAGGCTAAGCTAGTTATTTTAAAGAAATCAAGCACCTCTCGCGGACAACCCACTCTATCATATCAGAGGGAGCTTAAACCATTAGACACTTGCCCCAGAAATGGGCAAATTAATCCTTCACCAGGATTCCTGCTTTGCATAGCCTAGCCTTTGCCTTTCTGCCATAGCTGAAACCACAAAGCAGTAGTAACAATCTTCTATTTACAAGCGATGCATTTCAGCTCCTAAACAGAAACACCACCTGGCTGAGTTTCAACAGAAGAAGCTGCCCTCACTCTTCTGCGCAGGAGGAGGTGCTGGTTTCTTCCAAGAGTAGAATTATAAAGAGTTTTTAATGCTGATAGTGTGACCTAATCGCCTTGAGTATTTTGAAAGAAATACATATGAAGGCTGCACATGTGCCATAACTACATCACTACTAATCAAAAGCATCCTGAGCATTTTATAGTGTTTGTTACTGAAGCGAGAGACAGAACCATGTCAGCCTGTTATATCAGCTATCTGCAGGACTTAGCACAGCAGTAAACCCAAGCTATAACAACTGACCAGAAGAAGCATCTTTGCCGATGGCCTTTTGTGCCTAATCCTTTTTCACAGCATCAGAACAAAAGCGGTTCAAAACATGCTCAGAACTGGTAACAGAAGACTTATGAATGAGTCTGAATGAACCCCCCACAGACCTAAAACACAGAATTGATTGTAAAAACAAATGAATTTGTGTTTGATCCAACAGTCTCTCTCACACCCTGGATTTCCTTCCCGTTCCAGAGATTAGCACACACCCAGTGCTGCAGACTATCTGGAGTTAGTTGTTCTTTCCCCTCCAAAAACAAAGTGGTAACTCTCCAGCATGACTCCAGTAGATTCAGCAACACATGGAGGCAGTGACAGTCTTCCACAGTGGTCCAGCTTTCCTGCACAAAGGCAGGAAAAGACATGCACTAATAGAAAACCTGCAACACAGAACTCCCTGTTAAAAAAAGCTAGCAGATGGCAATTCAGAGGAGGAATTCCTGGAGAAAGAGAAACAATGAGAAGTAAATCACAAAAAGGTTGGCACAAGAACTCAATTCATGACCTTTATAAAGCCCTCTCTGCACAAAGCCCAGCTGTACTTTTTGGTTCAGACTGAACAGGATTTCTTTACGGCTTTCAACCCTGCAGGTGCAGATGAGTAGACAGAAGGCCAGGGACAATGGCAGCACTCATGGAGTAACCAGAAACTGGTTAAGGCCTCTGGCTATTACTTCAGTTTAGACCTCACTTGAGGTTTGTGCCTCACATGGTGCTCCCAGCTGTGTGTGGGAACCCCATTATGTAGGGCTGGAAGTCAAAAGCTGGGTGTTTCGCAAAGGTGGAAGACAGATAGGCTGTGTGCTAGCCCAATTCCTCCCTGCCAGCTGCAGCAGCTGACAAGCCTGGATAGCTGCCTGCCACCTGTGTGCCACAGACCCTGGTGGTGGTGGTAGCGCCAGCCAGGAGGTGCTCTAAAAGGCCAGCTCAGACATTGTTCCTGGACGTACCTCCTTTCCCTTCTAGTGCCCTTGGTCCTTATTCACTGCAAAAGTCTTTTGTAAGGCACAGATGGGTCCACCCTGGCTCCCTTACGTTCGTCATCAAACAAGCATGAGGGAAGCATTTCTCCCCTCCATCCTTCAGACAGAAGATGCATGGTCCAAGCCGCCTCTGTTCCTGGTTTGCCTGCATGCACAGAGAATTTAAGTCCCACAACACAAGTCCGAGGCACATGGGAAGGACCTGATGACCTTTTGTCGCTGCCGCTGACAGAAATGGCCCTTAAAACTCTGAGCACCAAACCAGCTGGGAAATACATTCACTTCCCCTTGGAATGGCAATATAATCCTTCACTGACCTGAAAAACAAACAAACTCAGCCTTTGCCCCACCATCCCCACCCAAACATACACAGTACAGCTCCAATTACTCAAATACTTCATGGGAAATCCAAAATACCAATTAGATTTGGAAGTGATCCCCCTGGGCTTTAAAGACTGCCTCAGACACCCACGGCCCAAGCACGCAGACTTCAATGCCTCTTGGCTGGCTCTCCAGGTTTTGCAGGCAGCAAGGCTGTGCTCTGGTACCAGTAAGCCCAAAGGGCAGATCAGAGGATTCCCTGTGGCCAGCTGGCTCTGATAACAAGTGGGTCCTCATGCAAGCAACGCCAAGACAACAGGAAGGAGATGCCAGACATCTGGCTTAGTAGTACAGCATAGGGAACATAGTTGTCTCCTACATTCATCTATCCAATCTATATAGCTAGATTCACCTAACTGGTACACATCAGCAAAGTATCTGTCTCCCTATAGCATGTGCTCTTTGCTCTCAAAAACATGCCAAGCCTCTCACAACCAATGCTGTGACTAGCACAGGGTTATTTGTAAACAGAAAAAGAACAGAAGTCACCACAGACTTAGTTATTTTGCACACAAAATAACATGTAACACTGAATCATTTGCTCTGAAAACATGCAACTAACCACAGAATAGCTCACCAAGCCCAACAGCCCTCATTATGTCATTAATACAGTGCTGTTCATCTACTTCCCCCTGCTTTAACTAGCAGGTCTGTTATCAACACCACTGATGACAAGATGATTTCTTACATGTAAACATACTGTCTTGCAGTCACCACATGCTGTTTTTCTTTGGGCAAGTTTACATTACAACTTTTCGTAGAGTGAAGCATAACTAAGTTTCATAGGAGCAGAATTCTTTTAAGACAGTAACAATTCCCTTTCTAATTAAGGCTAGTTAGGATTATTTTATCTATATATGTATGTATAAAAAAAAAAGAAAGCATCATTTCATCAAAACAAGGTCTCTACAGGTAGAGCTTGCATTAAGGAGTTTCACTGGGAGAAATTGTACTGGTTCAGGAAAGATTTCCAGTGAGTATTTTGACTACAGGGAACAATTTGAGAGACCTTTATCCCTGCTAGAGAACTAAATGGAGCACACTGTGTGTTACACTAGACTTGGCTGATGGGTACAGCACCAGACTCAGGCTCAGCTCAAGCTGGCACATAGGAAGCAGAGACTAGCAGCCTGCCACAGTGACTTTGGGTGTGACCAGGGAGATGTGACCACAGCCAGCCAGCTGGGCCACAGTCATCCTCCTGGCAAGCAGAGGCTGGACAGAAGGCCTCAAAAAAATAAAAAGAAGAGCCAAGGCACTTGAAGGGCCAGGCATTTGCCATTGACTGAATAGTCAGCAATGACTGAATAATTTAGCTACATACCCTGGGGCTGAGTGGACTGTCAGCGAGCTGTACAGCTTGGGTTGTTTAGGTTTTCCCCCCCACCACAGAAGCTACTGTTTTTCATTCAAGAATGTTTGTTGAACTTGCCAACATTTACTGAAGGAAAAGAAAAACCATGAAATATTTCACCATGTGAAAGAATTTCATATTTTATTAACAACAGAAAAATGCATCATGAATTTGAAGTGACCTTTTAAATGTAAAGTGGTTTTATTTTATATGTATATTTGGAGAGGGTCTGAAGTATAGGAGTTAAATCCAGAAGGGGACATCCAACAAGCACATCCACAGTGGGACTGTCACCTCTGAGGAGAGACTTGGCTGCTAAAACAGTTTCAGTAGCTAATTGTATATGCTATCAAAATTTGTTGAGCACATTCTGATGCTGTCAAAGCTTTAACTTTGTCTTCCACAAGTTACATGCCTCTAAAACCCATCCCTCAGGCCTGGTTATGAAGCATGAAAGATCAGAGGACTCTACAAATGACTGCTCTTATACAAGATTTTTCTTAAGTATAGGCATGACACACTTGTTTGAGCCATGCCACAAAACACAACTCCACATTCATTGCAACTTCTCTTACACCTCTCACCATGCACACAGATGCAAAGACAACCTTGGTATTTCAGTCCAAAAGCAGAACTCATGAACAGCAGCAAACTGACATTGTTGGTTTCATTGGTGTTTGGTTTTTTTTTTGTTCGTTTGTTTGGGTTTTTCAGGGGTTTTTTTTGGTGTGGTTTTTTTTGGGGGGGGGGGGGGGGGGGTTTTTTTGTGTTGTGTTGGTTTTTTTGGGGGTGTTTGGTTTTTTTTTTTTTTTAATCTGGCTGCTTGGGGAAAACACTTGAAGATATCTTGTTCCTATTCAGTAAGGAGGCAGCAGTAACTGAACAGAAAAACGTATTCCCCTATCCAGTTGGGAATTCTATGTTAAGAGGAAAATCCCTCAAAGATTGAAACACTAGAACTGAAAGACTTATTCAGAAAGACTGCAGCAAAACCTCACAGGAACCATAGCCAGCTCGAAGGACTGTATGTGCCACCTGAATCCAGTGTACCCTGGCTGGACTACATCTCCCACAAACCCTCACAAGCTTTCTTCCTGCAGTGGGGAATAACAATTTTTGGCTTGTCATCTGAACACACCCTGCAGCCTAATGCATTGCAAACACCTTCCTAGTAGTAGAGCTGCATCAAGCCATCACCTGCGTTGTATTTTGGAGCTAGAGCCCTAGCTATTTTCGTATGTTAAAAAAAAACTAACAAAGAAAGGAAGTTCTTGGGCAAAATATTTTAAGCTAAAACAAACCAGGCTATTGTTTCTCCTTTACCTATTGCAGCAAATACCAGATGAGATATGATGTACTCTTTATAGGCAGCCTTGTGAAACCTTCAAGTGCTGCGCATAGGAAAGTCCGCTGCTGAGATTGTGATCAAAAACTCTGATACAGGACAAATGTCAAAGTGAGAAAAGAGCTAGGAAATGTTAATAGCATGCCTTTAATCGCATGCTGGCTCTTCATCACAAGGCAAACGGCTTGCTAGAGCTTCAGCTGTACTACAATAACAGTTTGCTGAAATGAATGTAGCAGCATTGTTAACGCTGAGCTACTATTATGTTCTTAAGTGTGCATGACAATGGAACAGTTCAGTTCACATTTGTTACACAGACAATAGCAGCACTTTGGAAGAGGGTAGAAAACTTTCAAATCTCCAGAGACATGTTCAATGTGACAGTAATTCACAGGTTGTTCAAAGCTCCCTTTCAACAGAAAATAGTCTCTTGCACTAATGCAAGCCTGCCCCCCCCCTTTTTTTTTAAACAGTTGTTCCATTCATAAACTGGAAGTTGAAGTAATAGCAAAAATTTTACAACCACTCCTAAAAATATACGAAGAAAATCTAAAACCATCTCAAAGTTAATCCATTTAAGCTGCAAACATATCTAGAGACCATGAATTTCAGTGGGCAGGAAACAAGAAAATAGTATCATCTGTTGATGTGCAACAGCCCATTGTTTACTCAAGGCAGACAGAGGGAGCTGTTGCTATTGAAACGAGAGATGCTCTCGGACAGACACACGTGATGATACATAATCAAGTAGTTTGAAAGATGACTGGCACTGAAGACCCTCATTTACTAAGGTCAAAGAGAAAATGCTTCTGTAATTCCCCCCATTTGCTTGCATAGTTTTCATCATCTCTTGCGAAAAAGCACCAACATTAATGCAGAAGTGTTGTATAACATTAAAAATAAGTTTTTCAAGCCTACCTCAATTACAGTCCATTATCAAAGCCAAGCAGATTTGAAAGCATTTATCCCCAGATGTGCCTTATACCAGCGTAAAGGGAGCATTTACCATGGACCAATAGAGTGTGTTGCAGTCTGAAAGGACTGAGGGACACATCCCATGCTGCCTCAGGGCACCATGGACCCAGGTTCAAATTGACTGCTGCAGGTGTGTAACATGACCCTGGCCAAGTCACTTAGCTCGGTCACCCTCCCTGCAACAGCCTCTTGTGTCCCAGCACTGCTGGTAGCAGTTCTAGGTAGCACCCAGCTCCAGTTTTCCAGGCTCGGGCTATTTTCTCAGTGATCCATCTAAAGGCTGGCACCTAAATTGTTGAGGACCAACAAGTTGTCCCCAAAGCCTAGGAACAGGAAACTACGAGGACCTGTTCTGGATCAGACTGAAGTCCAGCTAACTGATGTCTTCTATCTAGCAATTGTTTAGAGCAAGAGTCAATACAGATCTTGACCCCACTTTGACAGGTAAGAGATGAGTGTTCCCAAGAAAGATTTTTATTGAGAGCATTAACAGATATTCAACACGTTCATTAACTTGACTAAACCTTTCAAGTTTTACTAATACCCTCCATAGCATTCTCTGGCAGTGAGTTCCACAGGTTAATTAAGCACTGCAAGGAAAAAATAGTTTTAAACTCTCCACCCAACAACTTCATTTGCTGCCTTATTTTCTTCTTGTGAGAAGTTTCTCAACAGCTGTTACTCTCCACCCCACATACAGAAACAAAACCACTGTCCAATTATCAGCTATGGCACTAAACACTAACCATCATTGCTGTCCTCCCAGGACAGCGGTTCACCACAGAATGAAGGAAAAAGCCAACACCTCAGAGATGCAGCCAGCAGACTCCAACTGAAGTCACTAAACCCCACAATTGCTCAGAGTATTTGGCCAGCAATAGGCCAGGTGCACAACTCTGTTTCCTTTGCACTTCTTCACTTTGCTTTCTAGCAGCTTCATTCAATACATTAACAGATTCCCCCATGCAGTGCAGCAATGTCCTTGGCCTCAAAAACTGTGACAAGACTAGCAACAATTAGCTTAAACTGGGTATCTGAAGACCTTTCATTAGCAGGATCTGTAGCAAATAGTCTGCAATCCTCTTAAAGCAGGGATCTCAACTCTGAACAGGAAATTTTAGGAATACAGAAAACATGCCAAAGTATTATCCTGCTATATTGCTTTTGCTCATATTGGCAAGAATGTTGTGCTATATGAAGTGAGCTTTAGTTCAATATTCACTAAAAAAAAGCCTCACAAAAATTAATGGCATTTTAACTAGAGCTGGGTGAAACACCCAATAAAACAAGAAAGCACGGGAAGCCAGCCTGACTTTCTGATCCATTGCCAGCACCATACCCTTGCTAGGCTTCACTCCACTACAAGCAGCAAAGCAACAGAGGACAATAAGAGGGCAGAGATGGTTTACCATGTTTAGAAGACATCCTTTGGAAGATTACCAGAGACATTATTTATTCCTTTTTGCCATGTCTCAGCTTTAACAGAGATGGCATCCCAATAATTCAACAGGGCACTCTATTGCATGCTCCTATGACATTTAATGACTGATATCTACTCAATATCAGAGCACAGGCTTCTCATCCTGTACTTCATGCTGAAGTCCTTCAGGTGGGATTCCCCAGAGTACTCAGTATACCCCACCTTGTTGCAGCCAGTGGCATAAACCCTCCTGACCTAAGAACAGAGTTCAGCAATGCAACATCCTAGCTGCTTTCTCCTACCTTTGAGTTTGTCTCCCTACTGCCACAGATGGTTTAATTGATGCCAGTCAACTTGTTAAACCCCATCTCATGTAAGTACATGGAAGAGACATACATCATTATTCTTCTGAGCAAAACCTGAAGGTATCCACTCCACAGAGGGGACTCAATTTCAGAATATAGTCCAAAACTGTACTTTCTATCTTGTTTAATACTTTGATTTATATCCTCATTAGCATGGGGGAATAACTCCTATTAAAACTATTAAAGATAATTTTCACAATAATATCAGAGGATATGAGTAGGTGTAATGATAGTACTAACGATAAAAATTAATAACCATTCATTATTTTTAATCATATGTACAGTTGAAATGAATAATCAGGAAAATAAACAAGATATTTTTTATGAACCTAGAACTAAGGGGATGTGAAAACACTGTAAATTACACTCTAAATTATCAGTTGTCCACTCAAAGTTTAATATTACACTTTTGCAGACAGGAAAGTATTCTGCAGGTAGGCCAGACAGCCAGGAACCAGTGAGCAGCATAACATCAAGCAAATGCCCATTCACCTCTTCCATACATGCATCCTTTGATGCCCCCTCACTCTTATACATCCAGGATAACAGAATCATAGAATGGTTTGGGTTGGAAGGGACCTTAAAGATTATGTAGTTCCAACCCCCTGCCATAGGCAGGGACACCTTCCACTAGATCAGGTTGCTCAAAGCCCCATCCAACCTGGCCTTGAACACTTCCGGGGATGGGGCATCCACAACTTCTCTGGGTAACCTGTTCCAGTGCCTCACCACCCTCATAGTGAAGAATTTCTTCCTTATATCTAACCTAAATCTACCCTCTTTCAGTTTAAAGCCATTACCCCTTGACCTATCGCCCTATAATGGGGGCATTTGGCATCTTACTTCCGGGTATATATGAGAGATCACTGGACTGGCATGTTATTAATGCTGAAAAGCACCAATAATAACATTTCTTCCCTTAGTCTCTACAGCTGTTCCTTTACCATTCCACTGGCCATGTCTGTTCAGATCATTAGCTCTTTAGCATGGTGCTATTTCTCACTTACAGGGAGGACAGTGCAGCCAATGCCTCTACAGACTTCAGCCACAACACATCTTGGGTTCAAGCTCAGTTGTCAGCACAAGTGACCAAAAGAAATACCCATGCAACTTTGCAGGATTCGTTTAGCACACTCAGTCTGATCAGTGCCTACCCAAGCTGAGCTTTGCACAGCAGCTCTCAGCAGTCCACGTAAAGAGGCTGGGCTGGCTTAAAGCAAGAACCAGACTGACATACACAGCAGTTGATTCTTCCAACCATGTTCCTTTCCAGTTATGGAACAGCTTCAAAAAGTACTAACTTGCACTACTTGTTTTGGATTTCAAGCATGCAAGACTAACGCCCAGCAAATAAGATGCCGTACTTCCCATCCTTGTTTCAAAGCTCTGAAAACACAGCTCATGCTAAGCACCACCGTCAAAGTACATACTTAAATGATACTTGCATCTTTTGGTCTTAAAGGTGGAAAGATTTCTTCTCTTCTTGGAAGGAGGACTGTCATTCAGGTTTTGTTTAAGGACAAAGGGGCAGGTGGGAAATCAAGCAAGAAATAGACCTCTTAACTGATCAAGTTATTTTCAACAATAGAACTGCAATTTTGTTTTTCATTACAGGTCACCTTAAAGGTTTTGCAAGAGCCTTTGCTAGATATTAAATTCTCCAGTGAAAGTTACAACAGCCATTTGAAAGTTGAAGTGATTTTATCTTTAGAATCAAATGTAAGCTTTGCTGCTGTCAAAAGCGCTGTGCTTGTGTCATCTAAAACACATCCTATCTTAATTCTGAAATAACTGATACGGCTTTTGGTCTGCAGACAGGTTGCATCTTTGAAAGTTTCACTGCTCCAAAGCTTCAGTAGCTATACTATTCCACAGCCTCAGTAAAGGGGGGAAAATACAGGTCACACAGGACTTTTTCAAGAAACATGCTTTTACCTTCTCCTCAGATAAGGTTCTGGGACAGTGAAAAAACAGTGCCAGCAAAAGGCTACCAGAAGTGAGCACTGCATGCTCATAAAAGCCCTTCCCCAGTTGATGAGTTGAAGTCTACACACTAGTTGTCACCTCAGTGGCTGGTTGTGCCATGCAAACCTTTCCAAACTTGGCCAAGGCTACCAGAAGTCCCAGCTGCTCCCACAACAAGACTTTCCACACTAGGAATTGCAGAAGTAGTTCCCAAAAGCAGAATTTGCCTCCTGGGCCACTGGAAAGGACAACGTAAAGCTAATTTCCATTATCTTGTCAGCCTAACTCACCTGAGGTCAGAGGAAAAGTTTCACTAAAGCAAGTTGCCCACATCTTCCCCCACCCCCTTGGCAGTTTTACAGAACATGCAGAGCCCCTTGCCAACAGCAGCCAGGCTGCCCCATATCAGTAAAAGGTTTTCATCAGCAGGAAAGAAAAAAATCTAGAGTCAGAGAAAAAAAAAAAGCCTCCTACCTCCTGCAGTATTTCACTTCAGCATTCCACCAGAAAGGTGATCATCCAGTCCTCATACACCTGTCAGTCTGGCACACAGCAAGTTATGCAGGACAGTGGTCATGAAGTCTCTGGCCTGTCCTTGGTGGAGGGAAGTCTTCACCATCTGGAGAGAAATCAGAGGTAGGAGAGGCAACCTAAGTCCTGCTCCAGCTCATCAGAAACAAAGGGACTGTTGGTTTGACAGTTAACAATCCCTTTACTGTGTGTACAGGGGCTTTATGTTTTGTGCAGCCAATGGATTTAGAAGCTTTTCCCCTCGTGTTTGCTTAGCTGCAAAACTTGTACTCTGACAACACCACTGAGTGAGTTCATGAAGATCAGTGCTGCCCTGAGAGCGCATGGAGATACGGGAGCACCCAACTTCAGAGCACTGTGTGGTTTGTTATACAGGACTTGCACAGACAAAATATGCAAACAAGTACATGTTAATCCAAAAAACCTCAAGCTCACAAGTTCATACTACACAGCTCAGTTCATGAAACTGGCTGCTTAACTCAGTGGAGGAAAGAGCCTTTAAGGCCTGTTACAGACTAGGACTAACTGAGGCTCTCAAAGCTGAGACAGCCCAGGCTGACTTGCCACAGAGCCCAGGGCAGCCATCCAGGTTCCCCACAGCACATCCAAGCCCTTGCCAAATCCTGTCACTGCCTGGACCCATTTCCCTACCCCAGAGGGGAAGCCCAGGAAGGTACCAGGCAAGACTCTCAGGGCAGTTAAGGCCTGCTAGTGCCCTCAGCCACTGGCTGCCCACCACTGCAGGGAGATGTCCTAGGCAGGGGAACTCAATGGCTTCTCCCAGGGATCCCTCCTGATGTGAGCAGGAGGACAGAGGATTAACAGGTGGGTGTAAGAAACTAGCCTCTTCCCATCCAATCTTCCCTCCTGTGGGCAGGGTCCAGCCCTGCATGACCTTGGTGTCCTCAGGCATGGAAGATCAGGCTGGTAAGGGCCACCTTGTATTCAAGGCAGCCAAGACAGGCCCCTGCCCACTGGCAGGATGTGGCCAACAAGTCCCAGGTCAGAGGCCCCAGCAGTCCTACCAGGGGAGCTGGATTGCTCACAAGCAATTTCTCCCTGTGGGTGCACGAGGCAGGAGAAAGATCATGGACAGCCCCAGGAGCCACTTGGCTGCTCCTAGAGGTGCTGACCCCTGAGCTGTGGCAGGGCGGCAGGGCAGAGAGAGGTACCACCCTATGGTACCCTTGGTACCATCATCAACCCCAGGAGACCCAGAAACCAGCACCAGGCACAAAGGCAGAGCAGCAGCTGGTAAGGAAGGGGTACAAGGCACACAGGCAACCCGTACTCAATGTTCTTAAGCTGCTCCTTGTAAGCATCCAGCAGCCAAGCACAGCCTGCAAAGGTCTTCTTCTGCTCCTTGAGGAAGTTGAGCCAGTACTCTCTGTAGGACCTGGAGAAAGACAGACCTGTCTCACAACAGGCATCTTTCTCTACCTGACATCCCGGTCCATTACCAGCACTTGTTCTAAGGCCCTGCCCTATAGATGTGCGCAAACTTATGTGCAGGATAGCACCACCTTCCTGTGCAAGGATGCCTGTTGCCTGCAACAGCACTCTCTCCTCATTGCAATCCCCAAGACAACACAAAATGAATAAATAAGACATTATGGTTATAGAGCAAAGATCACTCTCTTGCATACCTAAATGACATCTTGAACCATCCTCAAGAGCTAAGAAGCTATTGCCACTAAACAGTTAACAGCTGCTGGGGAGGCAGAGATATGACCTGCATTTAACTATAGCACCCCCACTCCCTTCAAGCCTCAATCCATCCAAAGTTTTAGGGTGCAGGAAGCACCACAGAACCCTGCACAGCTGCAACCTGGTAACAGCCTCCTACACCACTTGCAACTTAACCTAAAGCTACAGGCCAGCCCCAAACAATCCCATGATGGGAAAAAAAACACCACCACACCACCACCACCCCCCACCACCACCACCCCCCCCACCACAACCAAAAAACAAAAATAAGCACCCCACATACATCAGCCTCACAGATTAAGCCTAACTCCCCCAGCAGCCAAGCAGAGCTGAGCGAGAAGCAACAGCAGGTTCAGCCAAAGGTCTAACACACAAAAAGCAAATACAAGCTGATGAAACTGAGACATCCAGGGAAGGACACCAAGCTTGGTAAAGACCAGAGCTACACAAAGACCTCCCCACAGCCAAGAAAAAAAGAAGGGCCCCTCAGATGGAGCTTAAATAGTGGTGGGAGGACCCAGGTGAGGCTGCTCAGGGCAATTAGAGCCTGTAAGGGCCCTCAGGCCCTGCAGGGCTGTTCCTCATTGCTGCCTGAGAGCAGGTGGTCTCTCTGGGAGAAACAGAATGAAATAAGACAACTAGTTTGGACAAAATCCCTGACTTTTTGGGGTGCCTTCTCCCACATTCCTTGTGTAGTTCTGGGAGAGACAGCCAGCTCCCAAGGCATCTTCCCTTCCTGAAACAGTCAGGGAGGAGATCTTCCAAAGTCAAGAGAGTTAGTTCAATGCCCAGAGTTAGGGAGGAGAGATGAGAATTGAAGGTCCTGACCTTGATTTGAAGGGTTTTGTTTAAATCCTTGTCCAGTCAGCCTACAAAGTACCAAAGCACTAACAAAGCAAGGTGGCAGACATGACACTCTGTGGCATTATGAAATAACTATCCCTCTCCCTTAGAAGTATGTTAGAAGTCACTTTTACATCCAGGCTTCTTGACTCCTCCTCAGTGAGTGGCATCCATCTGCACTGAGGGACTGGTGGGCAGGTTTGCTCCCTCCCATGCCTGCTGTGCAGGCAGCAGGGAGGCAGCAGCCGGGAGCAGAAGCTGGTGGCTGCTGAAGCCCTGCAGCCCCCCAGACAGCTCCAGGGAAAGGAGGGGTCTGTCCAGCCCGGGATTTATCAGCTGCAATCCTGCCACGCCAAGTTTGGGAGGGCACCGGCGTTTGGTCCCCCCGGGGGTCCTCCTTTATCAATGGCTGGGGCTGGAGGCTTGGTTTCCATAAACAGGCCTTCCCTTTTTTCCTGGTGCTTGTTCCAGCTAAGAGTTGCAGGAGGCTTTAAGTTGTGTCTGTCCTTCAGGCACATTGAAAGAAGCAGATAACAATGTGTGTGTCCATACATCCACACACCTGTGCACAAATCTGGTCATAGAAAAAGAGATGCTAAAGTGATACCAGGGAGCTCCTTGGGCTTCTCTTTGTTTGTCTCTTTCTCCTCACTTAATATTTTTTCACTTGTGAGAGCCCTGTGCACTCCAGTGAAATCGCGGTTCCCAACATCTGTGTGCTCTCACAGCAGCTCTGACACCTTCAGTGTCTGACCCAGTGCTCCTGTCAGTATACGTGCCCCTGAGGGAACTTTCTGGTCTGCCCTAGATGTGGAAACAGATCATTATGGTTGTTTTTACTCTGTTTTTTGCTCTCCGAAACATCAGTTCCCAGATATGTGGCACCCACCAAGCTGAGCGGCCCTTGAAATGGGGGAGGCAACAGCCTGGCTGGGACTGGGGTAACTGGTGCAGCCCAGGGCACCAAGACCTGGTCATTTCAGCAGAGCCAACTCACGTGTTTGTTAATCTGAGTCTGACATGGGGAGGTTTGGGGTTTTATTTCCCTCTAGTTTCTGGGGTTTTGGGGTTTGTCTGTTTGGTTGTAATTGTTGCTTTATTAGCATTTGTTAGATGTTTGTTTTGATTTCTCTTGAAATGTTTTTGAAATTGAGGGTCTCTAGGTGCTTCCCATGTGCTGATGTCCAGAAAGCAGGCGCGCAACTGCTCTGTGTGTGTGTGTGTGTCCCCTCAGAAAGGGCATGGCCAAGCTCCCTTGGCGAGGGCCAAGCTGAGCCATTCCGTGTCCCCCTCGCCAGGGAGCAGCAGATCATATAGGAGAGCACAAACTGCCCCCCCATGATCGCCGTGCTGTGGCAGACCCACGGGTGGGTAGTGCTGACTGGTCAGTTCAAGGCACCCACAACTGGGGATTTGGCCACAGCACAATAATTTCTGCTCTTAAAATACGTATCCTCAGCTGGTGGGGGGGTGCCATTATGCAGCTTCCTCACAGGACTGTGCTCTGCCCACATTCCCGCTCCTCGAGGTCGGGGGACAACGGCACTGCCTGTTGCCTGAAGTTGTTCCTCATGGAATGTTGGTTACAGGAGCAGTTGGGTTCCCAGCATGGAGGGTGCTGGGGGACTCAGGGTTTTCTCCTGCTGCCAGCGGGTTTGAGGCAACCACGACAGATGACAACAGGTGTTTCTGTTACCTTTATAGACGTGTGGGCTGTGGAGCGTCATTTCAGGGATACTTTGCATTTCCCTCCCAGGGTAATTTTTGAGCCCCTCCACCCACCGCGGCCGCAGCCTTCATGCACAACTCTGTGTCACCTGCTCGTGCTCTGCGGCAGAGTCCTGCCCCGCACCGGGGTGATCTCCACGGCGGTGGTACAGACCCTCGCCCAGCGCCTGCCCCCCCCGCGAACCTGCGCCGCTTGTCCTCTCGGAGCTGAGGCACCGGCTGTCACCGCCACGGCCGCCGGCCCCCGCACCCGCGGCGGGGATTTTTGGGCGGTGCTTGGAGAGATCCCCCGGTGCCTTGCCGGTGTCACGCCTCAGAAGCACGGGGGAGCCGAGCCCCCGGTGCGGGGGGGTCGGCAGGCGGCGTGGGGCTGGCCCTGAGGGGGCGGCCGCGGGGCGGGGCCGGGGCCGGCGTTTCTGTGAGGCGGTTGCAGCGCGCGCGGGGCCGCCGGCCGAGCTCTCGCTCCGCTTCGGCGTGGGGAGCGCGGGGCAGGGACGGCTCCGGGGGCTGCTGCCTC
>JAYKAV010003274.1:337658-365425 GCA_035582835.1 Phoebastria nigripes | reverse complement strand
AGAAAAAAGAAAGGAAAAAAAAAAAAAAAAAGAAAGAAAAGATTTTTTTATTTACATCCAACACTTGCTCACACTTGTCCTAAGAAAAACAAGTTTGCCAGTATTGCCCTTGTCTTCTCATAGGGGTACGTTTTTAGAGTTTTTGTGGCTTGCTGTTCATTACATTTAGGTCATTTGCAAGTATTAAGCTATCATCTGCACAGAGATGATAGCAAGTATAACAGAAGAGTAATATTCAGAGAGGATAAACCACAGTGGGTAGTGGATTATAATAAAGAACCAGTGAAGCCTGGTTGACCCTTATCAGAGTGAGCCAGCTCTTGCTAACACCTCTAAATTAGGGTTTACCACTTTTGTTTTACTCTGGCTATTTTAAAAAAGAATCACAGCAAAATATGATTTTGAACAGGGACATAAAAAAGAGGGTGTAAAACCAACAAAAGTGTCTATTCTTTTTATTAGGAGGTTTACCAAGTGCCTAACCAGTCAACAATCAAGCCGCTAAGACAATGTAATAAAAGTCATTTTTTGAAGACACTGGAAATCTTAGTATTGAGCATCCTATGCTTCTGTTGTCTGCCAATGATCCTTTTTTAACCCCTGCTCAGATGCTGTTACTGAAGAGGAAAACACGAAAAGGCTAGGAACAGCAGGGTTCTCAAGAGCAGACTAAGTACGGGAGAACTGACTCCTCTCTAGCACCCCAGAACCACATGAAGGCACCCATCTTCAGGCAGGATAACAGACTTTTCTCCTTGCTGTTGTTTCACTAGCTGAGCAGGAGCCAGGTGATTTCCAG
The DNA here is from genome assembly GCA_035582835.1 of Phoebastria nigripes. Taxonomy (NCBI): domain Eukaryota; kingdom Metazoa; phylum Chordata; class Aves; order Procellariiformes; family Diomedeidae; genus Phoebastria; species Phoebastria nigripes. Next base: position 364,626 of record JAYKAV010003274.1, on the reverse strand, counting down.
CTCTAGCCTGGGGGCAAGTAGCCTTCCCTGCCCTCCCACAGCTTTCCTACCCAGCCAGGAGGGCTGCTCTTACCAGCAGGGGAGCTACCTAGCAGGAACTACTGACGCCAACCTCCAGCAGGACCCAGCAAGTCCTTCCTCACCATCATCCCCCACCTCCCATCTTCGCAGCAGCAGGTTCGTCGAAGTGCTTTGGAGAGCAGACTAGACCCAGAGGCAGCCCCAGCTGACAGATGCCCTTCACCCTCAATGTGGCTATTTGGCTAAGCTGCACAACTTTGCTTTTATGTTCGATTTCTGGAGCCCGTCTGTCCTGCAGAACACTAAAGAGCCACCTTTGCTCTCTCTTCACTTTCCTGTTTTTGGGCTCAAATTTAGCAAATAGCAGCCCATAACACATGGCATCAACTCGCTGTTCTGTGCCATCGTTACTGGTACTGAGGAAAAGCACTAGAGACAAATAGATAAATATTAGGGAGGAAGAACATGTATTACTCCAGTAAATTCATCAGTTAATATGAATTAATTCAGGAAACCCCGGGGGGGGGGGGGGGGGGGAGAAGAAGAAGAAGAAGAAAATCTCCTTCATTTATGGCAAAGCCAAGAGAATATAAACCCTGAATATCTTTCCCTCTTTTTCCCTTGCCAGCAAGACTGGGAGAGAGCACAGAGCACATCAAGCAACAACATCATAACTTTGCATGCTGTCGGGCTGCTATTCAAAAAAACAAGACAGAATATGAATGTAACCTGATTTCAAGTGGATCTGGGAGAGCCTTAATGCTGAAGTCTGTATGCCAGCTTTGTAATTATTAAGATCTCAGACCAGCCCTTGTTTCTGAGTACTGGCTTAGATTAGCAAGTCACCTGAAAGTTTACAGTAGGAAAACCATATGGGCATATTCCTGTAGCTACATGTGTACAGTAATTATGGCATAGGTAAGCAATAACACATGCCCAAGGCATCATACTTGGTGAGGCACGAGGCTTACGTGCATATCTACAATTATGACTTCAGACTTCAAAGTACCTTATTGCTCAGACAAAATTGGTAGCCTACTTCCTTGTAAAACACACATAAGGATCTATTGCTATAAAACACATATAGGTGCTGATATAACACGAGATTTAAAGTGTGGGTACCAGAACTGTGAAAGGGAGAAGGAGGATCTTACTTAAAATATTTTCCTATATTGTTTTAAAGTGAGTGCACTTTAAAGCAGCAGGGAAAAGTAAGTGTCACGTAAATTCTAAAACTGCCAGAGTTTCATGCCGATGCCCGAAGTCTGGTTAGTTCGCAGGCACCACTTCAAGCTTGTGTTCCCCTCTGAGAAACAGGGTCCTTTCTAATACATCATCCACTCGATTGCTTTCAGACCTCTAATCAATCAAGAAATCCCATCACAATCATGTGGTCAGCGGCTGTGGGCTGACATTCATGCATGGCAATTTATGACAAAAATCAATAATAAGCGTTTCCCTTTTACATGGCTTTTTCAAAATAGGACCACATTTTACAAAAGTACATTTTTTCTGAAGATTGGTTTCTAAATGAATAGCACCAACTTCAAAGCAAATGTTTCTGTGAGGGCCGTTATAACATTCGAGTTCTTACATGATCTTCAAGGCTGCAGTGTGACCTAGGAGGCAGCCATAATGAGACACAGACAGTGAATAAAGCACTGATTTAATTATGTTGTTTGATATATGATGACCTCATCCACTGGTGTTTATACTAATGTAGTGCTTGAAATGCTTTATCGACATATGGGAAGGCACAGTCTCCAGCCTGAAGAGCTTACAGTCTCAAAGACATAAACCAGATGAAGGGTGTTCTCTTCCTGTAGCTTATTGTAGGTTTTGAAGCTTTGCTCATTTCCATCAGGTCTTAAATATGGACTGAATGCTGGAGAGTGGGTTGCTGAGTGAGTACTCTAAGCTTGCTGGACAAAATATCTACTGCATGGTTACCTTTGATTACAGAAGAGGATTTCCAATATGGCAAGTCTATGGTCCTACATACAATCAATGACAGGAAGATGCAAACGCTGGTGGGGTGGAGGGAAGCTATAGCTGTTTACAACATCTCCACCAAATTCCTTCAGTTTTGGAGATACCTTGTGCCCCAGCATGAGCTTTGACCCACTGTTGTCTGCTGCTACAGAAAGAAGAGCGGGGTAGAGAGTTGGTAAAACCTGCTAGTTCATCCACTAAAGACTTCCATCAAGGTGACTGTGCTGTAACCATCTCCACCCAGAAAATTAACAGTCGAGGCTCAGAGTTTGGTTAAATGTGCATGTATATCTTATTTTGCATTCCTGGTTAAGATTCCTCGGAAAATATGCAGTAAAGTAACTCTTTATGGTGTTAACACTGTGAAAAACTCCATGAGGAAATGAGTAGTTCTGTATTCAGTGCACCATCTGCCAACCACGCAGTAAATAAGGCCATACAAGAAATGGTGAGAAACAAAACATTAACAACCTACCCACTCATTAAGCATTAGCCATGCTGTGCACTGAAAGATATGCAGGCCTTGTAGGAAGAAAAAAAAATAGTATGCAATCCTCTAATTAAAGGCAATCAAAATGAATATTTACCACGAGGATGAACGAGTAGCTTTAATTGTAGAATTTTCTAGCCTCCGATTGCTTGGTTTTGCAACCTTGAAGTTCGGCCCTGTTCAGTAATCTGAAGGCCTAACTTAGGGCATTATTTATCTTATTTTACTTCTATACAGGAAACCCACAAAACACATGCAGTTGACACACTTTTACCCTTACTAGGTACGCACACATGTACAAGACTATGGCTTTCACTGACGCCTATCATAGCAACCAGGCACAAAAGACACGTTAAAGAAGAGATACCTCAGCTCTATTTTGTTTTAAGACAATTTTGGAATAGAAACAGGGCTTCAGGACATCTGTTCTCTTAAAGTGAGTTTTCTCAGCTACACTAGATTTTAAAATCCTTGTTTTTTAAAAAAAAAAAAAATCCAATGAGTCTTGCTAGCAAAGATGAAAGATCAAAAGAGTATAAATTAAATACATTATTAGTGGAGAAAATGTATATATACACACATATATATTTGGAAACCTTTAAAATGGTACACAGAAGTTAACCAATGAGAAAGCATTTGCCCAGCAGAGCTGAAAAATAGCTGAGAGACTAACAATAACGTGTTTTCATTTTCTTTTCAAACTCTGCTACAAATTCAGCTAATATCACTTTGTATGATCTCATGCCGGGATAGGAGCCAAAAGTTTCACTTGAAATCTTTGCAGTTATCAGATCTGGAAAGCTTTTCAATCACTTACATTTGAGAAGCATAAAAAAAAAAAAAAAAGAAAAAAGAAAAAAAAGAAAAAGACCAGAGATAAAAGGCCAGGGGCTTGAAACATTTATCACTTCATCAGACTCGTCCATTTGATGCTAGGTCAGCATCTTTACAGATAAAATGGAATGCTTGCTCTACCTATATTTTGAGAGGTTTTGAAAAAAAATAAAATTAATGAATGTACAGGGTTAGAAACAGGCACAGAGCAACAAGGCCAGGCAATCCATATGGAGGACAATCTCCTTAACTAGCACGTCCAGGAATGGAAACGCTCCTAGCCATAAAGGGAGGTTTCCAATACTTGCTTGCAGCAGTGGAAAGGTGCAAACATGCAGCCACGTTGATTTGGTATTGGCCTCGCAAGCACCAGCCCTGCCATACAGCGGGGACAGCAACTGGGTAGCATGTACAGGGTAAGTGCGATGCTCCCTGAAAGGTCAGGGTCGCTACAGCTGGAAAAGCTCTACCCTCCGCTGTGCCGTGGTGCTGGGAATCCCAGGCCTGCCCATAACTACAGTCTGGTCATTAGCATCTCCCTCTTAGCACTACCAGGTGCCTGGGAAACTAGGAAAAGTTCAAAAAGCCCACAGACTGACCTAGACCAAGGTTGAAAGAGGAAGAAGATGGGATGTCGAGGAAAACGTAATGCCCTGCCTGGAAGCAAACATTATCAACATATTCAAGCAACTGCTGAAATAAAAGACTTCCAGCTCCATATGACACCACATAGGGACTGCATGAGGACAGATCAGGGTAACAAGTACTTTTCTGGCATATATTTGCCACCTCCAGGCTCCTCCTGATAAAACCAATATACCACAAACACTTTGGAAGCACAGTTGTAGCCAAGGAAAAGCAGGCACAAGGTAAAACTGAATACGACCACAAGCACAGAGTGCTCTATACCTTGCCAAGCTGATTTTTTTTTTTGAAAGACTATGCCAATTTGTGAGTTATTAGGGCAGCTTCAGACCTGCTCTGGTTTCAGGCAGGAGCCACATCTCACTAAGTGACAGCTCACCTACCCATTACAGGACAAACACTACTCATGCAAAGCCCAAATCCATAAAACATTCACAACCATGTTAATCTTACCCTCAAGCAGTGAATATGCAGGCCAGCATATAACTGGACTTGCTTATGACAGACTTAAAGATAAATTTTAAGAAAATTATTTTTTCTAAACAAGCCAGTATATGAAAAACAGGAAAAAACAGAGCATGTTTTTGGAAAGCACCATAAAACACCCAGGTGTGGGTTTGTAGGCTCACGGTTACCCAAGTTGTGTGACCCCAGGCAGTCCCCCTCTTCAAAAAATAGAAAATATAGAAAGTACTATCAAAATGTTTCTGTTGCTTTCCCATACTTATGTTAAAGCATTCTTTGTGCATGCAAGCAAGTCTAGTGAGCTTTTTCATTTCCTTGCTCAGGAAAGTTGAATTTTCCTCCCTCCAATAAGAGCTGCCATTCACATTATACTGGTGAACAAAAATGAGAAACCTGGAAATTGAATCTTACCACTGTGTCTTTCCTGACACAGATCCCTGCTCTCCCATTACCTTCCAAAACTCCCCCTCAAAACACTTGTTTTTTCATTATTGCCTGCACATTTCTCACCCCTTTGTTCTTTCCTCTTTTTCAGAAAGGTCTTATTTCTGGCTCCCCGACTTTGTCTTCACCTTCTCTCTCACCAACTGCAGGGGAGACTCTTTCATACTTGCTCTCAAGTACAGCCCACCAAGAAACATGTCTAGAGGAAAAAAAAAAAAAAAAAAAACAACACACGTTTGATGTTCACGGTTCAACAGAAGTATTCCCACCCACTTCACTCTCTATTGCATCCTTTCATCACACTCTTTGTTCTGGAGAAGCCACACAAGTTACTACTCCCATTTGTTTTCCTCCTTCACCCACTGAGCTCCAGATGCTTTGACGCACCACTGACACCCACTTCGTTCTGCTGCCTACCCTTCTCCCCCTCCGAGCGCAGGGACACTCCCATACTTCACTGCAGCCTGTGTGTACCTCCCCTTCCTCTCCGGCATACGCTTGCACCTGCTGCAGATTTCTGCTTCAGGCAAAGCCTCAGACTTCCTCCTGACACCTTTGACACAATAGCGTCATTGTCTGTTCTTTCTACATCACCCAGGGCATTCTCCTTGGGCTGCAGGGTTGTAGGCAGCATGGCAACATCTCACTTCTGGCCCTCTGAAGCTGACAGAGTCCTGTCCAGATCCACCTCATTTTTTTGGCATTGCCTGCCCCCCCCCCACGTAAGAGGAAGACTCACTTAGGAGGTCATCATCCCAAGCTGCCCTGGATGGTGCAGCCTCCATTTTCAGCCCTGCACGTGGCTTAAATAGACAAAATGAACCTAAGCTACAAGATGGTTTAAATTAATACAAAGATACTGCTGCTACTCTGCCGGTGTTAGAGCTCATTTTCACTAGTTCTTAACTATTTCTTGTTATGTCACAGCTTGGTGCAAGAGCTGTCTGGTCAGTGATACCTGCAATTGAAAGCTCATCCTATTATGCACTGCTTAGCATCAGTAGCTACACAGGACTACATACATGCTCCTGATGTGCCTGTATAGATGCAGAAGTGAGAACCCCCTGCCAAAAGCCASGGCTCCAAGACCTTATGCATTTCCAACAGGAATTGAATCTACTTACTTTGAACAGATCGTACTAAGAAGCATATATCTTATTCACCGGCCAGTACCTGAAGGTACTCCCAAAGTTGGAAGAAATATGAAATTCAAGATTTAATTTCCACAATAAGATCATGTGCCCTTTTCTAACGATGGCCCCATGTATCTACAGTCAGAGCCAAAGACAGACAGCCTGAAGTGAACTCCCACCTATCTTCCTACCGTGTTTGGTCCCTAGTTTCTCTCTTCCCCTCTGAGGGCAGGGAAGGAGCGAGGGAGGCAGGGAGAAACCCAAGCTGAGTTTGCAGACGCTGGAACTAACTCCCACATCACCTCCACTCTAGCAGGCTTCACAAGTAGCCCAGATGCAGTATGGACATATCTGGTGCTGATGCTGACCAGTCTGTTTCACTAACAAATACATGCAGGGGGCTAATAAAGCTCCACCTCGAGCTCTTCTCCAGTTGCAGCCTTACTCAGATCTGCTTCAAGAAAGGCTAAATTCATTTTGTCAGTTCAGATTTCTTTGACGTTGGGTGAAAAGCTTCGAAATATAAAAGTTATACATCAGAGAGTTGGGGGGCTGGGGTGGGATTTATAGAAACCCCACACTACCTTTATGGAAACCCTGTTATTACTGAACAGGAACAGAAAACTCTGAAGGCTGGTGTTTGTAATTAAGGGGTGTGTCTGTAGTATCTGAAGTTTATTCCATTCTTACATACAGCCATCTGAATTGTATCTTCCTGTTTTAACTAAAGATCTTCTAAAGTAAGAACTGAATTAATTACAAATTATCCCATAAGTCACTCACCTGGAGCAGGAAGGAAGGGAGTTCAGAATCCTCCATGTAAATCCTTCAATCCCATTCACGCTCCTACTTCACAAGTGTAAATCCTCACGCTGCTCTGTAACTCAAGCCTGAAATAAAAAAAAAGAACAACAGGATGGGAGCACTTAGTAACTTTATGTAATGCACTGATGAAAAATAAAACTACAATAATAGGTGCTTTAAAACAATTAGTTCATGCTATATTACGTCTTGCAGACACTCAAGTCAAAGACATTGCTTTAATTCAAGGTCAAATGACTGTAAGACGACAAAAAAACACAATGCTTTTATATGACTGCATAGTCCTATATTTCAGTATTTTTCCTGTTCAGTTACAATAAATCCCAGTTAGTCACCACAAGCTCTTCAGTTACTGGAAGAAGGCCAAAATTTCTGTCAGGGTGCTTCCTTGCTAAAAATTTTCTTGAGCAGAAACACAACCTGGAATGCAGTTTTAAAACACAGCCCTGAGAAATAAAATTTATTGAACTTTCATGCTACAAAAGGAAGCCAAATTGTGTCAGTGCAAAACAAATCCACCCTCAGAAGTGTATTTTCTTGTTCTCTGCAGTCACTGGCTTTCAGTGGCTTTTATTTATTTTATTTTACTGAAACAGCTCCAAATGCAGGACAAAGGTGCTGGGCAGAGGCAGCGGGTGATGTCCCTGTAATGCTGCAGGGCCCTGAGGGCCACCTTCCAGCACGCCCCTCACACCGTGCCTTCTGCTGCTACCCAACTCCTGCCCATCTTGGAAACACAGGCTACAGTGAGATGGCAATTGCAGGTTTAACAGTCAAAAGGTAAGACCAAGACTCAAGCCAGTAAGTCCATGTTTGCACATTGCTCATGCAAGTATATTCTTATAAAAATACGTTCTCACGCCATTTATTTCTTATTCCTAAGTTTATACTTAATTTTTATATAGCATTATTATAAATACCTGTTTCCTCAATCATACTGTGTGCATTTGTGTGTGCACATGTGTATGGGGAGGTAAGGGGTGTAATCAACACACAGTGTTGGATTAAGGCCTCACAACCAAAGCAGCCAATAGTCACCAGCTCATATGGAGAGGTTCTGTAGCACATACTAAGAAGCACCCTCAAAAGCATAGATACAGCATTTTGACCGCTGTGGTATATGGATACGGAAGATCCCATGCTACACACACRCACAGACACACACATACAATGCTGTAAGGGTTACAGCTGAGGTCACTGTCTTGGCAATCCAGCAGTTTGCGGTTTATGCAAATAGCCGTTTTGGGAACTTGCAATCAGTTTTTATATAATCATGATGCATATACAGTGTAATGTTCTCCGCACATGCTGGACACGTGTCCAGAATAACTGCGCAGGGCTTGGAGAGCTTTGCCTTCACAGACTTCTGGTGGTTCAATTTACACCTGAAGCAGACACAGCATCTACGAATGCAAATCACTTCCTATTATGAACTTATTTGATTGTATGTGACTAAACATAAAATGCTGCATTCAATTACCTTCCTGAGGAATGCACTGCACATTAAACTAGTAATGGAGAAAAGATCACTGAACTTCATAATCAGAAAGTCCCACCTTCAAAATGTACAGCTGCATGTTTTCTAACTTAAGCAACTAAAATTGCAAAAAAGGAAAGAAACCCATGGCAGCCTCTGGAGGGGGAATCACATGAGTTTGGACACCACTGGCAGCCATTAAAAAGAGGAAACCTAAATTTGATTGATTAATCAAACCTAACATCATAAAAAAGTTGCTTGGATTCTTGACTTTAATGACTGGATCACTTTTTGTGGACCACGAGGAAGTCCTCTAACTTCTCCAGCTCAAATAGAAGGGTTCATTATTAGAAGACGTGAAGTAAGTATGGTACGTAAATGTTCATAATGACTCCCCCCTCCCCATGCACTTTGTGCTGGCTGCCAAGAACATGTCAAAGCTCAGCTGTCACCAATATCCATGATAGCTTCTTCAAACACACAGAGACACAGACACCTTAAAATCTGCCAGCAGCTGGTATGAACAAGGAAAGCCATAAGTCTCAGATAGCTCTGGAAGAATCACTTGAAATGCATGCTTTGTTGCTCAAGAGTTAAAAATAAAAATGGATGGGCACCAAAATAGAGATGAGTTGTTTAATGGGCAGACTTTGAGCTTCATACTCAAGCTTGGACCCACTGAAACCAAAGGCTACCTGGATTTTTTTAATTGGCCCTAAATTCTAACAGCAAACTACAGGCCACAGTGTCTGCCTCATTTTTGTGCAAGCAAACCTGCACACACAATCAACCATATTACATTTCCTTATATACTCTTACAAGACAGGGAGAACACAGGAGTTCATGAAAATACATTAGATAATTGCAATGTATCTTCCATTTATGTAAGAAACTTTGGTCTGAAAGTCTGCCTGGTTTCAGGTATCTAATTCTGAATGATCTGATTTAAGGTTTATCATAATCTCTGCAAATAGGAAAAGAAAATTCTGTTATTTTTAACACATTCAAAACAATACCATCTTTATTTAATATTCAAGATGGCCAGCTAGAATACTTCACTTTATTTTTTTATGCGACCATGTGCTTGTATTTCATGAAGCAGCTGACTAACTGAATAATTAAACCAAGATACATGGCTGAGATACTGAAGAGAAAATCCCCTTCTCTGCCTAAGCTCTACTATCCAGGCAACCAACAGTAAGTATCTTTTAATACTTTTATCTATAAGGAAAAAAAAAAAAATTAGAATAGTGACAGAAGCCAAATCCTCCTTTTCAAAAGCCTGCCAAGGTAATCTGAAACACTTTTGTCAAACATAAATAGAAGAAAAAAAAAAAAAAAAAAAAAAAAAAAAAAAATTAATGCAGGATCTTCCTAGCGGAGAAGAGAACGCAAGGGAAGAGAAGAGGAGAGAAACTGATCAAAAAAACCACAGCAGAATAAATCAGACCACTTAAACACATACGTGTATACATCTTCCACAGGATCTTCCTACAAAATATTCAGCAAGGACCATCTGTGTGTACACACATGGGTGTGCGCCTGTGAAGGGGTGGGATCCAGCACTGCTGAAACAGACCTGGCTACCAATCACCGCTGGCCAGGCAGGATGGCAATATTCTCCTTTTTCCCTGCTTTTAACGCAAGCAAACCAAAGAAAGCAAGGATCCTTCTCACCCTCGGCCTGCAGCTGAAGGCAGCAAGTGGTAGGTGGGCAGCACACATCAGGGTTGTGCAGGATGGCTTCACGCACAAGCAGGATAGGAGCAACTGCACAGGGCTCCATCCTGACCCCTCTCCCAGGGCACCACATTTGACATGGCGCTGCCTTTGCACCCTGGGCAGGCAGAGCTGCACAGCACTCACACATGCAGGGTTGGGACCAGGCTCGAGATCTGCATGCACCAAGATGCATGAAATCAGTTCAAATGCCCAAAAGAAGCAGCTTCAGATGCAGAAGGTCAGAAAATGCCAATTGCTATGTAACACGGCACTCTTGAAGAAACACCCATGTCCCTGCACACACACACAAAAGAGGGGGGCAGGGAGATGGACAGCACCATCTATACTCTAAAACCACTGTGAAATAAGGTAAGTTAAAGATCAAGTGGATATGAGGTTTTCCTGGAAATGCAAATATACTTCTAGAAATCAGTCCTGATGTTCTTCCCTCCTCCAAAAAGTGTTATGCCTGCCCCCACAACCAAAAGGTTTCCTGAAGGATTACTTTCACAACCATCACTACCACTAATGATCTTTTGATTTTTATTTTAACAAGTAAACTCATATCGCTTTGTCAACACAATGCTGATATGACCTAGAGTTTGGCTATATTGCTTCCAAGGATATTATCAAAGAAGTGGCAAATTTAGCCTCAGGACCTTAGAAAAGTAATTCATATTTGCTTATACCTATTTAAACCCTTTCCAATGGAGCTACAGCTTGTTTTGGCGGGGGCAGGGAGGGAGGTTTTGAGGCTTGCTTTCTTAATAAAGACCATACGTAATGTGAGCCATGGGCATCTCAGGAGAGAAGATGGTCTGAATCTCCTCTCTCACCTCACCCTCAAGAAACACAATAGGAGAGGAGGCAAACCATACAAATCTGGGTCACATCAACCCAAAGCCCGTATACACTGTGACAGTCATCCCCACTGCCCTATTTCATGCTGTGACCCCTATCACCCCCCACTGGAGTGGAAGAGGAGGAGGAACAGCAGCAGCAGGAATCCCTTCATCCCCTATCACAGAGAAAAAGTAGGACCAAGATTACCTTGTTGTGCCACCTCCCATAGGAGCAAAGCAAAGATGCCCGTTAGTTATGCCCTTAGCTCAGAGCTCAACATAAAATCAGGGTTTGGGATGAATGAGAAAGCCTGAGGGTCCACGAGGAACAGGGTTGGATGGGGCTGCCCCAGGCAAGGTGCTGAGAAAACAGGGCTGCAAGAAACTCCTCTGGGCTATAGCTGGGGGACCTGGTCAGTGCAAAGTTTGGGTTAGAGATAGGGTTACAGTTGAGAGAAAGATAAAGCATAGGGGCCCAGAGAGAGTGGGGGCTCACCTGTGCCTCAGCAAGCGAGTCAGGGCTGCAGGACTTTTCTCCCACTGAACTCGCCTCCTTCATGCAGGCGAGATGAAAGCGTAATTTGCCCTTCACACCTGTCACTGTAGGGTGCAAATACCTTCAGGCAGACATCCTAAACTTCATTACACCTGACTAGCCTCAGGTTTTTAGCACAGCTTCCCAAAACATTACCCACGCCCTTTTATTTCCCTCCTTTCTTTCAAAAGTGAAAAAAAAAAAAAAAAAAAAAAAATTCCAGCACCACTTCATAACTTTCAGAAGCGCATTCCTACATGCGTGCTGTACCCTAACCTAGCCCAAAGCACACGGGCCACAGCTGCTGAAGGAGCTGAGGCAGGTACCCAGAGGCCCTGCTTGCAAACACCTGTATGTGAAACTCAGCCCCGAAATGATCCCATCCTGGGGCTCTTCCCGCACAGCTCCAGATCGGGGCGGGGGGGGRAACTGCCAGCACCACTGCAGTCCCGTTTACTCAACTCCACTCCTGCAGGAAGGGTTTTGCTTCTCCTGGGCTTCTCCACAGGAAGTTTAAGGCTAAAAGAAAGGTACATCTGTGCAGCAGGTTGAAGAAACGATTTCTTAGCGGTTCATTATTTTTAAGTTGGCCTGTTATGCGATATAAGTAAGTGCATAACTCGGGTCATCTGCCACTTAATGGCTGGTCACAGCCCTGAATTGCCAATCTGACCCCTTAAGACACAAAAACTTTGCATTCATTAGCTTTGCATTGGAATCAACTCAAAATGGAAAAATTTTCTTTTTGCTCATTTTTTTCTTGATACGAAAATATCGTTGGTTTTTTTTTTTTTTTTAAATACAATCACAATACACATGAAAACACACACATTCCCTGAAAATTAACTGTAAAGCTAGTCATTAATGGTAAAGCAAGCCTGCCATCTGAAATTTCATTTAAATTACAAAAAGACTGAAAAATATTTTAAATATATCTTCACATGAAAGTTCACCAAGTGCAGGTCACTAAATCCATCAGAACAGGAATCTGGGAGTAGAACTTGGAAGTTTGTTCCTTTCAAATTAAAAACTAGCATCTCTGTGTCTGGGGAAGAGTTGCACAGCCTCTACAACTCACCAGCTAAACTTCTGTTGTGGTTTTTTTTCTGTTTTTAAGTATTTTATAAGATATTCTAGGTATAATCTGAATAATGACTATCAATGAACACGGCACATGATAAAGGAAATATAATTTTATCTTTGCTGATGATATCACAACACATCCAAGAATGTCCACACTCTTAAATCCTTCCACTGATCACCAAGTGTAAAAATGGCCTCAGAACTGACACTACTTTGATTCTGCCTTGTTCTATCAAGTTGTGGCTGAACCATGACTCTGAGCACGGGCTAGTAGAACATCTTGCTCCAAAGTGCTCAGAGAAGGAGCCTTGTTTATAATATACATAATTTAATCTCTTTTACATTAATTTCTAACACTGAAAGAAAACCAAAGCAAAAAATTAATTATAAAAATAATCTATTGTACTTTTGCAGTTTTCATTCTTTAAAAAAAAAAAAAAAAAAAATTATGTGCACCAAGAAATGTAATGACCATAGGAACAAAACTACAGCACATCAGCTTCCAGGTTTCCAGTCATTATCAGTGGTTTCAAGTGCTCAGATTTCAAAAAGGAAATAGCTTCCTATACTTCCACCACTTCCTTTTAGCTACATACTTTCCTTATAGGTGTAATTAATTCTGGCAACAAATGAGTCCATCTATTTAATGCAAGACAAAACTGCAAGCTGTTGGTTTTTTGTTTGTTTGGGGTTTTTTTTGTTTTTGGTTTGGTTTTTTTGGTTTTTTTTTGTTTTTGTTTTTGTTTTTGTTTTTGTTTTTTTTACACATAGTCCTCAAAGAAAGAATTAGCAACTACTCAGAAACAAGCTGAAATGATGAGCTTAATCGCACTCATTTGGGGAAGAAGAGTAAGTCTGGCTTATCTTCAACTATCATTCTTTTAACATATAAAGTATAAAAATCATTAAAATGTCTTGACCTCAGGAAGACAYCATCAGCTTCAGAAGAGCAAGTGAGTTTTGGATATAAGCTTTTACTATAGCCAACCTATTATACGGGGTAGAAGTCGACAACATGCAAGTAGGAATATGTTCCACATTTTGACATTTTTAAGGAAGTTGCCCTGCATTACTCAAAACTTCTTATCCAATGTTTATTTAGCAGCTCTTTTATGTATAATATTTGATCTAAAATATTCAGTAAAATCTCAGGATACTAAGACTCCAGCCTTGTGCACTGTAGACTTAAAAACGAAGTAAATTTCATTTTCTTCCCATTGAAAACCATGACAATTGAAACAAATTCTCTACAATGCCTCTTGCATTACTTAATATATCAAATTCTACTTAACCTATGCCATCCTGAATCTCACCTTCTGCTATAAGTTACACAGCTAGAGTAGAAGTTGCCAGAGATGAAAGCTCACAGCCTTTAACTGCTGAGAGACTTGTAACTTCTGAGACTGGACCAGCCACTATATTATTACAAAAATGGACACTATTTGGATCTTTATTACATCTCAGCAGAGAAATAGTTAAAATAAAATACCAAATATTAAATACCAAGCATTTCTGTCTCAGAATCCAGCACTACACAGATGAAAGGGGCAGTTTACACTCCTCTGACCCGTAGCAAAAGAAATCAAGACTTGCATTCAGATCATGCTTGGAAATTTTCTCTGGTATTATTATCATAATATATTTCTATTTAACTCCTTTCCCAACGCTGACTGGTATTTTCTGACAAGAATCTCACTCATCAAAAGAAAAAAAAAAAAAAAAAATCCTCATCAGCTAAACAAAAATGTTTCATGAAAACATAACAGATTCAAATAGCTGGTGGGGAAACGCAGACCCTAATGCTCTGGTTCCCACCAGCTTCCCTGGCAAGCCAAGGAGGGACCCAACCTCCCTCGCCTGGAAAGCCTGCATCAACTCCTGGGTCTGCAGCAGGCAGCTCCCTAAACCAGGCTGGTGCATGGTGGGATTTAGAGACTGAGGGGATTTAGAGACAGACACCCCTAGTTTGCTAGATGCAACACGCTGCAGACATGAAGCGTGTGCCAAGCAGCTTGTTTCAGCAAAGGTGGCTCGGGCAGCAGCAGGACAGCAGGCATCTGTTTGTGGTACGCCGAAAACACAGAAACCCACAAATGGAGAGGCGGAGAAGCAGCGCATTTGCAGCTCTGCGTGGGGCAGGTTAGAGGTTAGTATCAAGTGTGACTTGATTTTTGAGTGGGCAGTAAGTGACTTGGCTCCAGGACTGCTAACAGCCACGTCAACCCTGCGCTGCCTCTGAGCTGTGATACAGTCCCACTTTTGGGACCCGAGTTGGTATTTCTACCTTACACTACATAAAAGCACCAACTTTGAGATGGCTCAGCAAGCTCTGAAGCAAGAAGGTGCTGGGGAGTCAGGTCCTAAACTCTCCATAAACCTTTCCTTCCAAACCCTGCCACACCACTAGATATAGGTATCTGTGGTTTGGGAGTGCTTCCAAGTCCGTGTAGGCATCCTGCGCCATGGTCCCGACACTGCATGGGCGCCAGACCAGAGCACACCAGCCTCGCCGAAAGGGGACCTTGGCCAAGGGAGCAGATGAGCACCCCGCCACAGCACGCATGGACCTGCCACCACTCCAGAGCACCAGGAGACACGAAGATCCACAAGAGGTGTCCTCCTCAGAGGTCAGTGCAGGCAGAGCTTAACATATACTATAGCAGGAAAAGTTATTCCAACCACCAAGGCAGGAACAGCTAGTTCTGAGGTTTTTGCTTATCAGTCGGTTGTTTAGGGGCAAAGGGAGGAGAGAGACACAAGGAAGGGGAAAGAAAGGGGTTTTAATGGGCCCAGTGTTAGCTCCTCCAGAGTTCACATTTTTAAAAAAAAAAAAAAAAAAAAAAAGCATCAAGGTACTTTGCCGAGATGACCAATATTTCTAAAGGAGGGTTTTTTTAAATCATTTTAATGAAACGAGCTTAAAAGCATGTGTATATTCAGAATCAATGCTGGCTCTTGATATTAAAATCTTTTCTCCCTTCCCCCCTTCCTGACCCACCATTAAATACAATTAACTCCCATTTTCCTTCCAATGCTTTATGCTTTCTTGGCAAAGACCAGGCTGCAAAGCCTCTCAGAAAGTGGAGAATGGAGGAAGGAAGAATGAAACACAGCAGGAGAGCTGTGCCCAAGGCTGATGATTTGAACACAATTTAGCTTACAGTTAACTCACAGCAGGACTTTTGTAATGTCCTTTATCACCTATGAAGCCATTTCCTCATTACTCATTTTCATTACACATAACAAGACAAGGAAAGATGCTTCTGCACAAAGTGGAAAACCATTAGCATAAGATCACAAATCAGCAAAAGTTCAATGAATTTTAGAAAATAAACCGATTCTTGCTTCTGTTCACTAGAGAAAAGAAATAACATTACATCCCACTGAAGGTGATCTGTAGCAACAACCCTGAACATCCTGTGCAAAACTTCCACTGGACTCGACAGAGCTCCTCTCAAAGGGAAACCAAGGAATCCCATCCAGCCTGCACCTTCCAGTTCTCACTCTTATGTCACACACAGCACACATTTATACTCTCTGTTTGCCCTGTTACATTTAAATATGGGGAAGATATCTATCTACTAAGAATAAGAGAAATCAGTGTAATACACATTTCAACTTTGCTCCTTCCTGGAATCCACTGCTAATGTATTTCAGCCACAAAGTGTACCAGAAACGTTTAGCTTATTGCCATTTTTTCAAGCCACAGAGAGCAGAACAGTTCTTAGTCAGAGTCATAGGGATCTTCCATAGCATTCATTTGTACTAATGCATGATGGAAAAATTGGTTTCACCATCACAGACAAGAAATCTGCCCCAGTAGATAAAGACAACTAACTCATCAAGTCAAGAGTCAAAAATATTTCAGAGACAACCACAGGTCAACATGACATTTCCTCTATCTGATCTTGGACTCTGTTTGTACATGGCAGAGGAAAAACAAGCTGATAGCATTTGTGGTGTCTTATTATTGAAACAGAGTTTGTGTGCACCTGCGGGAGAGCAACAGGCAGATTGCAAACCATTACCCGTATTTGCCAACTGAAGGTATTTTCTTTTTCAGTGAACGGAAGTCTGAAAGGAACTACCTCTATGGAGAACAGCAGAATCTCACCAAGTCAGAGGTATGCGGGAAAGACAATACACAAAAAATCAGACTTTTTGTATTTCTACAAAATAACATTTTAACATTTTGAGCTTTGGAGACAAAACCAAGCTTCTGAATATTGATGTCAAAACAAAGAGAATTTACCTATGCGTAAGTAACAACCTCACTGCAAAACCTGGCCATTAAACTTCACCCCTTCTTCTAATCCCCTGTACTATTCACTTCTTTCAACTGACTGTTTCTTCTCATTTGACCTGTTTAACCTCACTGTTTAAGCTTTCTACTCCCAGACCACTTCTGCTGCTCTCTCAGTCACAGACAGGCTTCCATTAGAGCTATTCTCAGCCTGGAGGAATGTTAATTGTTGTATAAATTACACTGTAAAAATCAATGTCATAAAAAAAAAAAAAAAANAAAAAAAAAAAAAAAAAAAGGAGCTAAGCAACAGAAACTCAACCACTAGTCCAACACATTCAGCTCCATTTCCATCACTGAAAAAGTACGAAAGACAAATCAAAACAGAAGTTTTGTTTTCGGGTAGGAAAAAAGGAAAAATGTAACACAACTGAAACAAAAAGCTGAACACTGCAAAAAAACTTCTGTGGAGATGAAATGGCATGATGCAAGTACACGAAGAAACCACAAACAGAAATCTTGGCACAGATTAAACTCCAAAAGACACAGATATGATTGTTTCAAAAAACAAATATAGCCCATCATAACACAAGAGGTTCATTTTTCCTCATTGTGCTATTAAGCATTTGCCCCAGCTCCTTCTTACACATATACACTATGGAAAGACCCAGTAGTAAAAAAACCCAAACCAAACCAAAAAAACACACAACACTTATGTCCAGACATGACTCAATAATTAAAATGTGCCTCTATGAAAAGAAAAAAAAAAAGTACATTTTTATAGTATAGTTCTGGTAACTTCATTCAACAGACCTTCATGAACTTCAGTTAAACACACGTGTAAGTGGCCGAGAATGCTATTCTACTCATACACTCGTTGCAGGAGTTGTGAGGACAGGCGCTACCAGGAACAAGTCACCGAGTAGTCAAGAGACAAGGCAGCGATGCCAAGAGGACTGGTGGAGTCAACAAACAAGACAGAGAGGCTCACCAAGGTTTCCACAGGAAAAAACAACAAGAAGTACTAAAGGCGGTTTCTTCTGGAAGACCCAGTAGTTAGAGGCAAACCTTTTTTAAGCTCAGTGGAAAAGACACACGCATACGGCACCAGTAAATTACAGAAGCCATGACACCAACCTGCCACAGCTGCAATGTTGTGGCCTCTTCACTGGGCTGAATACTCAGCTTCTGCCTCCACCTCCTCCCACCACAAAATCCTTTTGCTAAATGCTAGATGAGTTCGTGGCCTCACCGCAGTCCAACTAGAAGTAATTTGCTCTCCAGCTTCTCTCCAACTACAAGTAGTACACCAGATTTTTAGATCGCCTTCAAGTCTGGGAGAAAAGGAGCTCCCACCCTAGATGGTAAATCTCCCGCTGCAGCCTACAAGTTGGAACAGATCAGGAGGGCCAGATCTGCAGCTCTGACCTGAGCGCGAGGCTCTTACAAAGACACTTGGGACATCAGCATCAGTGAAAAAGCAGAGGGTGAAAGAACATGCCACTAGCATGGCCTTTCCTATAACCTTATAATGAACGATGCCTCAGACAGAAATTAATGTCTTGTCAGCAGAGGCACCATTTCCCAATTTCTTTCTCTCTTAGAGAAGGCTTTATTTTAATATTATCTTTTAACTTTTTAATGGGGAACAAGTATATCTGCTATACTTCAATTCTCTACATTTCCCTTGGTTACAACAGCACCTCCCGGTACAGGACACACTGCACACCCTATTCAGGAGCTGACGTGTTGGTATTTTGGTGGGTTTTGAGAGAGTTGAAATTTTCCCCTTTCATTTTCTTCCTTTAAAGTCTTAAAAGAAATACATCTATCATGCTTTTACCATAAATATGGAAAAGCTCTACAGGTAATAGGCTGACTCCCAGCTATGGGTTTTCTAGCAARCTCGGTGCTCTACAGACAGGAGAACGTTTCCTGCCCAAATCCACGCAGGGCTATCAGTGCTAACTCCACAGAGCAATTCCCTCTTCGTTGGCAATTCACCGTGATACTATTTTGCCTCCAGTGGCTCAGCAACTGTATAAACTCACCCCCCCCAAAAAAGTAATTTTTATTTTGCTACTGTTTCATCAGAGTGAGGGAATGCATGTGTATGTGTGTGCATGCAAGGGAGGTTTAAATCCCCCCCTCCCACCCCAAAGTCTTTTATTAGTGCTGTAAAGTCAGAGTATCAGCCAGGCTGTTTCTTTCATCACGTCACTTGCAGACAATCAGTTGTACCCGATAACAAGCTGTCATAACTTCTCCTTTCAGAAGGATACTGGTTTGTCTTGTTGCTACCTCTTCTAAAACTGTCCAGCCTAACCTTGAAGGGGGAAGGTGAAATAAATGGCATCTCTGTTAGGGTTTGCCTTCAAACAGAAGATGAAGAGTAGAAATGGCTGGGAACCGATGCGCCAAGACGTGAAAACATTAAGTGAGATATTTCAAACCTCTTCCCAGGTAACTGTTTGTAAGAGATGCTTTCAGACTTGAAAGCGCTGTCTTAAGCTACCTCCACTGAAAAAAAAAAGTTACTTCAATCAAATCAAGCCACTGTGGAAACCTCTTTTACATACCACTGCCTTGCAATCTCACTGAGTCCCAGGCACAGTTCCCAAAGACTTCAATAAAACCTTTGTCTGGGATAAGGAGTGCCAGATTTGGCCCACTTTAATACATTAAGTCTGTGGTAGGTGAAAAACTGAAACACAGGGCGGTTGTGAAACTACCCTCATAGCCAAGGAGATAAGAGAAAACGGCACTCGTCCTTCCCTGCAGTGGGAGCGTACAGGGGGTGGATGGGAAAGTTAAAGAGGAGGAGGGAGCAGGAGTTTTAGGCTAAAAGTATTTAATATCCTCTTAGCGTGGGCTGGAAAGGATTGTGGTATGCTTGTTAGAGAAGCTGGCTGGCGTGGAAGGCTGAGAAAGCATTCAAGGACGCGCACGCATGTGTGTGTGTGTGCGTGTGTGTGTGTGCGCGTGTGTGTTTTAAGGGCCAGGCCTATGCAAGTTCACAAAGTTTAGTCAATTCTCCTGCCAGCTCTTCCAGGCTTGAGGCAAATGCAGATAACCTTGGCTTAACCCAACTCCAAGCAAACCTTCCCTTCTCACCCCCACCCTCAATTAGCAAGCTTCAATCCAAAGTGTCTAAAAATAAACTGTGAAATCACTTAGTTACAGCTCTAGTAATGCATTTTTCCATAAACTTCTCCATATCACCAAAATGCTCCAAATCTCATTTGTTAAAGACCTGATTTGTTAAAAAACAAATAAACGTATGGGAGGGGTGATGAGGCTTAACTTCCAGCAGGTCTTTACTCTTGCATCACAGTTTTTCTACCCCCACAGTAAGTGAGGCACTCCTGACTGCATTACTGTTATCTGCTGCTGCTTTTAAGACAAGCAATGCTAAAATAGCTAGTTGGATTACTTTTCAAGTAAAATAGCCCTTAGTTTTGCTGTGCAAGAAACCTAATACACTTATTTCAGAATTTCAGAATCTTTTTTCTCTCCCTATCCCCCAGCTGTGAACATCCATCCTCATGGCAGTCTCTGACATCAAGACCACCCAGATTCATCTTCATCTCTCAACCATCTGCCTCTGCTGAGCTGAGATAAAAATCTAGACAGCCTTTATTATTATTTTATCCATAACTTGTCTAAACCTTCACCAGCAAAACACTGACTCACTCCATCTTTAAGCACCTGAAGAATGTAAAGGAAGAGAAATTAACTCATGGGCATGGAAGCTAAACAGGCAACAGCATAAACTTGCAAGTCAAACAATAAAAATCAGAGCAACAACAGAAGAAGTTTTTAAAGCAGATGAAAATTCAAGTCCTAAAAATAGAAGCCAGAGGAAGCTTGGCTGATCTATTCCTTATTATCATATTGCTAGCTTATCATCAGACGATAGCTAGCAATATTTACCTTTATTAATGCCTCATCAACCCCAAATTAATAGCTCTGAATACTGAATAACCACCTACTTGAAAATGTTAGCACCCTTTCTTGGCCTGCAGCAAGAAGGGGGGGGGGGGGGGGGGAAGCCACACAAAATTTTAGGCAAGAGTCTCCTACAGAAACAAGATATTGGCAAATAGACAACTCCTCCACCTCAGGTCTTAGTAGGGAAGAAAGCTGATGTAAGCTACAACGCTGCAAAACATTCCTAGTCTTGGTAAAAAGCTGGTGGATCACTAAAAGTCATCACTTAAAACTTATCAAATGAACTTTAATGCTACAGCATGCTCGCTTTTCTCTCGTGACTGCTGCATCAGCCCCCATTGCCAAAGCTACCTGAATGACAAATTGGGACATCTCCCCTTTGGGTATAATTGCATGGTCAGGGTCACAAAAGCTTCTGGAGAGCGTTAAGAAATAGAAAGCAGAAACCACTGGCTTTCATTTTGACAATTAGTATTCTATGTATGGAAGAGCCTTCTGCCTAAGCGTATTAGCAGATCACATCTTAACGCTCACCGCCTTGCTCAGTGGAATATGTTAATGGTGGCAACGTACAAGGCTTTTCTGCTGCAAAGGAAGCCAACAGTGCCGTTCCACTAAAAGACAGTGTCAGATGTTTGAAAAGACAGAGGAACCTCTCAAAAATATGTATTAAAAAAACAAACACAACCCTTCAGATTACAGGAAAACCTTCACCCATCAGTTTGACACTTCACACATCAGTATGATAAGATTATCGTATCAGAATGAGTGTGCTACATTAGCACACTGGAAGTGGACACTTGAACAGTTCTCGTCCAGACTTCTAATGTCATTGAAATTTAGCACCAGAAATAGTTACCATGTTTTGAATGTTCCAAGAGTCGAAATATTTAAACTTTCATCATCATTAATTATAAAAAAGTATCAAAAGGCTARTGTAAGTACCTTGATTGTATGAAATATTTCTATAGGGTTATTTCCAAAACTATTTTTGCTCAATTTTCATCGAATAGGAAATTCAGTCCCACAACCCCCGCTCCCAGTCTGAGTAAGAGGAAACATCACTGTCATTACCAGAAGGCAGCTGCTTCAAGCTGTGATCACCTCCATGCCCCAGCTTCAGGGGAAAACAAAACAAAACAAAATAAAGTATTCGGTAGGGATGAGTCAGGAATTCCCCTGGCTTTATCCTCAGCAATAGAAATGTAATTTGCTTTTTTGATATTCAGATTATGATGAGGGGGTCATCAGTTAAAAATCCACTGTAAATCCATGGAACACAAGGCACTTATGGTAATAAGGTAGTAGGATGAAGTCTACAGTTTACCCACTGCTATCTGCATTTAAGTTTTACTGTAAGGTAAATTAAGTGCTTCGTATCAGTGCTGGTTTTGCAAGCGGATAACTAATGCACGTTCATTAATTCGTGGTACTTTGGGGAGGAGGTGAGAGGAGGAGAAAGGAGAGGCAAGGCACAGTTTTCACTGTCGTGCTTTCTCACTCAACGCGTCTCACCTCTGCTACTCAGTCTTCTGCAGAAAATGGATATGGTTGAAAGTGTTTGGAATAGCAATATCTCCATGTGTAAATGACAAATGCTGATTTCTTTCAACAGAAAAGGGACACATTTCTATCATCATTTTCTCAAGGAAGTGAAGTCTTCAGCTGCATTGGGTAAAGCAAGGGTAAGTATTTAGCATATTCCTGCTTGCGACACAGAATCAGCCAACATACACATACAACAGGATCTACTGCAACCTTGAATCCAAGGCAAACATTCAGGAAAAGGTGAATATTTGTTTTGTTTAAATTTTTTTTTTCTTCAGTAATTACATACTTGGACACTGTCTCTTTTCTATATGCGCTGTCCTTGTATTTGTGATTTTGTATTTTGGGAGGAGAAAATACAAAGGTATTCAAAATGATTCTCTGCAATTACTCGTTATCATTCCAGGAATAAAGAAATATTTTCAACTGATTAGAAAACCTCAGTGAAATCAACTTATCATTTTATTAATTCTTCACTCAGTTTAAGTAAATAAGTAGGCTTCATGTGAGGTTAGCTCCAGGGTTTATTCAAGTCACATCTGACATTAATGTTTTAACCAAGCCCATTATGCAGTGATTTTCAYGGCCTTCCTCAGGAAAAAGGCAACCTCAAAAGATTTGGGAAAGGCACACTGTGTGTTTTCACAATCCTGGGAAAAACTTGGGGTTGTCCCACAGTGCAATTAAAAAAAAATAAGCCGACACTCCCTCTAGGAGTGATGCAGGATTCCCAGCCTCCCAGACCTCGCCTGAGCAGAGAGAGCGAGTCCAGATGGCACCCAGATTTTCTGCTAGTTCACAGGCCCTAAGCCTAAAACCAGAAAAAATACAGCAGGCCTGCTACATACAGATTTCAGCCCTGGGCTACATGCTGCTGTAGCTGCTCCTCGTATAGTCAAGGTGATCAAAGACCTGTTACCACACAAAAAACCCAGCGCATCTATCACTGAAAGTATTCCCCTACAGAAGAAATGAATACTTTGAGAAAGTGGGGAGAAAACACAGAAAGCAAATACACTGTAATTATAAAATCTTACTGTGAAAAGTAATATTTTCACAAACCGCTTCAATAAGTGGAAAGACAGGTTTGCAGGAATTTAAAATCTTTCACCTGAAGTGCTAA
Organism: Phoebastria nigripes; assembly: GCA_035582835.1. NCBI lineage: Eukaryota > Metazoa > Chordata > Aves > Procellariiformes > Diomedeidae > Phoebastria > Phoebastria nigripes. The sequence continues at coordinate 341,256 of JAYKAV010003274.1, read as the reverse complement.
GAGCCCAAACAAAAGAGCACTGTTCTGCGACGGCGGGAAAAAAGCTATAAAGCAGAACCAGTAGAATTTCTTAATCCAAGCTGCCTGACAGGGTAAAGGTAAGCCAGCAGGTAAAATGATTAAGTATATTACTTGAAAATATTTCCTTTTAATAAGCCAAAAGAATTTTCAGCAAAGAATTTTAATACCAAATATATATCTTAAGATTTAAAGCTATATCAGTGTAAGCATCCTGCCCAAAATAAGAACCAGCTTTAGTGGAAATGTTCCTTCAGAGGCATCATCTTTACCATGTCTTTGTCCAGGGCTTATCATAATTGCAACACAGTGAAAAGCCTTCTATAACACACAATTTCTATTCCATTTCCTACTTGTCATGAACTTTATGAGGAAAATGACTGTTCTGATCTTCATTTTCTCTTTTGGTTCCAACTTCTTTGCAGCCCATCAAAAACACTGCAGAAAGGTCTTTTGTTACACTGCTTTAAAGGCTAATTTCTCATAGCGGAAATGGAAACAGTAGTGTGGAAAATCCATAAGACAGTAGCTTCCTTCCCAGTCTACAAATGGTAAAAACAAACAGGAAATAGAGATTAAAATAGGATGGGCAGAAAGAGACTTTTAACTCTTTTTAACAGAAAAATGAGGTTCTTTGTAAGCAATGCTTTTCACAAAATACATTTGCTTTCTATGAAAATTTTCAGTTTTTCTTTCAGACGTTAAAAAAACCCAGTATTTTAACCAGAACCCAAAATGTTTGCATTTAGAAGTTCGTGCTTTTGTCCTTCTACCAAGTAGCAGCCCATTCTTTTTCACAGCCTAGGCTCCACTCTAGTATATTAGATTTTCATACGCGCTATTTCCCTTACCGGGGGGATGAACCGCAATGCTTCACCGAAGGTGTAGTCTGATCAGCATCCTAATCTACAGAGAAAGAGTGAGCTACGCTCCCATGAGGCACGGCTGCAGCAAGTTGCAAATCTGAGTTTGTAAACATACTGCAGAATTTAGACAACAATATAACACGGCACTACAAACAATGTCAAGTTAGAGACATTTGAATGCCCAAGGGAACTTCCTGCATGTCAACCAAAACACACCGTGATATGGAGGGGAACATGCAGCTGCCCTTCACCTTCTCCTCTTTCAGTCATTTCTTTCTCGTGATGCCAGGGTGTCGCCTTTGGCTCTGTCCTCTGCCCGCCTCCATGCACCCAGGACGGGCTCAAAATCCTGCCTGCTTTAGCATCTTTAGCGCCTTGCCTTCCCCTTCTATTCATAAAGCCAAAATGCTCATCCAGGCCCTCATTATTGCTGCTGAGATGCAAGATAATCTCCTTCCTTCTGGCCATGACAGAAGCAATCTTGCCCCCTGAAATCCATTCAAAATGCAAATGCAAAAATCATCTTTCTGGATTACTGCCTCAAGCACATTCCCCCTGTTTCATCCTGCCAGTCCTCCTACTGGCTCCCCCTTTTTCTACTACATTAAGCACAAATTGCTTGCCTTCATTTTAAGAGTTGTTCTTAGACAGTGACAACTGATCCAAATGCCCTACACATCTACTTAAAACCCAGGTAATGAAGCCTAATAACTATGTACAAAACCTCTTATGTAAGGAGTAGATAGCACGATGCTGTGCACTTTAATAACCAATTCAGTGGAGTATACCTTCTCACAATAAAACCTGTGGCACATGGCTGAAGTACTTTACGTCATCTTTTTGCATGTTGAGCCCAGTGCAGGCTTTTAAAACAGCTGCCCTTCATGAACCATTTTACAACAGACTATTGGGCTTCCAACAAAACCATTCTGGTATGTGGGAAGTGCTGTGGGATCTTCTTGGTAAGAAAAGAGCAGTCAAAAGCCAAGAGCATCCACACTGAACCTCAGAAAAATGGTGGTTTGGTGTTTCAAGTCCTTTCTCCCCTCAGAGAGACACTCCCCAGAAAAAGCTTCCATCTCCCGTGAGGCACTGCCTCCGCTTATCAAGCTGGTATAATTTCAAAGACGTAATTCAGGCTCCAGGAGAAACAGTAACATGTTGCGCTTCACTACACAACAGCGTGTGGGTTTCATTCCACAAAAAGCGAGGTCCAATGCCCATAGGTATAAAAGCATTTTTGCACCATCCCCTAGACCCTCTCTGCCCAGAAAATACGAGTGCAGATGGACAACCTGTAATTCCAGCTTATCTCCAAATTAGGGAACCAAGAACAATTTGAGTTTCAGGGTCTGCATGCACACTACAACTGCAGTCCAATCCTCTGACTGGTCAAGTCCCAAGTACCCATCAGCTCCCCAAACCTTAGACCTACCTGACCTGGCTTGCATGGAAAGGAAATCCAAAGTGTTCAGACCAAAAGAGAGCTGGGGCATGTTCTAACATGGTTTCCACAGATAGTTTTAGGAGGTGCCATAGTCTCTTTGGAAAAGTCCAACAAGTATATCAGTTAACCCTCAGCTTTATAAATGGGCTCAAGAAATTCCCAAGCAAATAATGGTCCATTATTATGTACGCGAAGGAAAGCTGAAAGTTAAATAACAAAGGAAAAAGAAATCCCCAGACAAGCRTACGAGCATATGTACACTGCACGCCAAAGAAAAGCCTGCATCCAGGAACTGTTTTAGAAGACAGTATCACACACCTCACCAGTAGACTAAGTTTCATGTGAGCAGACACTCAGGAGTTTCCCAGGGGAAAAAAAAAAAAACAACAAAACAACAACAACAAAACACCAAACAAAACATACACCAACCACACACACAGAGCAAACATTCAGGGCCATGCATACTCTAGCCCTGTAGCAAAACATTTCTACGCTAAACATTAGAAAAAGAATCTCTCTTTTAAGATAGTTGGGCATTGGAATAGTTTGCCAAGGATGACTGGCAAATGACTGTTTGTGAAGGTTTTTAAGAACAGGTTAGACAAGCATCTGTCAGGAATGACAAAGGGACAATTGATTCCAGCTCAGGCACAGTGATGGACATCTCAGCCTATTTTCCATGATCCCATGCTGCACTCCACACTGCACTCCAAATTCTCCTTGATGTGTACCAAAAGCAAGGGAAGTCTTAGTCTCCACAACATCAAAACAACAAAAAAAAGGTTGACCTCACTGGATCAGCATGGCATCCACGTATCTGCCCAGCCTAGGAACACCCTGCAAAGCATAGTGGGGACTTTGCAGGGGCTACAGTCACCTCCTCCTCCTGTAGAGGATGTCCCCTCCTCTACACCTCTCTATGGTCTATGGAACATGCCTTGTAACTCTCTGCCCTATTAAGATCGAAGATGCTCACAAGGTGAGGCAGGCTGCTTGCTTTGTCTGAAAAGCACAAAGAACTTCTTCAGACTCTCCCTGTGCACTTCCTGCTCCTTGGAATAGTGGTGTAAGAAACTAGTTGCCATCTCTGCCTGCTGCCCTTTCCTGCCAAAGTATGTCATGAGATCCAAGTGGTACTCCTGTCTTATCCTTCTGTCCAAGTCCTGTGTACATTATGCTCTCCAGCTCAATATACCAAAGATGACCTTCTGATTTTTTCCAAATGTTTGATGAGTTAAATGGAAAATTAAAAAAATTTAAAAAAAAA
>JAYKAV010003274.1:243565-337628 GCA_035582835.1 Phoebastria nigripes | reverse complement strand
AACGAACCACAGTTTTAGCTTGAACCTCCAGACACTTTCTTTTTCCATCAAGGCTATTTCAGATTACCTTGCACTCAAATTACCCTTTGCCAGTTGTTTACTGCATCCCTGCTCCTAATTTTTTTTTTTTTTTTGCACAAGTTACCCAGAAGCTTTCAGGATTCTTTTGCCCACCAGTCCTTCTAGGAAAGTGCCAACCTGCAGCACATCTAGTTCTTCTCCATGTACCACTTACGAGAGTTAGAAAAGCCAAAGCCCATCTGGACTTGAATATGGCAAGAGAAGTGAAGGGAACAAGAATAGCTTCTACAAATGTACGAGCAACACAAGGAAAACCAGGGGAAATAGGGGCCCTCTGCATTAACAGGCTAGAGGATCTGGTGACAAAGGACACGGATGAGGCTGAGGTACTTTTCTGATAAGATTTGCCTTCAGAAATCCCAAGTCCCTGGGACCAATGGGAAAGTCTGGAGAAAGGAAGACTCACTGTTGGTAGAAAAGGATCAGGTTAGGATCAGATATAAACAAACTCTACATACTCAAGTCCTTAGGGCACAATGGGATGTACCCAAAAGTGCTGAGGGATGTGGCTAATGCCATTTTGAGGCCACTCACAATAATCTATGAAAGGTCATGGCAACTGGTAGAGGTTCTCAAGGACCAGAACGCAAACRTCAATTCAAGAAGGAGGATCTGGGCAACTAGAAGTCAGTCAGCCCCACTTTGACCCCTGGGAATGTGATGGAGCAAGTAATCCTGGAAAACATTCCAGCCGGATCTCAGCAGGCTAGAGAAAGGGGTGACAGGAGTCTCATGAAGTTCAAAGGGAAATGCCAAGTCCTGCCCCTGGGCAGGAATAATCCCAGGCAACTCTGTCATATGAAGAGAGACCAAGAGAGCTGGGACTGTTCAGCCTGGAGAAAAGACCACTCAGGGGGATCTTATCAATGTATGTAAATACCTGATGGGAGGGTATGAAGAATACAGAGCCAGACTCTTCTCAGTGGTGCCTACTGAAAGAACAAGAGGCAACAGGCACAAACTGAAAGATACGTAATTCCACTTAAACACAAGAAGAAAACCCTTTTTTACTGTAAGGGTGATTGAACACTGGAACAGGTTTCCCAGAGAGATGGTGAAGTCTCCATCCTTAGATATATACAAAGGGTGACTGGACACAGCCCTGAGCAACCTGCTCTAGTTTCCCTGCTTTGAGGGGGGGTGGACTAGACGATCTCCAGAGGTCCCGTCCCACCCCAGCCATTCTGTGATTTCACAGTGTGTTCGAGATAGGAAACACACAGAGCTCGAGCACCACCACAGAACAGCCCTTTCACATTAGCAACATTGCACCAAGACAATCTGATCAACGAAGACAAAATGTGAAGCGTGAGGAGGGCAGGCAGGGAGGTTGACACAAATTTCAAGACGATTCTAAGTAACCATCAGGGCTCTCCTACTAGAAGTGCAAGAAAAGCAGAAAGCTATATGGTTTAGGATGAGGGGGTTTCCCATCAAAATTTAAAGCTGTCAGTTTATGATTAGTGAAACTAATGTATAATTGCACTGGCTGCAAATAGAAGCATAATATATTAGATTTTACTAGCTTTGTTTTTTTCTAATCACACCTAATATGTGATTTATGAAGACAGCAATTACATTAACATAGCTTAACTGTGTTTCATATCATCTTATGATATATCTTATGCCTTACTCTAAAGAATCCAATTCCCTTACCTCAACATTTCTACAAAACTAACTTCATGGAATAGCATCCATCAGTAGGAAATGGATTGGAAGGATGAAGGACAGATGATTTTTTTTATACCAGCATGAAGAATTTCAGTTTAACATAAGGTTACAAATTTAATGCAATGTAAAGACAGAAAGGAGTCAGTCCACAAAGAATACCACCAAACTAATATCTTTTTTCTGACTTGTCTCCCATGTGACCACAGAATAATCCCTACACATGGATATTGAGGGTAACACACAGGGCATTCATCTCAGGCAGTGGACAAGAACAGTGTTTCCTACACACATGGTAGAGATATATAATTCATTGACAATACATAAGACGAGAACTTTTTCATAGAAAAACATCTCCTGCTGATTAGAACAAATGCTTTGATAAATCCAGGTGTTTATTCTAGCAGGAGGGAGTGACAATCATAACATTCCCTCCTCACTCTCAAGCATAACAAATTTTAAAAAACTCCCATGCTCCACTACAAAATACATTTGTGAGCATTTTCTTTCTATATACAAGCAAAGACTACACTTAACTCACGGAAATAAATGAGTGCATTTATGGCGGTACTCTCCCAGGGACCAACAGTGCACATGGTAAAATCAAGGATCATCCTTTACATTCTTTGGTGATGATTAAAGTCAAATAATACAACTAATTGTGGAAAATGTCACAGAAAAGATGACAACAGAGGAACCTCTTAGAAAAGCAATCACAGTCCTTGATGTTTGCATTTACTTTTCTTGAAACATATTTGAAAACAAGAACAACTAATCACCCGGTCAGCACTGATGCAAAAATGTGTTAGAGACACCACTACTATCCTAATAAATAAATTAATGTCTGCTGAAAAAACCCAAGCAGAGAAAACAAACATGTGGTATTAGAAGTTTTATTTTGTTATTTTCTTAGACCTTGATTCTTCAGCACTTTCAGAAGTCAAATAGGACAGCATGCAAAAATCATTTGTAAATAGTGGTTATTATGGGTGTAAAAGCTGACAGAACTCCTGCTCACACAGGAGTGCTCTGCAGTCTCTGACTTGGAAAAAATAAAATATATACAAAATAATGCTGCCACTTACTTCACATATCATGAATCTGGCTGAGAGAGGCATCTGTTTAGGAATTAAGATCCCTCCCGTCCTTTTCTATCCCTCACCATTGTTCAAAAAAGGTGCTACAAACAGTAGCTCCCCAGAACCTGTAAATGTACATGTGCAAACCAAATGCCAAAATGAGAGTTGGCAGGTTCAAAATATAACGGAAAGAAAATATCCTGATCGCAGCTCTCGGTGAATGGCTTCATTTGCATGCATCAATGAAAGTCCCTGGAGTGGATAAAAGACCTTCATTAAAGTCTGAGATGAAACCATAAAGCACATGATTGGAGACATTTCTGGTTTAATTCATTTATTACATTTTGGGGGGTYTTTTGTTTTGTTTTGGGTTTGTTTTTTGGTTGGTTTGGGTTTTTTGGTGGGTTTTTTTTGTTTGGTTGGTTGGTTTTTTTAAGGTATCCAGAACATAGACTGCAATTATTATTTTTCAACCCCAGATATCTACTAGGCAGGTTTCTTTTCCGAGCTGTAAGCCAAGGAAACAAGCCAAGGAAAATGGAAATTCCTGAAGATTCTGAACTTGTTGGGTGGTAGTTAAATATTTAGATGTTGCTTTCCTCCTTCCTAGCCATGACTTCTTTTTTCCATCATTTCACTGGATTTAATTTTTTTCCTACAGAGTGATTTATGAAAAACAACAGCTAGCCAGCAGCAGACGCAGCAACAGCATGAGCTCCAGGTGTTAGGAAAAATCACTACATAATTAATTTTCTCTTTGATATACTATCACATCCCCAAAAATATTATGCTTGAAGATTCAAAGATCTATCACATCCCAGCGTAGTTTTATTCCATGCGTAACATTTTCCTTTGTCTTGGATGAGAATATATTTCCCAGGAAATACAGATAGAAGGATTCAAGAATGTTCATGGCAACTAAAAAAACATATCAAGCAGTGGTTCAAGACTGACAAAGTCTGTTGATGTTCTTTTAAGGCAGCATCTAGTAAAACAGATGGCATTGGATTTCAAACTCCTTTGTCAACTCAGTTCACCAATGAGCTGAACATTGATTTTTCTATTGTTTTTGATTACCTCCAAGAAGTTCCCAAAATTCAAATCTAAATTCAACTTTAAAGGACATTTTAGTCCCCTTGGTACTACTGAAGGTTTGAATGTGTTCATATAACATAGAGAATATAATTCTACAAGCTGACTCACAGTGACTATAACAGCATTTGAAGTTGGGATGTTTTTTCTTAGCAAAACCTTCTTACGTTGCAACCTGAAGTTCATAACTGGAATAGGTTTATTTTTCTACATGGTGATATACACTTCTCCAAAATAGGTATTCTGGTATTATTACGTATCCACAATTTACAGTCCGCAAAATGGCATCTCTTCCAGAAATATGGAAGCACTTTAAATAAGGTGACCAGCTGCCAAAAGTTGACTGGGGCAGGGAATTTTCATCTCACTCTGAATATGAATTCAGAAAAGAAATGAACAAAGTGCAGTTCAAGCAAACAAGATGGGGTATCTGAGGATAACTTGGCACTGCAGTAAATGATGAGCTGGAAACAGCCATGCCAAGAGATCCCTGGAGCCTCAGAATGGATACTTAAAGCTGGTCTCAAAAGCAGGAAGAGATACAGGGAAAGCTTTTGTAAAGTTGCAACATACTTAAATGCAGGGAAAAAGCAACAGAGATCTCTTGAAAAACTGAATTCAAATTCAAAGTCTAAATATTTTCTTTCCTCTCCACTTTCTTCTAACCAAGGAATTCCCAAAATATAGTTCACAAACTACTTCAAACATATATGCACAGCAAGAACTTCACTTGAATTCTGCTCGCCAGAAGAAAGCCAGGAACTGCCGTCTCAACATGCAGGTCTGAGGGCTGCATGTGACCAACCTCAGGCCCGTGTAGGAATAAGGTCTGAGCCCCCTCCTCGCAAAAAGCAGAACAAATGCACCTGCCTATGCCACCCATAATCCACACCCCAAGTGTGCCTGGAAACTTCTGTTCTAACCACAAAAAATCCATATATTCAATTTCGAGTATGCCCCCCGACCCAATATTGCCATGATGTTTTGGTAGATTTTTTCCCCGTCTCTCCAGCAAAAAGCTTTTGAAAAAAAATCTATCAGCATCATCAATATGTGATATTGTTAGTGAAAAACAGAAGCTTTCCTCCCCTACTCTTTTTGAAGAGCAAAGTTAAAAGAGCATCTCTAGTATAAACAAAATGCATGAGACAACGAAGACTGACAGAGCAGAAGTCCAGTTTCCAAAATTTGTTGCTGAATGCATTTACATAAGCACTGAGGAGCTATATAATTATGTCGTTATCACTAGAATAAGCGTTTCAAAGAACAGGCAGAACATTCTGCTTTACAGATAAAAAGAGAGAGAGAGAAGAAAAACACCTTCTTCCTTTAATCTAGCTTCATTTTGGAAAGCCTGCAGATATTTCATTTACAGCTTTCTCTTGAAGAGTGATCAAGTTGGAGAGATGCTGCTGGCGGCAGCTCTGAAAGAACGAAGAACATCAACAAACAGCGTATCTTCTTTTTAATCCTAACATTTCCAAATTGAAGGAATTAAGATTCCATTATTCCCCCTCTGAATCTAAACAAGGATGCTTTGAAGCAAGAAAGAAATAAGATAGCTCATTTAATATCCTCTAAGTGTTCTGCGTATAAGAGATTGCTTTCTGTGTTCTTGAAGGAAAAAATCTCTGAAGGACAGGAGCTGGCAGAATACGGTAACAGTATCCAATGATATATTAAAAATTAAGATTCAATGTATGTAATACATGTCCACAATGCACCTTCAAGACAAAAATGTACAATAATTCACAGTAACCAGAGAGTTTAATTTATATCTTAGTCTCTCCTATGCCTTACCTGCCCTTGTGGAAGATCTGACCATCTCCTGACCCCCACTGAGGAAACATTGCCAATGCCACCACGCAGAGGGGTGGTGGACGCACAGGAAGCCCCTTGCTGAGGGGCAAATTTAAGAGCTTTCATTAAATTTTACATGATATCCCAAACGACTGGCAATATTCCTTCCTCTTTAAAAGAAAGATATTAGGACTTCTTTTAATTTTGTCACCAGCTGAGGAACATTTCAAAACTAAATGAAAACTGGCAAGCACAGCAAGCATCACCCTCCTCCACCCCCAGTAACACATACAATTAAGGACAGCACTAAACTACAGTGCTATTTCCACACACACACGCCCCCCCTCCTTTTTTACCATACAAAATTTTGGAGACTGGGGAGCTTTGGCCTGAAAATAAACAAAAAAACCCTGCCATAAAGAAATTCACATAAAACCTTCCTAGATTGATGTACAGGTTCCATATGGCCTAGTATGGAGGAAACCACAAGCTGAAAATCTGAGTAGGCAATTTTTCACTGAATGAAGAAAGTCTTTTAAAATATAATAATATTATTATTATTATTAAAGGGAGGGGGAGAAATCAGACTATGTTTAAGCATAGCAGTCCTAAGCATGACTTCACTCAAAGACAAACTGGGCTGTAATGTGTATTTTTAGCTCATAAGTGGGTGCTCATATGCCATATGTAGCTTTTTACCACAAAGTGTTGTATCCTAAATATAGGCGCGTGCTCCTGTTCACAGTATAATTGTGGAAATCCATGCTCCAGTCTGAAGCCACAAGGGAAGCAGCAGCTCTTAGCAGCAATGACTCTGAGGTTAGAAATCCTCCCCCCAAAACCCTGTCCAACTTTCTTGGAGACTTGTATTAAGTTAAAACTTAAAGGGTTTTAAGGATCCTTTATTGAGTGCCCAGATTCACTTTAATCACAGCTCATTTGCTTCCCTTGCCAACACTTCCTAAATTCTCTGTCTCACGTCTTTTCTCCTAAGATATCCCTGTGAAGGCTGTCTCTGGTGTGTTTTTCAGGGGAGGGGGGGAAAGGAGACATGGCCGTTTAAACAGTTCACAGAACCGTAACAGCATTATAACAAAAAGACCTCTCAGAGAAAAAAGTAAGTAGCTTTTAGCACAGGGATGGGGCAAGAATGGATCGCTAGGACTGGAAGGAGGTTGGAGGAATCTGGCAAACTCGACCCTTCAGAAGTGGAAAGGCTGGATTTGGAGCAGCCAGTGGCAACATCGTGCCTTTTTTTTCTCTTTCTTTCCTTTTTTTTTTTTTTTTTAAGTAGGCTTAAAATCACAGGGCAGAGAGAGGAAGCAAATAAAAGAACTGGCTTGAAGGTTAGACCACCAACATCAATGAAAGAAAAGATGTCTGCTTGTCTACAGTTTCCTTTCAGTTGCCTACATTTTTACATAAAAAGTATAAACAACCCTTACTTAACTCCTTGCTTGCAAAGCAATATTCACTTCCGTGCAGCTCCCCAAGCTGCTGCAGCGTTGTAGGAAAGCCTTGTGAAAGGCTATGAAGGGGCGGGGGGAGAGAGGAGGAGGAGGAGGAAATGGCACAGAGGAGCATGGAAGCTCCAGATGTGAAATGTTATTGACTATCGCACCTCCCACCCGGGCCATCTGCAAGAGCCCAGCTCTGCCCAGCTTTGCARCCAGCATGACCTTGAGGCCCTCTGTAGTTGCTCAAACTGCACCTGCATGGGATTAAGTATCCTGATAGTGAGTGATAGCCTTGCCTGCTCAGTCTGAAACAGCTTTCACCAGATCAAACAGCAGGAGGACGAGGAGGAAGAAAAAGCAGCAGAAGGAACAGCAGAGCAGTGCCTTCCCACCTGGACAGAATAAGCAATAATATTGATTTAGGTTGCTAGACTTGTCCAAGGCACCACCTGCAAAAATCTGTGCATGAAATTCTTATGTATGTTTGGATCAGCGTTTGTTGCAGCTCGCCTATAATTACAGCCTGTCAGAGACATGGATCTGGTCTGGAACTCAGAAATACCCCCTAAGAGCCCACTGCATTTTGTAATTACTTTTTCGCCTCCTTTTGAATCGGCAAATTTATGGTCACTGGCCATTTGAAATTCAGAAGTACATGGGCAGAGGAGATCTAGCACTAAGAATGTTTCTAAGGCATCAGTCAAGCTGCTTGCTTCAAATTTTGCTAATCCTAAAAAGAATCCGTAACATTACAGCATTCAAAATATTCCTGAGCAGTCACGTGAGTTGAGATAGCAATGATTTTTTTAATCCCTTGGAAATACAGCTCCTACAACTATGCAAGGGGCTACTGCATCAGTTTGAGAGTCACTTCTAGTTAATTGAGGGAGATGGATTACAGAAAGGGAGTTTTTATGAAAAAGAAATGGAAGAAAAACATTGCAAAAACCATTTTCCGATATGTTTCTATGTATACAAGCAAATTCATTCTACTTAAAGGCTTTGTTTGGAAATAGTGTTTCCCAACTTTCATAAAAAACCAATATCATTGCTAGATTAGAGTGAGAGCCTTAGAGTGTGAGAAAGTCCAACTAATCCCAAACTTCAAGAGGTTATCTTTTTTTGTGCCCTTCCCCTGTCCTTTATTAACATCAGACTATCACTTCTTAGAATTTCTATTTCCACTTAAGAGTATTAGAAATATTGACTAATTTGACATGCATGTCATGGAATATTGGTATGTTAACAAAATAACCTTGAAATGCATTGGTAATCTTACAATACACCAACACTGTGTAGAAAAGCACTGAAGTACTCATACATTTATGACCTAGATTTAAGAGGAACAGGTGGATGGAAACCTGATCATTTCTACAAAGCTACCTTTTATTCCCCTCCCCCAATTCCACTCATCCGCATCTATCCATCCTCCCAAATCACACTCCTGTTCCCTAAACTTGCAATCATAGCATGTGAGGCTTAAAAGCTAGCTTGAATCTCCCACCTATTTCATTAGCTTTTAATTCAGAGAAAAATCAACTGCTCACATACAAGTGTTAAAAGAAAGCAAGCAAAGAGGGAGGGCACAGGTGCACATACTTATGCATGGTGAGACAAAATATTGCCAGACTGAAGAAAAGGCCTAGATATCCTCCATCACCTAAGTAGTGCAATAATAGCCTAAAAATGTGCTGCTAGAAATGGWATTTATACAAACAAATAAGGAAAGCTGATCTGTTCATTTACTGGGTAGAGTGACATCAGTATGACATCAGCAGCAGCCAATCACAGTGCTCCATATGTATCTGGTGTTCTTGCACTATTTCATATTTATGGATAAACACCAGGAGGGTGGTAACCCTAAGCTGTGTTTTTCTTCCCCATCATATTCTAAATAAAGCAGCTGCTTCCATTCAGCATCAGACCTGACCAAAAAAAATAAAATAAAATGAAATAAAAAATAGCAGCCTCTCATCTCAGCATGTTCTCTGACAAATCCAGAAACAATATATGGAAAGGGGGGGAGAGCAGCTGGAGCTACGTGTCACCACTTCCTGAAAACCTGTAGGCAGTCCAGAGCTTCGGCTCAGCTCTTCCTTGGCTAGAAGATGCAGAAACAAGAGAAAAAAAGCACGTAGGGTCAAACATTGGGTCAAGGCTTTTGTTGTCACTGAAAAAAAAGTGCAATTGTTATTTCCATCTAAGGCATTTTAAACTGTCTGAACAAGCGAAGTACTGTTCCTCTTCCTCCACATCACTGTCTCCTCTGACATCTTCTTTTCAGGGGGAAGAGGTTTTTTAAGGCAAGAAGTGAAGCCTATTGCTCACTGACATAACACACAATCCCAGGCAGGTGCAGCATGAACAGTTCAGGCAGACCAAGGAAAGGCTGCAGCTCCCCACACAGGCTTTCACAGCTGGCCCTGGGGGCAGAGCAAAGGGCGAGCAACCTGCATATCTGTAATCGTCAGAGCCTACACACGCCTGAGCCGGGTGTCGCTGCAGGTTGGGCCTTCAGTGGCTTGCTGCTCTGGCAAAGCCATCAGTGTAGCAGGGGCGATGCAGAGGTTTTTCCTCACCGATCAGCAATWGTATTCTTTCCAAAAGAAAATTCGTGAAGCTTCTCATGGCGCCAAGCAAAACCAAAACCAACCTGCCACCGTCCTTTCCCATAAACACACTTTAGCCCACACACTGACCACCCTAAGGGATGTATGAATGCATGCGCATAGACACACACATACACACACCCTCTTTCTCTAGGTGTACACAACCCTAGTAACAGACTCTTTTTTTGACCTTCAAACCTTCACTGCAAGAGCAGGATTTCTGATGCAGCAGCCTTGGCTGGCAGCAAACACGAGGCCGAGTTCAACACACTGGCTTTGAGCTGAACTGATACCTCTAAGACTGATGTCCCATTCTCACCAACAGACTTAGAAAAATTTTCAAAAGAAAAAAGAAATGGCCAAAGCTAACTTCAAATATATCTCCACCAGGTACTTTGAAAGATACCATTTCTCTGCTCGTGCAAAATCCATGTATAAGCATTCTGATTATGTTATGCACCACCTTATAATTAACATGGCTCAGAGAAGCAGAGGGTGCRATATAAATATAAAGCTAATGAGCTGACTTAAAAGGCAGAACATGTAGTGCAAAAACAGTTTTTATTGGCCAGTACTGTATCCCGGTGCCACTTAATCAAAACCAGTTCATTTTACTTGTACTATATTGCTCAGAGCTAGAGTGGTGAGCTGGCTCTGCCATTTACTACTTTTTGTTCAGCTCTGTCTATTCCCCAGCTATGATAACACATATTCATTATGTGTAAATTACACCACATAACTAAATACAACTGAACAGCATCATGTTATAATTAAAATATATATAGTGCCAAAGATGTATTTGCCTTCTTTCTCTAAGACATTCTCTGCTAGTCCAGGAGCCTGCATTATAGCCCATCAAGATAGCTTTATTGCTGCAGGAAGGGAAACTCCAGCCTCTTGCCAGGCTTTCTCTATATATCCTTTGTGGGAACTATTCATGGATAAAGGTACAGAAACTGTACCTAACTGTGTCTGCAACTCAGATGGCCACTCAGCACCATACATACAGTATTACAGAATAAATAGGAATACTTTTGCAAAAGAAGCTGGGGGGGGGGGGGGGGGGCAGCGCAGGGGGGGAAATGTATGTCGTGGTAGACCTACAGTTACAGTCTAAATGCCACAAGGGAGATTTTAGGTATCTTACACAGCATGGAAATTTGCTGGAAGAAGGGAATTTGTTTCTAAAGGCATGCTGAAATACAGTATAAGCCTGCTTTCTGTCATGGGCTCTACTTCCAAAGGATACGGCTAGTTTCTCAGAAGCCACCAGGTGGTCCCCAGGGGGATGCATTAGCAACAAGGTCCGCTCGTAGAGGGAGGAGCTAAACTTGAACAATCAAGATGATTTATGAGATCAATTAGAGAACGTCATCCAGAGATACTATTTTCACCACACTCACAGCACTACCCTGTCTATTCTTGTTCTCATCATCTAAAAATCTAAAACCAAACCATGAAAATGCAAAAACTGTTTTGCTTGTCACTGACCACTATTGGCCAATAATTATCCAGCTTTTGTGGTTTTTCACAAAGGAAAAAAATATTTTCAGTGATCAGAACTGTGTTCAGTATGCACTTAGGGCTAAAAACAGTTTAAAACCCAAGGCAAATGCCTTTTACCTCAAAGTTTTATAATTCTTCATATTTTATACTACCTTATAAATGTTGGTACATAAAATCTCACAATATCCCTTCCATAGGATCTATCATTATGTCCCAGTCCAGAATTTTCTTATGGTTAAGTGATCTGCAAACACCACTATCCTAAAGGTGAATAGCAAGAAAACTGTTGTTATAACTTTTAGAGGGGAACAGGAAGGTTACACCTCAGAACAAGGAAAAAGAAATAAACATACTTCTCATTCCGTGCCTTACTGATCAAACAACTTCCCCCAGAAAGCCACAGTCTTGCATTCACCCCTCTAACTTATGTCTCCTCCAGAACTGTTGAAGCATTCAGAAATCACAAATACATCCAGTAAATTAAGACTAGAATTTGGACTACCATTATCTAAGGGTGAAATAAACTTAATAACTAGCTGAAACACAGGACTTTTAGCTAATATACTCATTACAGCCATTCGACAAGACAACTCCCAATAAAGAAGGCATGGTTTTCCTGATGGGGGGTGGAGTAGGGGACATTTTGGTTCTCCTTTTTTGAGAGAATGAGTGAGAGTGAGCTCTACAGTTCTCAGAACCTGCAGAAACCTGCAAAATATGGAAACAGTGATGTAGCTTATGCATTCAGACTTCTCTGTAAAACCCTCCAGTTTCCACATTTCATATTATTTACTCCAACAGAAAATTGGTAGTTAATATTTGGTGGAGCAGAGTTTTACAGAAAGGCTCTTCAGTCTTTGGATGACCAGAAAACTTTTTTAATACACTAAATATAGACACTATAGACCAGTGACCTGGGCAGAATAATTAGAGGACTGAAACCTCAGGAAGGGTCCGAATTTAAGCAAGGAAATATGTAACAGCTGTACTTCAACTGCACAATAACAAACTTTTTCAATGACAAAGACCCTTTTTGTGCATTTTGCCATTTCCTGAACAAGCCTTCAGAAGAGACAGGAAGCCTGGCCATAAGGCTGGGCAGTTCCTCTGACACTGGAAAGAATGAAGAATCGCGGTCATTATTATTTTAAGTTATACTACCAGAGCAGAATTTCAGTTCTTTTATTTATAATGATTTGAACCGGCTTCTATAAACTTTTATTGAAAAAGCCTCTAATTTAAATCAYGTGATAAAATAAGATTCTGCTGGCAAGCCTGCTCTCTCCCCCTCTCACATGCACACACGCCCCAAAGACACCAACACAGCAAGAAGGGAGCGATCGTAGCTTCAAATGCATGCTGTGTTGGAGGAGAAAGAAGGGCAAGACTGTGAGAGAGAAGTTCTGGGTTATATCATAAACACACACGCTAAAACAGAAAGCAGTATGAAAGGTAGGAAGGCTATTCCCATTCTTAAAAAAGTATGTCTGAGATCATTTAAAATCATTAATAAATCTTCTCATCCTTTTACCCAATCATTTTCTAATATTAGCTAGGCCAGTTTAAGGGCATGTGTTACAGTATCAGAATTCAGAGAAGGGGGAAAAAAAAAAAAAAAAAAAAGGCAATTTATCCAGCTGTTTATTCATAACTGCTCCCTGAAGGACAGCTACTGCACAAATGCTGGCAAGCCCCCCTGGAGGCACGCCAGCAGCCAAAACCTCTCCACCACGCCAGAAGTTCAGTAGCACACGCGTGCTCTGGCACCGCTCTGCCAGAAGCCTGTGACACACAGACTCCTCGCGTGACTTCTCACCGGGCTGACTGCATGGCAGCCAGATAAGGCACCCAAAAAGCGGCAGCATTACTGAACGGACGCTCCAGAAGAGGAAGGAAGCCTCTGACCGTTCCCTCGGGGCTCAGACCGACAGGGGCAGATGCACCGAACCTCCCCGTCGCTCCCCTGCCGCCCGGGTGACTCACCAGCCAGCTCGCTCGCCCAGCCTTCAGCCTGGCGGCGGTGGAATAAGTGACTCGGTGGCTGGCCCCGCTGGTTTGCTGTGACTGGCATTCACACAGCTGGCTTCTGATAGAACAAGCACTAGCTTTTCATCCTATAAGCCCCTTTCCACCAAAAAAAAGAAAAAAAAAAAAGTCGAAAAAGTGAACAAACCACTGATAGACACACCTCTAACACTGTTCATTCTCATAAGCCAAAGTCATCTTCAACAGACTCAGAACACAAATTTGCTGTTATATATCAGTTACTGTAAGAGGAAACTGCCAATTCTGCTGGCCAGTTTATCTCCCTGTTCCCATCCAAATCAATGTTTTGTTACTGTAATCAACAGCTACATACATTGGGTGTCAAATATTTGACCCTCTGACTTCCAACATTAGGCATTTAATGCATCTTTAAAGGCAAATTACTGTCACAGATCAAAACACCTGCTTTGGTCACTTTTTTTTTTTTTTTTTAAAAAAATCTTTTTCCTTCCCAACATCTTTTCTGTTGGCATTTTTTACTTCACATGTGATACCAGAGTTGGTAAGATATGCAAGATGAGCTGCACAGATACAGGTTAACCCAAGAACAGCTACACCGTTAACTCCCAAACACCGCAGCAGCCTGAATCCTGCCATTTACTTTCAGAAGAAGGAAAGGGTTATCTTCCCATTAAGGCATCCCTGCAAGGACGACAAGAAAAGGTGCCAATTAACACCAAGTGCTCTGGCAGCAGGCTGTGTGGATAGATACTTGCCCACGGGCAATTAGACAGGAGAAATTTGCCCCACATCAGGTGGTTGCTGGGTGACCTAAATTACCTCATTAAGAACAGGATCCTGCTTGTCTCAACTTCATCTGCCCAGAAATGAGGCATCTCCCCGGTGATGACAGATGAGCAAGGCAGTCCGTCTGGTGCAGGTCACCAGCTGAAAACGCCTCTTCAGGGATGGCAGCCAGAGCCCCCATGCCTGCAGCTCGCCCAGGGACACCCCACCCCGCCTGGTCCGACTGGAGTAGGTTTGAAGCGTTCAGCATCCTGCACCCAAGAGCCTGGAGTATTCAGTCTCCTGATTTCTATACAATGTTCGTTTATTTTTCTTTAGGCATGTGATGATCTACATTCAGTTGGCTTAATGTATAAAATTTTTAAGGCATTCATTTTGCAGCGGTAGAGCTGTGCAATAAATGGCCTACTGAAATCCATTCCAAGAGATATCGTGAAAGCGTTGTCAAGGAGGTGTTTTGTTTTCTTATCTTAATTTATTTACTAGTCCATTCAATCTCCTGTTCCAAAATACCTAAAGTATAAGTCCACATTGAAGACTAACATACGAAATAAGTAAACTAAGTAGTTTTCTGATTGCAATAACGCTGCCTTTCTAATCATTAGACTAATGGTTTTCATTGCATTCCTTTGGCTTAAAAAGTTATTTTAAAGGGGGGAAAGAAGTTTGCTCCAGGCTTAGTCCTTGTATGCCAAGTTTCAGTCAGCAGTGAATTTTAATGGCAGAGTTATAAACCCTTGAAAGCAAAAATTTATAATGGAAATGCTGACACAGTAACAGCTATAGCTAGCAGCACAGGTGACACTCCTCTAATATATCGATTCTCCCCTGTTAACCTATTCCTAGGAGCTTAAGATTTTGTGCATTTAGAAGCCTGACAAAAAGGATTTCTGTAATTGTATTCACTCAGGTTAAAAGGCTTCACATATATACGGCCATTCCCACTTTGTCAAGAACCTGAAGTACCTGATCAGTAAGATGCCCCAGGTTTAGGATTTTTATTGTTTGGGTGTTGTTTTGGGTTTGGTTGGTTTTTTGTTGTGTGTTGGTTTTTTTGTTTTGTTTTTTTAAGCAGGTTGACTATTTTGGAAAAGTACAGGGAAGAGGAGGACCTAACCAAGGCACGTGTGCAGGGAAGAAGAGAAAGAAGAATGAATATATAGCTTAAAGAATGTAAGAAATAGCAGGAGAGGAGAGACAGGGAAAAGAAAAATGGATTTTAAGAGAGAAAGGAATTGTAGCTCTGAGCAGGAGGTGGAAAAGAAAATCCACATTAATGAAAGAACAGGAAAAGTGCATAAGAGAACAAGAGCAGAGGAGAAAGTGGAGCAAACAGACAAAAACAAAGAACTGGGAAAGAGAAGGAAGAAAAAGTATTTTTAATACAAACCTAACACAAACTCATTGCTTAGGCAAAAAGGAGAGAACAGGCAGCATAAAGAGCAAAGAATCAGACTCATAAACGCCTACTACTGATGTTTGTTTTGCTGGGTTGTTTTTTTACTGTAACCTTCTTCATACATTCAATTGTGCACTGTATCTCTGGCAAAAGTCCAAAAATTCTGTCAATGCCAGGAAAGAGGTGACCAAAACATTTCGCACTTTCAGCTGAAGTCAAACAGCTGCTTGTTTTGAGGTAAGTCCTGAAATTAATAAAGGACTTTTTTAATCTGCCTGTCTCAATTGCAAGAAAACATTGCTTGTATTTCAGACTTCGTGTTAATAAATGCCACCACCATCCAAAAATGACCATTTAAATGATGCCAGGGTGCTTTCAAAGCAAGATGAAGAGATTCACAAATAATCAAAATACTCTGCGTGAGTCATTTTCTGAACATATGTTCACAAAAAATACAACATATGAAACTGAAGCTCCAGATGCTTACAGGTAAGCATAACATTTTAAGCATTGTAGGAAGAGGGGATTTTTGTTTTGTTTTGTTTTTAATAGACAGCATACAAACAAAAGAACAACACATACATTAGAATTCAGAGAAAAAAAGTGTAAGTGATCTGAAGGAATTCAGACCAATCTGGGGACACGGCTGCAAAGGCCAGCACAAGGCAAGCTCCATCTGCAGAATTATGAGGCTTTGAAAACTTCAAGAAGCGAAGACTGGATCCTGAGGTTCTCCAGGATGCTGCACATTCCGAGCTATTTTTATGTGTCAGCCGGAACTGTGGAAGCCCCATACTTCAAGCAGACTGCTTTCTCTTCCCATATATTAAGCTAATGAGGCATTATTTTAAGAAAAAGAAAAAAGCCCCTTCCCTCCCCAACTCCCTACCACTGCATTCTCTTTAAGGATACGTTATTCTGAAGTTAATAGCTCTGACAGTCCTGCCAGGCCAAACAGTCATAAGCAGCACTAATTCCTGAGCAGCTCTGAAGCTCAGTCTTAAATGCCACTGGAGTCCTGCGTGCTGAGCTCTCCCTCCCAGTCGGGCTTATCCCTCACTCTCCCCACCGTTACCCTTCTGCTTCGAAGCAAAGTGTTGTAGGGTAGAGGGTCAGGCAGTAAGTGTGTAAAGCCTGAACTAAGTTTTCGGGCAATACTGTTGAATGGCTATGCTATTTCCTCTTAAAAAAAACAAAACATTGGTGAATTTTGACTGCACTGGGCATAAATATTAGATGACAGGAAAATGATCTTATTTAATCTCTGGAAAAATAAATGGCACGCAGGTTTCTGCTGGTGTGCTACTGTAACATTTGGCACAATCTCATTGGAAGGATTGTGTCATGCTGACGGATTAATGAGCTCTAAGAGAAATGAACAGATAAATACAGAATAAGCAAGCGACCTGCACTGACAGAGTTACTGCAAGTAAAGGCTGCATGTCTCGCCTGTATTTGTCAGTGCTCAGCAGACTCAACGTATGAGAAAACGTAAATGGAACAAAGCCAAAATATAACTTTACAGGCAGAGAGGATAATTCTATAAAAACTATGCTTCATCCCACCCATTAAACAGGTTTCATATACAGAGAGAAGGAAAGTGATTCCCAAAATACAAGGGGAAAAAAAAAAMCAAAACCAACCTAATGACTGTTATAAGGGAAAAGTAAATCTTCTTTTCYCCTCTTTCCATTCCTTAAACAAGACTTTTTTGACTTAACAGCACTTTAAATCACTTTAGATTAGTGATTCAACCTATCGAATTATAACATACATTCTCTCGTCTATAAGAAACTAAAAAGAAAATAGTTGAAGCTTCCTATGTAATTATTTTCTAACACTTTGCCTATGCAAATAAAAAGCACTTGATTAAACAGTAAGTATTCAATGCTGGTTCCAGTAGGATGCTTTGTGTTTATGATCCATTTCTGGATTGTGTTAACTGACCAAAAAATAACCTATTCTAAAATCAAATAAGCAATTCTAAAGTTTATAAAACTTTCTAAACTAGTCAACAAAACAAGGAGATCAGTCTGAAGTTCTTCTGTCTACACTAGAAAACTGGAGCAAACTATCAAGCTCAAGACTTTCTATTAAGAAATAAAAAATAAAAGGAAAATGCTGAAGTATTTCAGAAAGAATGAGAAAGAAGATTTCAATTCCTGTCTCTCCCTAACCAAAGACAACAAATCCCAAAAGAATAAATCTCACAGTCAGTTCAAAAAGTGTGAAAAAGCATGAATTGCTTCTTACTTCAGCCAAACCTGTTTGCTCATCCCTAAATCAATAGTTTCTATGATTCTTTGCAAAAAGCATTAAAAATGGCATGCAAGAAACCCTACTCTACTTGTAAAGTACTGGCATTTCCATGACTTCCAAAACATGCAGTGCAGCTGTGGTTTGTTTGTATTTTCTTCTTTCAGGACAACTAACAAGTTTCAAAACATTGTATTCCTGTGAGGAGATGCTGAAGGCAGTCGCAGCTGAACCCGGGCAGTACCAATGCAGAGGGCTGCGATGGTTATTCCCTCAACACAGTTCATCCTCGCGCCCRGAGGCTGCCCACCCAGCAGCAGGCTGGGCTGGCGTGAATATAAGGCTACTCTGAACACAAAAACACTGGTTTGGGTTTGCTGTGCTGAGCTGTGAGCTACTGTGATGAAGGAGAAGTTTCACAGTGGGGTTTTTTCCAGCTGAAAAGGAAATCTCCCCAGAGGATGGGAAGAGCTAACATCAGGAGTTAACCATTTCAGCCACCTGAGTTTAACTCTGCTGTGATCCTGAGCTGACATGAGGCACACAGCAAATGCACAGCTTACTGTAATGATAACAGCATGCAGAAGGTAACACAGAGGCAACAGGAATTATGCCAACCACTATCGTTACTAATTATTTATCCAACAAGATAAATGCAGGAAAGCAGCAGTTAGAGACGACCACCACTGAACATTGCTCCACACCATCAGCATCTCCCTGCACTTTCAGCGACATTCAGATCCAGAAGTTCAGAGCTCCCTCACATCTTGCAACCCTCAATTTTTGACCTCCTCTAGCAACAGAAGTACCTGACACTGGAGATCACCCCTGTCACCTTTGCATTTGGTGGTATTAAATGCAAAAGAAATGAGACAAGTTCGAAGACCAAATTCAAGTAAGAGCAATGGACAATGAAGCAGTTGTGTTGGCTTACATAAAGCAGCCTTTCACCTCTGCAGAGGTGCAGACAAGCATCTCTAAAATAATGCACTACAGCAAAATAACAACACATCACCGCAGCCGCAAGAGGCCTAAAATAGGAGCCTCAACAGTTATTGTAACTAGATGTTGGTTATTTCTTGCATTATGCAGTCAGAAGATTTCTATTTCAGCTTTCTTTCTGTTTATAGTCTATGCTCTAAAAGATCATTAACATCAACAAGCTATTCTCAGCTTAGGTAGCAGCAGCAACTTCTTTTTCACTAACAGAAAATCCTGATAATTGAGAAATGAAAAATTCAGGCAAGATTGTTTCAGCAGTTCTTAGATGCTCAGGAACTATTCTAACACATTCTCCCTCAACACTTACTATGATAAGAGATCGTGATTTTTAAATAAATATACAGAACAGTCAACGTAAGTATAAATATAAGGCACAGCTGATAATCATGGAGAAGTTACTTGCTCTTTTACTAAAAAAGCCTTATGTTTGGGGTGTGTGTGTACAGCAAGTGATAATGCAATATAGGTAAAGCAAGGTAAAGACAAAACACCACCACAGTGAAATCTTTGAGCTTGAGGACCTTTGAGTTGCATTTAATATTACATATTTCAATATTGCAACAGACTTTCCCATGTTTTTACATCATACTTTCCCAGCAATGGCAGTTCATCCTTTCAAAGCAATGGGGGAGGAGGGAGAAGAGGGATTACTTGTGACATTTTATTTTATTCTATGGAGGCTTTTTAAATTCTAAGGCTTCTTAAATGAGAAGGATGTGGGAAATTCATAGCACACACTATTATTGAAAAAAGTTCAGCAGATCACCCAGTGATGTACTGTATTTGGCAACTGAAAGTTTAGGCTCCTTTGGCCATGGTCCATGGTTTTGCTTCGTACATAGTACACAACAGAAGGGACCCCGATCTTCAATTTGCACATACACAGACCACTGCAGTAAGAATAAAATAATGTCTGGGTAGGGATGATATTTTTAATAATCTATTTGCCTATTTAAATGCATTTAACCGCACGCTGCTTGTTCAAAAGTAGTCAAGTCTTGGGACATCCCATTCCCTTCCCTCTGTTGCAAAACTGATGGAAGCAGAGCATATCAGGGAGTGGGGGAGCGCAGAGGTCAAGAACTGGAGTAATACCCACTTTGCCTGAAAATTTTGCAGTAGATTTCTTCACAGACAAAAAAGACATCAACAGAGTATACTCAAGTACTTCCTGCATTATTCTAGAAGGGGATGTATGGGGTGAGAGGTGGAGATGGAAGCAGCAGCAAACATCTGTCAGGAACAAGTAGCTTGGAGGCCAGGTGCACGCCATGCAGGTGCCCACAGGAGAACGCACCAGGGCCACAACCGAAATCTGTCCCTTGTCTGCTGTGGAAAGCCCGTCATACGCAGCAGGATCCCTGCAGCATAAACTCCGTGCACGGAGGCGGCCAGAGTCCCCCCCTTCCCAATTCAGCAGGGGCATTCCCTGCATACCAGGCAGCCAAGCCTCTGGGCACTCACAGGCAGCACAAAGTACTTACAAGTTTACTGTCAGAGGTCAAAACTTCTAGCCAGCAGATTATTTTTTCTGCATCCCTTCTTACTTTAAATCTCCTGGTCTCTTTCCTTTTTGGGGGACACTGACTGCACAGAGTGTTTATCTGGGAGGAGTGTTTGTTTGGTTTTTGGGGTTTTTTAATGGTCTTTGTTGATTCCTTTGAGTTCTCTCTAGGTAACAATTTTTTTCTAGTTACTTTCAAAATACAACATGGGTTTTGTTTGTCAGCTTTTGGAGGGAACTGGCTTTAAAATGATGGTCTAGATATATTCTCTTCTCCAAGCTGTGCCATGTTGAGAGTCCTGCCTGTGGATGTAGTAGTATTACAAGAGCTTTGAGTTTCCAGGGGCTGGACTAAAGCAGTCCATTAAGGACTTAGGCATTAGAGTAAGGAAAGGTAGGTGGCTTTTGCTCTGTCTTTCATTGCTGTTAGACTTAGCAACTAGTTATAAGTCAAAGATGTGTTTGACAGCCAGAGAGAGTTATTCTAACTCATTTTTCTACCACCACTGTCTATCTTTCCCAAATAACTTCTTCCCCAAGTAGTACAGGCTTCCAGATTTCTAAGTCTCCATCAGTTAATAAAAATGAACCCAAAGTTCCCAAGCTACACCAGAAAAATTGAAGTGTGTATCCAATATTTCCTTGGTTTCATAATTAAAGAAAGTCTGGAGAATAAATCAGTGGGCCCCACTTTGCCCAAGTGTCTTCAGAAAGCAAGGGACAGGACCACCAAACCCACTGAATCTTCTTCGTTCTCCCCTTTGGCACAGCAGAGTCTCCTCTTTGCCTGAATGTAGGTTAAAAGCTGGTTTTTGGCAACTGTATCTACTGGTAACAACTAAATTTTTAGTAATGTTTTTGAAGACGGAGCAGAGCAATGATTGCCTGCTATCACAGTGATGCTACCTGCAGCTACTAAAATACTGGGATGGTGCACGTCAAACAAATTCATCTTTATCACTCTGTTCCTACTCTAACAGATGCATCATAGGACAAAAGATGCATCAAGGGGCAGCACTGCCACATGCTCAAGATTTTATTAGAAGCYTCATGGATTTGGTGGGGGTTTCTTACATAATTAATTTAAACAGCTAACTCAGCAATCACATGAAGTAATTACTTGAGAAACTCAGCTTTCCCAAGCCTCATATTTACAGAGAAAAGTTCTTACAGTAAAGATCTCCAGTACCACATCACCAATTGATCAAAGTTTTGCTGGAGGGGTTTAAAAAGCGATGCTCCTAACATGCACACACACAAAATGGACCAAACTCTTCTCAAGAGACTTGATCCTGAAACCACCGGTGCAGCCACTCCTCTGACAAAAATCAACACCCTGCTAAAAACATATATCCTCTTGCTGTGAGCAGGACCTGAGGCTAAGCCGTTTGTGAAGAGCTGATCATCCCCTGTGTGCAGAAGAAAATACAATGAATTGGAAGAGTTGGTAGAGTTTGTCACTACGCATCAGCATGCCACATCCCTACATTAAGATATTTTAAAATAAGGTGGGAAAAGCATTAAAATGCCCACTTGATAACACTCCCTAACCTTGTATATTGTTACTGCCATCTGTTTCTGAGTTTGAGAGGGGTTTTTTTCATTTTATTTTTGCCAGTTTTCAATTTCAGTCAGTATGCCAACTTTCACAGACTAGTCAATTAAAATGGTATTTTAAGTAAGATTTCAAAAGAAAGTATTATATGTTACTCCCCCAAAATCAAGTCACATTATATGAACTGCAGTCTTCTCCTACTATTGATACTATAATTTTGACAAAAAAAGGCTTTCCAGTTTTTCTGGCCCGATTTCTGCATTTACGTAACTAAACTATTTAAGACCCATGATTCTGTTACCCAGACACACAGTTTCTAACTCATGTTTCTGTTATTCAGATATACACAGGTTCTATTTTTAAATCTATTACCTTATTCACTGGTATAAGTGTTTACATGAGGACTAAAACTGAGGCTCACTGAGCAGCAGTTCCTGGTTCCCCTTCCTCTGGCTGTTTGAGTGGGAGGACAACAGGTGACCTTTTCTTCTTGCCCAACTCACTATTTATTTCACAACTCATCCAATATAGTGGCCAGTAGTGTTTGAAATTCATTCAGATAATCTTCCCAAATCCTTCAGATCTAGATCATTTGAACCTGATGATTTATACAGCAGCTCTAATTTTTCAAATGGCACTCTTAAAATCCTTTCCATGAGCAGCCAGGTTTGCAAGACTGCCAGTCCCTCCCTCGCCTGGACCTTGCACTCTCTCATTGGGAGCATTTTGAACTCACTCTTTACTGCCACATGACTCCTGCAGCCACCGAGCAGTACAGAATATGTGAACGAACACAGGCACGCACACACAAGGTCCCTTTCTTATTTGGAAAAGGTTAATTAGAGAAAAAACATTTACTAGCTCGAGCATGTTATTTTTCTCATTTACAAGCAGTCAGCTTTAGAATACATCGAGAAGTGCTACTCTCCAGTCCTACTGTGTGCACTTCAGAAAAAAAAAAAGACTACGGAARAGATATTGGGTTTTGATGACTGGTTTACATATCTGCAGTATGAACAGCTTATTGTATAATAATGCACTTCCATTAAAATCAAAAGTGTTGTTTTATTTTTTTGTTAAATGATCCACCACCACCCGTTGCACATATACGGAGAACACGCAGTTCTGGACAGCATGCCCTGCCACAGACTAACAAACAGCTCAAAAGGGAAGTTTTCAATTATCCCACTCCAAGTACATCATTCCTACTGGAAGGATATTGCAATCCGCAGATTAACCATGAATTAAATTTATATTAAAAAATAATATCCTGCATTTTACATCCTAAATTAAAAACAGATGTAATTAAAGCCTTTGAAAGTAAATTTGGCTAGTGCTTCATTTATATCTACAGCTAAAGCAGACATTTTCTCAGGCATTTGTGCCAAATTTGGCTAATTCTTCTGCTCTGTGTTTTAATTACTGTATACGCTTTCCTGTTGCAGTTAAGAATATCCATTACACACTTGAACAGCCAATGATACAACTATGAGAAAGTGTGCTTTTTTTTTGAGCCTAGTGGTGTTTCAAATCATTATGTGATACTGGCAAAGCTCTACAGCTTGCAGATGCTTCTGCTATATACTGTTATAGATAGTCTGTACACAAACACCCCCCCATGACCCACATCTGACCTTGGCTGCAGCAACGCACAGCACATCCAGAGCAACCTCACAGATGTAGAGAAGCTACACAGCATCGCGTTCAAGCCAATGTTATGCTTAAATACCACTGCACTTCTCCTGCTATGGCACCTATATTAAAGCCAACTTCAATAAACATTTTCTTCTCAAAAAGACTGATTTGTTTGGGATTAGATTCCTTGCATCCCCATCCCTCCTGTGCAAATGCACAAAGAGCAATCCTGCCAAGAACTCAGTTCGTACAGCATAGCCCTGTACCAGCATCCCCGGAGAATCCCAGCCTCCTAATTTATGGGTTGAATTCCAGAGACTTGATAACAGTTATTCTTTAAGTTCAAGAATCCATGTCAGACAACAAGGTTTGGAGATCACCCCTTCTAGGGCAAGTTTTAAGTTTCCAGTCCACTTGTAATGTTAAACAGGGGGAATTTCAAGTGCAAAAAAATGTAAACTGCTGCAATCCAGTCCTTGCTTTGCTTGGCTTAGCTGCTGAATTACCTCCCCAGGCAGCCAGATGCAAACTGTTAGTGGAACTGGAGTTTTAGATAATTGCATTTGGTGAGATCTTCCTGCAAAAACAGCCTCCTTGGCTTTGTAGACCAAACCACACAATGAAGTCACTTCTAAATGTATGTATCCCATACTGTAGGTATGTGTATACATACACATTGTCTATGGTTAACACCAAAAGATCAGTGAGCAAGTTCCCCTTGAATTAAACCAACAATGTCTAGACCAACTGCTTCAGTCAGTCTAAATTTCAAGAAAAAGGGAACATCYGCAAGCAGGAGAAGGCAATCACAGCTGTCCTAAAACTTGAAGTAAATTATGTGGGAGGATTTGCAGATTAAAAAAAATGATGTGTATTTAAAATAGTAATTTTTGAGTATTGAAAGTTTGAGATATTTTAAATAAGAATAAAATGTATACTTTTTGCATAGCTATAGGTCAGAGTCTACTCTCAGTTGTACAAGCAAAAATTTAAACTCATTGCAGAGAAATCAGCAGAACTGTTTTTTACACCTCTGTGGATTTGAAAAAGTAGAACTTGGCCAAAAACTCTTTTCTAAGAGGAAAACATGCCTTTGCATGTTAACTCGTGAACATAAGACAACCCATATATATAAAAAGTTCACATCCATTCTACCGTCATTTACAGGAAATAGTCTCTTCATTTCAGTAAGACTCAAAAGAACTGTATGTGATAATGCGAATTACTTTATTATTACCTTAATGCAGAGAATATCCAAAGGACCTAATCCAGCCTAGTTTTTGTCCTATGACAGTGTTCAAAGTCAGGTTGGMYRRGKCTYTGAGCAACCTGATCTAGTGAAAGATGTCCCTGCCCATGGCAAGGGGGTTGGACTAGATGATCTTTAAAAGTCCCTTCCAACCCAAACCATTCTATGAATAAACAGAAGAATGCATCTTTGTACTCAGAGTACATATTATGGTGTTCCTTATGAACAGTCTCTACAAAAAAAGACAATATTTTGTGCCACTTTGGGGGGACTTTTCAGTAAGAACTGACAAAACAGGGAAAGCAAAGGGTTAACCAGAATGTGAAAGCTATACAAAGCAAGTCTGAAATTATCAGACATTTCACTAATAAAGGAGTCACACACGCTCTGCCCACACTAAGCTTTACCATGAATGCTTGCAGCTTTGCTGCAGAGATTCAGACACATCTAGGTCTAGATCCCTGCTCGGAGCATAAAATCAAGGGAACTCCCAGCCCCATGCCAGGAGAACAGCACTGCGGGAAGGACCCGCGCCCACAAGTCCGGGAACTTGTTTCAGATACAGGACCCGGAGCTTGGCCTTTTTTCTTTATGGTGGCAAAATGTTACAGTGTTTATCTGTACTGAAATTCGCTATTTGCCAATACAAAGCAATCAAGCTGGGCAGCAGTCCCCTCCGAACAAATGAAAATACGTGTGCTATGTTTTGTACTCCTTTTCCAAAGTTTTGGCCAAATCCTCGATTGCCAAAGCATCAAAAATTTCATTTTTGGTTATTTACAGACTCTTCCTCAGAAAGTACAGCATGTGAATTAAAAACTCTCTACTTTGCCTGCCGTTCGGGGATTTTTAATAGATCTTGGGGTAGTAAGTACTCAACTTTTCCTTTTAGAGACAAAGGCTCTATTTTGAAAAATAAAAGGCTCAAAACCTGCAACACAGCCCCCAAAGAAAATAAGAAGAAAGTTTTAAACCAGTGTGCATTCGGGAAGCTCTGAAAAGTCAGCACTCTCCATCTCTGATGCATATTCCTATTTTTATTGTATTCATTCCCTAGAAGAAACACCTACCGTCACTGCATTCCTTTTTCCACCAGCTTATCAGTGCACACCCTTGACCACAGCACAAAAAACAGCATTTACCAACACTCTGCAGGTGAAAGACTATTCTTCTGTATAAATTATACACCTTAGGAACTCAGCATTTCTTTCACACTGAAAATCTATTCAAGCCTTCCCGCATCTGTGGGCTAAGTGGTTTGCTCCAGCCAGGGGGACTGACAAAYGCTGGTATTTCAAGCAACCTAATCTCTTAATGATTGGGATCAGATGAAGGGTATGGCCGTGAAAGAGAGCTTGAAACAGGCCTAATCTCTGGCATATCTGAACCTACAGACAGCAGAGACACAGCACTGCCACCAACGAAGCTTCGACTGACTGTAATCTGCCTACCCAAGGGTGGTCTGTCCAGAGCGACTGAATTGCACACAGAAATCTCTCATGCCGATACTTCTGTCCTGGGAAAGTACGGCATGGCTGGCTAGGCTGGGCACTGGCGGGAGCCAAGCAGGCACCATCTCCGTCAGACAATGGCAACGCGAACCTGCCGAYAAGACAACATTCCTGCTCGGTCCTGCTTTGATCACAGCAGAATTCCCACTTCTTGCTTTCCAGACTGCTGGTTTCCCCCGGTCTGCCATCTCACTGGTGCCTCTGTACCTGAAGATTTCCTGACTGGGCAGCCCTGTGCTGCCCTTCCCAGTTTATGGTCACAGACAGACTGTTACTTTTTACAGAGACACTGAATGTTTTCTAATTCGCTCCCCCTATCAGCCAAATACAACGCTTACCAGCACTGGGGCACACAGCGGAGGCTCAGCYTTTCCAGTCAGCCCACTCAGGGCAGTGATACATAAGGGTACATCCCCCTCCCTCTCCTCCAACAGAGCCCCAGTTGTCAGCCCTGCAGCAATAAGCCACTATCCTCTTCACTTCCTTGCAAAATACAAGTATTTCCACCCCAGCTTAACCTCTCCCTGTGAGAGAGTCTTTGTGCTAATTGTGACCCCCAAAAAAATTATTTAAAACCTTTGAGTTGTAAGCATGCTAAAACAAGTTTAAACTTAAAAGTTGAATTTTCAGTTGACATATAAACTAAACCGATGAGTCACCATATGTACTCAATGTCCAAAACCAAATGGTATGCGATCTGCAACACGGCCCTCCTACACTGATCCCCGAAATAAGAAAAGAGACTGCCCTGACTGTATACAGAGCAGACGTAACCAGAATTAATTACCGTAATGTAACCAGAATTAATCATTTCTGAGAGGGCCGAGCAGAGACGCTGTCACGCAGCTGACCCGAGGAGCGATCAGCCTGGGAGAAGGCCATCCTCCCTGGGACAGAGCACATCCGCAAAGCAGGACGTTTTCCAAGCTAAGAGCTGATGTGTTTTTCTGGCGGCGGAAAGGGGAGCCGGGAGGATTATGGTTACTTTCAAGGGGCCTGGGAAGGTGGCAGAGGCAGGTCAGGCACCCCGGGTGCATTCGCATAATTATCTAGGCACCAAAAAAAGTGTTATTCTGATCCCTCCTTCAGCAGAACAGCAGCGACATTCAGCAAGCCACAAATTTACTTCGTGGGAGTTGCTTCAGCTCTCTCAGGGAGCTTTTTCTGCCTATACTGGGTTTTCTGTCTGGTGTGTCTTATTAACTTACAGAGCATGCATATAAGAGGAGGCACATGGGGGCTGGGGAAGTGACAAAGCAAGGGTGATTAGCAGATTGGCAAAGTACTCATCACCATAGACTATTTAATAATAAAGTAACTGGAAAAAGAAAAAAAAAAAAAAAAAAAAAAAAAAAAAAAAAAAAAAAAAAAAAAAAAAAAAAGACTGTCACTCCCCGTTAAACTTGATTCATCAGGTTAAAGGATGACCGGTCAGTTTTTAAATACTCCAGGACAGAAAGACTTCTGTTACTAAGTTTCTAACACCGGAGTCCATTCTGGATGGCAGAATTCTTATGCCTACAGTTAAAGTGAAGATTACAAAGGAAAGACCAATGCAGAAACCACTGAACATAAAACCAACACTATAAAATTAGCTCCATGCTCCTATTAGTAATCCACCCTAAATATCCTACAGCTGACAAAAGAACCAACACCTAGCTGTAACCCTGCAAAAACACACCCATCCAAGTGCAGAGTTTAGGCAGGTTGGGCCAAAAGTCTCAAAACAACAAACTCCTGGATACTCCAATAATTGAGTCTTCATTTAAGTATCTGTGATGGAAGTAGATGCTTATCTTCCAAAAATTTGACATTTAAAAATTTAACTAAAAGTATAAGCCCAAAGACAGCATGGAAGAAAGGAAACCTAAACCAGTAGCTTCAACGACAGACTGAAATGACAAGGAAAGCATCACAGAAACAGAAGTCTGTCATTTTTAAGGAAGTTTTGATTACTTCACTTCAGCTAAAACTTCTTGCACATTGACTCTCATGTACCCACAACATTTGCAGTGGTAACTCACTACCTGCTGCCAATACCACAGCATGCATTGCTTGTTCCCGTTAGGATGAGCAAGGCTAGCTTTAAAAATAAGGYTGCATTTTAATTTCTGAATCTGAAATTTACTGTACCTGTTCCAAGCAATTCCATTTTAGTCATTTGCCATGTATCAGGAGGCCTGAAAGAATTCAGAATCCAGGGATTTCCCTGGAAAACAAGCCCCAAAATCTTTCCATCGACAGATGTCCTCAACACAGTTATGACGTTTGTGGCTCGCTCAGGGACAGGTCAGAAGGATGCCACACTTGACAAGATTGCCATCGAGAGAACAGCAAGTTGGACCGACATATGGTGGCTGATTTAAAGAAAACAGCCCCTCCTATTCTGAAGACATAAACTGGCAACACAGAAGAATCTGTGGTGCAGCAGATACATTCCAATTAATTTTTAGAGGTAAAGTGATTGTGATGGGACTTCTGTACTTACTGACCCAATCTTAAATCCTGAGATCCTTAAATCTTAAGAAAACCATATATACAGCACTATCTGCCAACAAAAAAATAAGTATTCTCCAGCAATATGAAAAGCTGGGCTTATGCAATGGGCACCTTACTTTTACCCAGCAGCTGGCAGTGCTGCTGAAGCAGTGTCTGAACAGCACTCAGGAGCTGCTGCAAGGGACAATCTTGCAGGTGACCAAAGTAAGTTTATGACAGGCAATGAAGAAAGTTTCTACAGTCCTCTACAAGATCAGAGAGTTGTGATGTTACACAGGAGGTTCAAAGTTAGGGAATTCACTTAAAACATACGTTGAAGGGCAGGAAAGCACAATGGGAACCTCTGCCAGATCTGCTGGCAGTTTGGTTCTCACTCTGTCTGCTGCTGCCCTGCAGCTTTCAGAGTCAGACACTTGTCTTCGTCACTGGGAAGACACATCCATTTAACAATAAAAACAAAGATGATTCATGAATGCACATGAACTGATATTTCCCATGGAACAGAAGAGACRAAGAGAAACCAATTCTAGAAATGAAAAGTTTCTTACAATGTTTTATAGAAACACTCACACTGATTGTCCTTGGCAAAAACCACAGTCTTTAAGGCAAAGCGTGCCTGTGTGCAAGCCAACAGGCAGGCACATGACTTTTTTTCTTGAAACACATCTTATGAGTCAAGAAGTACAACCCCACAATTTGCTGTTTAGCAACATCACCACCATCATCAGTAGTCTTTACATAAGTTAATAAATAGACATAACAGCATTAATTTAAAGGAAAGCACTTGACAATTTATTTCTACCCTTTCCATCCCAGGTATAAATTCCATCCCCTAAGACAACTGGGTTCCGGTTTAAACTACTGTAGCCTACAGYTTGAGTAGAGTTGGTCAAAAAGTTTCTTTAAAATTTGTGTTTTGTTTAACAGTTTTCGTGGGAGAAGAGTTTCTGAAAACTTCAACATTTTCAACCTGAACTGTGGAACAGGAGGAGTGCCCCAGAGGGCTCCCCTTGCACGTCCCAGCACAGCACTTGCCAGCTGTGCTGCTCTGTTCCTGAATTACGAGCCCTGTCTCGCCAGGGTCATGGCAAACAGTGAAAAACAGATCTACTCTTTCACCAGGGACTAATGCTTCCTTCAGCTGATCACTGATCAGGCCAAAATAACTGCATGTGATAATTATGAAGGAGTGTAATGCATGTGCATGATGGAGAGAAAGTTAAAATTTAAGACCTAAAGTTGATAGCCCTCTGAGTGCCCCCTCTCACAGATTCTGGTAAGATTCAAGAAGCACTTCTGATGATTTTCACCACCATTTCTCTAACAGCTGCACCACTTGAGCTATTCAGTCTCAGAGTTTTAAAGTAATAGCTGAAGTGTATTTTTCTAATATTTTCTTCTCATAAATGAAACGCCTGAGCCATATTCACTTAATACCA
Organism: Phoebastria nigripes; assembly: GCA_035582835.1. Lineage (NCBI taxonomy): Eukaryota > Metazoa > Chordata > Aves > Procellariiformes > Diomedeidae > Phoebastria > Phoebastria nigripes. Next base: position 307,494 of record JAYKAV010003274.1, on the reverse strand, counting down.
CAGAGAAAAGAGAAACAAAGAAGAAAAGGGAAGAAAGGTCACTGTCAGGCCAAGATCAAGTCTGGAAAATTTCAACTTGAGACATGAGCATTTCAGGAAGTTATAAGCAACTGGAATAATAAAGGAATTATAATTGAAACACTGCAAGAATTTTAACTATAGCTCTTGCTATGCTAACCAAGTATTATTTAATGTATTTCAACAGCATTCAGAAACTCTTCTTGGCTGAGACACGAATGGTCTGTGCTTTCAAAATCACTCCCAACCTCCTTGAAAAGGCAGAAGAAAGGGACAGATGGTGTTGGTCACAGCCGCAGCTGATGGAGATCAGCACAGCTCCCTTGCTTTCAGTGGCATCAGTGAGTCACGGGAAAAGAGAGCAAAACCAAAATCCCCCAACTTGTAACAGCTCATCTAGTTTACTTCTGTGTTGCTTCCTCCCCATCACAGAAGTACCATGTCGGCCAGCCTCTCACCAGGGCAGCTAATCAAAACATGGCCTCCTGCAAGAGTATACAGAAGCAAAGAGAAATATTTCTCCAATTTAAGAGAATTTGCTGTTCAAATCACAAGTTCAACATTTTTGTTCCCACCCCCTCCCAGCGTATTCCCCCCAACTCCTTGCCCTGCTMCTCACAGGAGGGCCATGAATTGAATGAAGCCTAATCAAAGTTTTCCCTGCCTCTCTCCAGAACAGATTTATAACTGTGAACAGACTAAATGCATCTTTTTTTTCCCCCTTCACTACTCTAGAGGAACACAGGATCTAGAAAGGCATCCTGTAATTGCTAAATTCCTGTTGAAATAATCCTAGAACAATTATTTTTCCAAACAGTGCTCTGTTAAAAAAATTCAGACATCTTATGAAAATTCTGCATGCCAACCTAGGCATTTAAATGTCTCCTGCAAAAAAACCCGAATGTTTCAAGTTCACTCCACTTGATTCCACTTAGCAAGTATTTGCAAAGGGCAGGAATGCCTAAATACACCGAGTTTCTAATCCGACGTTCTAGAGGCACTGCCACCAGCATCTTCATTTAAGTTCTTTCCACACACTGTGATACTGTGTTTCAGTCAGAAACTAGGTCATAAACTTCTCTATTGGAAAGCGTTTATAGCTGTTTGGACTGGATTATTCTGTTCAAGAGGTTATAATAATAAAGGAAGCTTGCAAGCGTACTTTTTCCAAACTCTTGGTATGTCATTGCCAGTTTGAGAAATTGGCTCATTACTTAATCCTTGTTTGGCTCCTCCATTCTTGATTTCTTGTTTGCTTTGACCTCTTTCTGGACAAATATAAAACTTACTGTTTCACCTAATTAACATGAGGGAGAATATAGAAAACTTTCTCATTTATTCCAGTTCCAGAATCAGTTTTACAAAAGCATTGTCAGAGTTTCAAGAAGCATTCAGATGTTGAGAGTCCTGCCAAAGTTTACAATCTAGTTATATTCTGCTACAGAAAAAAAAACTGCTCTGTTTTTTCAATTTTATACAAGTCTCTGGCAAGAAACAATCCACCTCCATATATTCACATGCATCTAGATGATCTGTGGATAAACCTTATTCTCTTTAGCATAATCAAATTGGCCAACTCACTTTCTCCACTTCCAAACGCTCACAATACATTTTTCTCAGCCACTCCTTCCTGCACAGGCAAGCACAGCAGCGGATTTGTTCTTCTCCCCACCACCCCCTCTTTYTGAAGGCTTAAAACAGTGAGCAAAACAGTTCAGCCACAGTTCTAGTATTGCAAAGCTTTTTCATTTGAAGTTCCTCCTCTTGGTCCTTCATTAAATAGCTGGTCATTTTATACCACAGGCAAGTTCAGTGTCCATCAGCCTCCCAGAAGGGATTCAGGGGCAAACCTTTGCCCATTTTCTGGGAACTTGAGGAACAAGACGCCCAACAGTTTCGTCTGAATGAGAAAGCTGGCTTGGCATTTTTTTTACGTGCTTTTCCATGAGCCATCAGAACAAACGCAGTGGAGTCATCTTCAACTGAAAAAGCCTTAAATGATATGCTACRTCCAACTTGCCTTGTATCTCATAAGGATTCAGCTGAAGGCCTTGCACATCAAGGCAATCCTTTGTAAGAGCTGCCTTATCACTTTCTAGCCAAATATAGGCGCAGAAGGGAAAATGAGGGCAAATGGGATACAAATAAGTGCACAACATTAAGTTGGTTCTGTAATCAGGAACAGATACTAAGTCCAAGACCTCCACTGTGTTTTGAAGAAAAACAAAAATGGAGAGCAAAAATAAACCCAACTTTTACCCAGCTGCATAAATTCTGTCTCCCAAATATTCTCTGCCAGCAAGGAGAATAAGTATAATTAAATTATTCTCCTTCAACAGGCTCTAAGATTTTAGCTAAGAGTTGGGTTCGGTTCTGCTTGCTTTTACAGAGTTTTAAAAGCCTTTACTCTTTTCAGAGAGGCCACCTTCAGCAAAGCCATAGCCTTTTCCAGTTCAGCAATCCTACCACAATAGTTAACATCATATATATTGCACAGTGTATTTTTGTGACTCCATCTAAGTAAGTCAGGTAGATTTATGCAATATTCACACTTCCTTCCACAGCCTTGACACATTAGCTGGAATATGTGCAGTCAGGTCCTCAGTACAATGATTTTGCAGCAAAAGCACTATTGGGTAATTCCTTTTTTCTTTTTAACCCATCTAAAGTTTCTGTGAACCTGAAAGCAATGTTTTAAACGTACAAAAGAAAAACAACAAGGAAAAATATAGTTCAATTCTGATTAATGGTGCTATATTTTAATGTGTTGCTGGGAGGCTCAACCCATTGAGTGCATGTCCCCAGCATATTTTAAACTTACAATGGTTTCCTTCCACACAATCTTGAATTGTATCAGGAAAAAAAAATGGCCAGGATGACTGCCTCACAGCTCAGGAGACAGAGCATCTTCTCTGTTGCTTTCTGGAACTCCAGGAGGTACAGAACATAAAGGCCACACAATGCCCAAACTATTATTAAGAAACATGGGAAATGAGCTCAAAGAGAAAAGCAAGACAGGTCTGAGCAGCTGCCTCAAATCTACACATTAGGAAAGGCACCAGCAGTGGGAGAGCCACAGAAGCCCTTCAGTTTCATTTCACTTCAGGGAGATTTTACTCTAGCTATTTAAAAAGATGCCTTCTTTAGAGCTTAGCACCCATCATCCTTTCCCACCACCCCACTGGAGCAGGAAGGGTGCTGTTCAACTCCTTGCTCTCCCACCACGTCGTCCTAGTCCCCAGGTTAAATGAAGTTAGCAAGTAGGAGGTTCAAAACTAACTTCAGGGAGTGCTCCCTCCTTCCCCCCTGGCATTCAGCTGGAGAATTCTGAACAGCGTGAAGTTGCAGAGTCTAAAAATTCACCTGGGTTCAAAACATAATCTGACAAATTCACAGAAGGGGAAAGTATACCCAAGACTACCCAACACAGAAGCCACCACTGACTCAGAGGTCCTTCATCTGCAGATCATGAGAGGTTGATCTGGGAAGCAACCAGGTACAGGGCTTGCCTCACTCTCCTCTCTTGGCACCAGCTACCAGTCACTCCCTGGGACAGGAGGCTGCTATGCCTTCCCTAAAGGTCTAGGCTTAATCAAGGGCTGGTCCCTTGATCTAACTGATACTGACATTTTGATGCATTTGCTATGTTTATGGTCTTACAGCCTGCAAGCTGCAGAATAAAGTAAACTCCAGGGTCATCCATTTGTATATTTTGTGCCCTTGCCTTAAGACACCTCTCTTTAACAGTGTGCCTATATTAGATACACATTTGGCTCCAATGCGAACACAATGCAGTCTTCACCATATTTATCTTCACAATACTCTTACAAAGGAAGAAAAGAAGAGGGCGATTGGAAGCCCAGAGATACTAAGGCCCATGCGTGTACTAAGACACCACTTACATATAAGCCCAAGTCTTTTACTTTAGCTGAAATGTACATTTGGTAGTAACCACCTTCACTTTTGAGCATTGGCTGCCTAGCAGCTCTACGTTACCAGCACAACAAGGTGATCCCCATGTGCACAGAAAGCTCAATGTAGCCCTGGGCATATCAGAGTTGTGCAAAAAAAGTACTCCGGACACACCGTCTTCTCTACCAGAAATGCAAGCACATAGGTATGTAGGCACTTACCTCCCACTGATACGGGGACTAAAGAATTTGTCTGTGGTTTCCCAGGAAGCTTGTGACAGAGCAAGAATTGAATCAAGACCAACCTTTGCTTGCTTTTGYGTAGGCTTTAACAAGCTTGGGTTAACTTCCAAGGGTATCAACAACTTGACAACTATATCCTGAATTGGCACAGCTTCAAAGAACAAGTTAAGTTACTTAAGCCACTCAAGAAATGCTGAAATTGTCCTTATATTCAGGCCTACAGTTGTAACTGCTGATGTGAAATAAAATTCAAAAGTAAAGTAAGGAAATGCTTTTATACAGTGGCAAGGGTAAAGACTATAATAGCAGCAGCTTGTTTGTTCCCATCATTCTACTCAATTACATAGGGTAATTATGTATTACTAATAATCTTACAGTTTATCAACATCAGATAACTCTTGTACAAAGATGACTGAGGAAAAGAGTTTGCTGCTTTGTGCAAAGAAATACACACGCGCTGGCACACATTCTGTTTTTGTTGTATTTCCATCGCATTCATATCTTTGATAGAAGTGGATTTACTGAGAAAAATGAATCTTATGAAGTCTCTATTTAACAAACTGAGACACATGGAGATGCAGTAGAAACCTGCACCAGACTGGTCATGACTACTACAGATCCAAGTGCAAAATTTGAGTGAATGGAATTGGCTCACAAGAGGCAGAAGAACAGAATCCACTGGAGAGCCAGCGTGTCCCCCGTGGGATACGGCTGGAATTCACTACAAATACACAAAAAAGTGTTTTGTTTTCCTCTTCGTGGACATGTTTTTACCAAAGYATTAGCAGACTTACCGGTAAAAAGTTTACTAAGGGGCAAACCTCAAAAATTTTTTAGCAGGCCAAGTGTGGTATAGAGAAGTGAAGCCTTCTGGAATAACTTAAAGTAGATAGAACTAATTCCTGCAGGATCAGGTGGGTTGATGGAAGAATTAGAAATGACAGACCGTATTTTGTAATAATCTTTTGATCATTAAAACCCAATTTAACATGCARCGTCATCTGTTGTCAGAGTTACCAAATCTAGAAGAAAAACCAAAAACCTGCTCACAATGATTTACAGAGAGACATACGTAAACATTCATATAGACAAGAGATTTATATTTTATATTCAGTGAATTTCGATGCTGTAATGTTAAAGACTGCTACTACTGAAGCTTAACCAAAACAATGTGAAGAAAGTTAATGAACAACCATACCAAATGGCATACATCTGATTTCTTACCTGAAGTGTATTCATCAATCATTACTGCTGTCCCAGGATAATGCTTCAGCAACCACATAACAAAAAGATCCGGTGAACTCCTAAATGTTTAAAAAGAAATATAAGCATGTTACACAATACAAAGTCATCAAATCCACAGCAAGTAGAACAATAATACTTCAGAGTTCAGTCTTATGCTGTACTTGCAAGGATTTTTTTGCTCAGATGATTTTTTTTTAGTCTAATTTTTTATTTAGATTTTTTTCTCCATGCATTAAACAAAGTTGTGGTACATTCATCTGAGGCAGAACTAGAACCGCAAGAAATGCAATTACTAACAAGACTAATTATAGATGAAAAATCAACATGATATGTAAAAATAGAAGTATCAAAAAAGAAGCAGCCATCCCTAGTCGGTTTAATGATTTGGCAACTATGCTGTATCCACATACTCACTTGTTGATATTAATTCGCACTGTATACAGAGAAGTTTTTCAGTTCTCACAGGAAAAGAAATAGCATTTCCAAATTATGGTTATATTTTACAGGAAGAATGACTTATGCTAAATGTGAAATGTGTCTTTTCTTAAAATTTTTCCTTTATTTTCAATTTCAGTTGGAAAGCTCTATATTTCTTAAGTGTCTAGGTATAAAGAATACTTTAAAATTCTGGACACAGCATTCTTCAGAGCTGCATTTTGACTTTATAGCCACAACACAAGTACATTAAAAGGCTCTGCAACTTACATTAGTTATACTGTGTCTCTGCAAAGTATACTCTAACTCAAATACGAAATTGGAAAAAACATGCACTGCTAATGTTGCATGCATCTGCTTGATTAACAGAGAGTAACTAGTAGCAGTAAGCTAGCTAGCAAATTAACCTTTCAGATTTCATGTACTGCAATTAACTCCCATGTCTGCAAGCATATCACCATAAACTTCATGGGCAAAACATGCTTTCTAGGACACAGGAAAAGTACTTCTTTGTAACAGTATGCCAACGGGTCTGCTTTTATGAAGGACACCACATTTTATTGTGAATTACACCTATATCACACATTTTCTCCCTTATACACATTATAAAATTATCTTAATCAAATCTAAGGTGCAAGATGCAGTCTCTCAGTAGGTCCCACCCAACTTCTAGCAATCTGTAACACATGGAAGAACATTCTGGTTTCTGCTGCTTCAGTACAGTTACTTCTCATGGACAGCTCAGCTGCCTACTCCAGTAAATAAGGCTAGCAAAGCACCACTTAGGATATGGCTACAATTGTTTCACTATACTCCACTTACTATGAGACGAAGCTCACAAAATCCACGTGCAGATACCCATCTCACCATCTACAGAATTTAAAATGACTTATCTAATACTAGTATATGCACATAAATGCTTTCATAAAAATGAGAAGTTACTCTAATTTATGCAAGGAAAAATAGATTTGCGATCATTTTTATAATTTGTGTCCTTTCACATCACCAATTTTACGTAACTGTCCTAAAAGTCTACAGAACCTCACCACCTACTACACAGTAGAGGCTTCAGTGCAGCTCTGTGTTAAGAAATAACTTGAAAAATGGCATGATCAGGTGATATTCTTATTTCATTACTGACTCCTTTCATATTTGCTCTGCTTACAATTAAAAAAAAAAAAAATCAATTCATTAGGTCTCAGATCAAACTAGCCTTAAAAAAAAAAAAAAAAAGGTCAAGTTGTGCTCCCTCCATTCTCACAGTATAGTAGCAGCAACAGCCTGTCTTGGCTAATGCATACCTTCCTTTACATCCACACAACCTGCTCAGCCTTCAGTGAGACAGTCCAGACACAATGGAGAGGAAGGTTTCAGGGCAATGAGTTGTTACCCAGGTGTAGCTTAGAGTACACAATGTAGCTGAGTACAATCTCTGGATGAGATGGGAAACAGAAAGTACCCAGCTCGCCTTTCCAAGTGGAGACCAACTTAGCTGCATTCTTCAGTTACAGAATATAGAACATTTTAATTGCTAATGTAAATTAGCTTTATCCAGAATGCATCTTATAAACTTGGTTTATAAGCTATTAAGTGCCTTTTCCAAGGGGGAAGAAAAAAAAATCCTAAATTGCAGTTCCCTGCCCACATTTAAATCCTGTTAGTGTGAACTCATCAATGCAACAATGAAAGACCTAACATACATAAACAGAGAAGACCTGACAGTTGTACCATTACCTGCAGTGGCTTTGGTCTAAAATTTTCACCTTACAACACTAAGTTTCTGGAAATCCAGTCAGATTAAAACAAAAGCAGACCACTCAGGAATACCACACCAACTGTTTCCACAAAACTCAAGTATCTTCCAACAGAGTCTCTGCAATTTCTGCAACGTGACCTCTTTCACTAAGAATATTGAAGAACATAGGAAAAACAGAGAACACCTCTAAAGCACAGGCTGCTTACCTGAACATACAACCACAAAAATCAAACCAACAAATGATAAAATTAAGTTGATAAAAGAGCATGCCTAATTTATCTGACTGCAGTTAGTTCCAACCTTTAGAAGATAATTGCCACTTGTGACTAATTAAAGCCACATTGGGTATTAAATAAGAGACATCAGAAACATTTGGCTTGAAGAGTGCTGGAGCAAGGGTATAGCAAAGAACAAAAGTTCATGTGGAATTCTATGCAGACTGCGGCTCCTCAGCCATCCCTATGGACTGCTGGTGGTCCCTACAGTTTCAGAAGGTGGTCCACAAAATAATCATGAGGAGGAAAAATTGAAACCACATTCCTGAGCACACAAGTAAGAAAACAACAGGAGAGAAATAAAAAGAGTGGATCAACACTTAAAGTTTTGTACGATTCTCATCTGGTCACAAATGAAAACCATTGTTGAAACACAGCACAATGTTGTCCATAGATTTTTCTTTTCTCTAAAAAAAAGTATTAGGTGGTCTTTTGATGAAACAAAGATTGAGGAATACTTTTACAAGTTATATTTCTTTGCAAATATATACTGGACACATAAACATGTCTCAAAGGAGCAAAGTCTTTGAAGTAAAAATAAGGAACAGAAAAGCACATGACAGAACCCAAAATGCTTCCCAGTTCTTGGTGCTAAGCGTGTGCTCAAGCAGCACCTCAGACCATTACTGGGGAGACCTGTTCATGCACCAGCCTTCATGCCTTGACTTCAACACCAGAAGCTCCTGGCAGGCAACCCAGATGGGCGCTGTAGCATTTTCTAGCCAGGGGTTCAAGAGGGTCACTAACCTACCAACCAGGATTCACTGAACACCTCCAAAGCCCAAATGAAGCAAAAGACAAAGCTAATATCGAGCTTTAACCTTTAAAATTAGATTACTTTTGTCTCTTTGATTTCTTAAACCAAGAAGGGCAGTTGCATTAGTCAATTTCAATTACTTGTTTTCCTTCCCAAGGAAATGGATACAAGTATTGCTTTGACTACTCAGATAACAGTGCTGCCTGAGGCTGGCAGTCCTGAAGTGCTGGCGAAAGAGTCAAGATCACTATGATCAAACTCCTTCCATCCTCTCCTCACATCTCCATTAGAGAGAAGAGAGCCCTCAAGGATCAGACTATTGCCCTGAGTAGTGGCTCAGCCCTTCACACTGCTTGCTCGAGGGGAAAGGGGCCATCAACAGCCTACAGAGATACTACTGAGTGAGGAAGCCCCCTGCCAGCAGCCCCTCTGCTCTCCCCGACTCCTGGGCAGAGGTGCAGCTTGGAGACGAGACAATGAGGTCTATAGATGAAGCTGAAGAGAGTCACCCTGGAAATCCTCCCTTTCTGCCAGGAATCATTAAAAGCAGTTTGCGCTAGTTGTGGAAAACGTACGTGCTCTTCTGGAGCAATGCATCATCTGGGCATTGCTGGCTGTCAGGCTCAGTCCCACCATAACTATCTACATGATACCCCTTCTTCCTTTGCACCAAGCAAAATTTTGGGGCAGAAGATTGCGTGAAATGCATCAGAAAACATTGTTTCCTTCATAAATACCATCACTGCCTCCTAAAACAACTAGACGAGGAATTATTTTTCAAGGAAAAAAATCATTTGTAGGCCAGGGACTAAAGTACTACCATGAACTAGGTCAATCCCATCCTTTGTTACTGTTCCAAAAGTACAATAACAGCAGGAAGGGGGGTCAGGGTGGAATAATCATTTGTTAACAATTTTTATAGTAAAGCTTTATTGGTTTTCCCTGTGGATTCTCATAGTTATTATGGTGAAATTAAGTGTTTTTCCTCCAAGTGAACTCTTGTTAATCCTTTTATTTAGGTTCAGAGCTACAGTACATGACCCTGCAAGAACATTCATCTACAGTCACAGCTGGAGCTGCAGACTCACTGGCTTGAAGGAATTAATTTCTTTGCAAGGCAAAAGCAACTGAAAGGCTTATCTACAAGAAAATCTGAATTTCACCAACTCATACAAAGAACAGGATGAAACCAAAACATATAATCAGACACCTCATCAAAAAGCAGATGTGAAAAAACTCTGGCACATTAGAGAAATACAATTTAGGGGAGAAAAAATTCTAAAGGCCTGTCATACCACAAAACAAGCTTTAGTTAAAAAAAAAAAAAAAAAAAATCCAAATTTTAAAACCAGATTAAATTCAGCTCCAATGAACTGCCATCAAGAGAGCACTCAGACTTACAGTGCTCAACCCCAGCCACCCAGCCTTTCTATTATCTCATACCTTTGACAGTCACTTGCTGACTTGAAAGATTTATCTAAAGCCAGTTATAACAGTACCAAGTGAAAAGCCTGTTCTTGCTTCAGCTTGGTTGTCAACTTCTCAGTCCATTTTGTCCTATGTAAGTAAATAACAATAAAAATGTGAAGAGTGCTGGAAAATGAGATTGTCTGGGCATAATGCAAAAGTTTGCCACAAACAAAAAAATAATACAAAGCAGAACTGTGGCCACCGGGTCACCGAGTGTAGAAGGATATTGAAACAACTCATGAGCAGGCAGAACTTAAAGCATGAGTGACAACCTGCACTTGGAAGCTAAAATCTGGATCTTCCACTTTTGATAGTTTTCCAGAAGATACTTCAAAAGCAATTTTTAATAGTTTAATAGTTTAATTTTCTCAATATTAAAAAAGAAAATTCCTAAGGCAGTGTTCAGATTCAACACTTCTTAGAACAAGCCTTAGATAAGTACTCACTAGATGCATCACATTGCTGTTCTACACAGAATGCATTTAGAGACTTATATTAACTTGATCATGCATGCGTACATTTATCACCTTTTTAATGATACGAAAGTTTGACCCATTAAACTGATCAGAAATATCTGTATATCCACAAACATTCACAGCAATTTATTTTGACAATATTGCACTGAAATGTTTACTTACGTTTTCTAAAAGCTGAGCATCCCTGACACTTTTGAGACCTCAATATCTTGAATTTTTCAAATCATTGCTTTCCTAATCAAGGAATAAAGGGATGTAAAAACTTCATTTAATGAAAATAATTTAGAAGCAGATTTTTTTGCAAGGAGAATCTAAGCACAGAAAAGCCAAAGTACTTTTAATTCTTGCCCACATTTTAATTTAAGTATTCAACTTGCTTACATTTTCAAAAGAGATTTGCAGAACATTCTATATGAGAAAGTATTACAGCCACACTGGAACTTTTACAAACATCTATCTGAAACAGCATGAGCAGCTCTTTCCTAGAATTGTTAAATAAGTATCAACTGTCAAAAAAAAAAAAAAAAAAAAAAAAAAAAAAAAAAAAAAAAAAAAAAAAAAGAAAAAAAAAAAGAAAACAAACAAACAAAAAAAACCAAAGCCAAATAAATTTCAATTAATCTCATTTAGATCTAGGATTTTTATCCATCTGAAGTGAAAATATATTTAATTAAATCATACCACTGATGGAGCATTCTCCCTTTGCCATTTCACTATCCATTTATTTTATCCTACTAGTCCATTTAGCATAGCTGCCCTTAACACTGTGTTCCCACAGAGACCCAACTTAGAAGAAGATTCAGGTCAGACTTCACTGATTAAAATTACTCTATCACATTGGCATAGGGCATCCACTAAGGAATCCATATGCAGGAAAGAGCAAGCGCTGTTCAGCCTTTGGAGGTTTCCCTGCTGCTGTTTTCTTGGTTGAGGAGGACAAGATTTCAGTAGGAAAGGCCAAAGGGAGCACAGAGCCCCTCCACAGTAGTGCTGGAGAGGGGGCTGGGGCTGCCAAAGCTACACAGATCCTTCCTCCTACTATACAGTTAGGTTACTTTTAAGTACTACTTGCTAAACAGCTTTTTCCTTAAAAGATATCTATCAATATAAATTCATATTAAACTAACATTGCTATGCATATTGCGATCATCACCTGATAAAGAATGATACAGTAATGGTGTTCTGATGTTTTTCCTCATCTAGTTTTTCTTAATAGTGCTAATTCCCCAAAAGGAACAAATTCCCTGAGCAAGACCCACCAGGTTACACAGATTAGAGTGATCTTTGAAGATGAGCTATGCCAACAGCGCTCACAAGTTAATAAGGATGTGAGCAATGAAACCAGAACTTTACACAGAAATATTAAGGATCCCCAGCAATAACCTGGCTGACCTAGTTGTGTCACACTGCCAAACAAAGCCAGAAAACTCAATCTATGTTTCTTTCCAAAGTACCAAAATAACAAACAGTCTTCAAATTAAAAGCTGACTTAATTCACTTACAAAAGTCATCATGAGCTATAATGGCACCACCTCCCCCTCCTTTTTAATTTTGTTCTTTTCATTATCATTATCCCAGGTGGCTTTCAGGAAGTCCCTGCAAACTAGTCACTATTATGAAGATGGCCTATTTTAATCACAGTCCCTTGACAAGAACAGCTAATTATCTAACTTTTCTGTCTGAATTACCAGATGGCTTTAGTTCTATACTTAACTTGCTTTTAGTTTTCAGTAAGTAGTGACATTTGCATATTAGAAAATGTCTGGGATGACACAGAACAGAAATAATACCAGTACCAACACCAGTACCTCAGATACAGGCAGAATAGAAACATATCCATCTACCGCATTCTTCCACTAAAATAAAGTCACTTAAGATGGCAGGCATCTTTCACATTTTCTTTTCTTATTGGACTCCCCAAAGGCGTGCCAGCTTTCCCTTTTGCTGACAGGCCACCACCTTCACAGTGCCTTCTCTGAAGCTGCAGACCTCCTAGTGCTGGGAGGCAGAGCTGAAACCTGGCAGGGGGTGGGGCAGGTGGGGGGTTAGGTTTTTGTTGTTATTGTTTTGGGGTTTTTTCTTTAAACAACGCTAACATCCATTTCAAGGAAAGCAAGAGGGAGCTCCCCTGTGTTGTTCCACCCAACCCCCTTTAGACTTTCCTTCTCCTCCCGAGACCCCAGTTTTGGGTGCATCTACCCATCCGAGACAGCAGGAAGCATGCCCGCGCTGCGTGCCGCGGTCCTGCACACCTCGGTGCTGAGCGCTTGCAAAGCATCTAAGCACGGCGTCTCGTGGGACTACACAAACACTCAAGCTTGGGGGGACGGTACTGCAAGACTGTCATCACTGACGGTGCAATCAGCAAGTACAGCTTGTGTGTGCTTGCCAGGACATGTACCAAAGCAGTCAGATTTCAGCTAGTTCCAGAACCATGAGTTTAGATGAGGTTTGAGAGTATCCATTTCCACACGGCATGGTGCACTGCAGACATAAAACAGCGAGGGAATGTGGGCTGAGTGCATTGAGGCAGCATTTACCCCTGGTATACACTAGGAAAATACAGCTGCCTCTGACTAAAAACAGTGGAGATCAACCAAAAACAAGCCAAGGCCAAAGATCAGCCAAGTGAAGGTGTTTTGTGCACAGACATAGGACATTGTATTTCAGGCAAGCAAAAAACACTGGATATCCATAGCAAACATATCCCTTATGAGTCACGCTCATAAAAAATGCAGGCATTTTCCTCTTATATCCTTCTCACTATACTTAAAATTCCAGAGTTTATTACATATACATATTCTACATTGCCAAAAATCTTTTTTCCAAAAAAATAGCAGCAATGCAAACATTGACTTGTTTTTTTCCTATGGGTTACAATTCCTGTGAATTACTGTAACCATTCAATGCTGTTGCAACATTCACTACAAAGTAATTGAAGAACCCAGACTTGAGAAAATTCCCCTGTCCATGACAACACAGAAGGAGTTATAACTTCATTTCTACTTTTTTTTTTTTTTTAAAAAGGAGTCTATTGTCTTGATACAGAAACAAGTGGAAAGCACACAACAGATAGGGAAGAAAACATTATATACAAGCTCCTAAAAGGGTACTGGAAGAAATGGCAAATAAGATGCCAAACAGTAATTTTTATTATTTTTTGTCTGTGTATCTTTAGACAGTCACTCACTTTTAGCCACCTTCTCTAAAAGGTTTAGGATGTATTTCTAGAACAAAGAAAATACCTTCATAATCAGAAATCCAACTTTTAGTCATATTAACACTAAGAATATATATACTTAATTAAATTACACTGGTAGCAAATTCAGAAGGGAGAATTGTTGCCTTTTTTTAAAAGGTAGTATTCTAATCCCTGATAAAATCAGTTACTTCAGTGGAGAACTAGAAACAACAACATTATCATATTACCATAGTGTCGTGGTTTAACCCTGGCAGCACCTAAACACCACGCAGCCGCTCGCTCACCCCCCCGCTCCGGTGGGATGGGGGAGAGAATCGGGAGGGCACGAGTAGGAAAACTCGCGGGTTGAGATAAAAACAGTTTAATAATTGAAATAAAACAAAGTAGAACAGTAGTAGTAACAGTGATAACAACAGCAACAACAACAATATACAAAGCAGGCGATGCACAACCCAATTGCTCACCACCCGCCGAACCGAACGAGAGCCCGGGACCCAGGCGCCCCCCGCCCCCTTCCCCCCTTAGTTTTTATACTGAGCATGAGGTTACATGGTATGGAATACCCCATCGGCCAGCTGGGTCAACCACCCCGGTGGTGCTCCCCCCGCCAGCTTCCCATGCACCTGGCAGGGCACGGGAGGCCGAAAAGTGCCCGGTGCAAGCACCACCCAGCAACACTCAAAACATCAATGGGCCATCAACGCTCCTATTATACCAAACCCAAAACACAGCACACACCCCCAGCTACTGGGAAGAAAGTTAACTCTGTCCCAGCCGGAACCAGGACACATAGTTTATACTATAGCAAGCATCATCAGATAAGTGCCCCTTGGTACCATCACAGCAACATAAGGATGCCTAAGCATAAATAATAATCAGAGCTTTCTCGGTTTTACAGCAGTGACTCTCAGGCAGGGCAGCAGGAAAGAAAGGCTGACTGAACACCTGCCACTCCAGAGACAAAACTGATTTTTGCTAGTGTAATGGCCATCACAGCTTCCATTTGTAAGGCTTCTCATCTCTGAATGTATTGTGGCAAGGATGCTCATTGAATTAACAGAACACCTTTAGACTGACAAACTTGATAAAGTTCTCAGGTTTGGGTTTGGTTTCCAAAACTGCTTTGATCTTCTCATCCCTTAATGGAAATTATATCAGGTTTCATTTTCTGCCACTACGGTCCAACTGCAGTCAGTTCTTGGAACAAGTACTCCAATAGAAACCCAAAACAAACAGAAAATCCTGCCCCCCCCCCCTTTAATATTTGCTTGAAGATATTTATGTAGGATTTAGACAAGCAAGCCTTCCCAAATGGAACTATAATTTACATCCATAGAATCCATAACATTAATCTTCCAACAATCAAAGACACTACTATCTATTTTTAGTAATCTACAGAGTTTTTGGAGCTGACTTAAGAGTCAGTGCTGAGCGTAAGAGATCTTGGGAAGCTGACTTGAGCAGGACTTGTAACAACAATCTCTAGTTATATTTCACAGAGCCCTAGATCCTCCTGAAATGGAAAACAAGGGTAACTATTGCCAAGAAAACTAAGTTTACTTGATTTTTCCCATGTAGTGCTGTTTAATGTTCAGTTAACCAGCTTGGGTTCTGACTGGTTTGTAACACTGCAGTGTCTGCTGCCACTCCTCAGTTTCAGTTTCATTAAATCAGTGGGTGAGTGACTACAAGTTATGATTTAAAATGAAGTTTCCTAGATTGGTCAGCTTCTGTCACRTAGTCATTTGGCCAACCAGCAGCAGCATGGGTGAGATCTCAGCTGGCTGCCCAGGCAGCCTTGGGCAAGTCAGCTTTAGGCTACGTCCCATTACTGAGCTCAGCTGCACATCATCTCCTTAGCTAGAGGAGCCCCTAGCTACATCCCAACACCAGGACAGGACAAGACCCCTGTCCTTGCCATACATCCTGGTATCCACAGACCCAGATGGAGCTCAAAAACACCCTTAACAGGATTAGGGCCCCTGATGGCAAACTGAGGCACTGCTTGGATGTGCTGTAACTTCAGCTCCCCACTTAAACAAAAAGCTCCTTCACCACAAAAGCTATGTAAAGTTCAACCTATTAATGAACATAAAGAACACAAGCAATAATGCCTACGTAGGCAAATATTGACAAAGGGTAACAATTTCAAAGAAGTGACTCAAGTACACTGAGTCCTCCTGAGTCATTCCTCTGTGGGATTTCTGCTCTATGGTGACTTTGAAAGAAAGTCTTGGCTATCCCACAGCATCTCCTTATGCATATGTATGCTGCCTGTGTCCATTCTACAATCTGAATCACTTCCTGTGTGCCACTTCATTAACTGGAAGCCTCCTAAAAAGAAAAGCGAGGGGGTGGGAATCTAAAAAAACAAAAAAAAATTACAGCTAGAAAGCACACAGATAAGATTTTTTTTCTTGACCAAGACCACCAGATATTTCAAATGTAACAGATAATACCACTAACAGCATATATAAGCTACTGCATATTAATACTAAACATTTCCTTCCTTTCTTCATGAAAGGAGTCAATTGATTGAATGGGACAAGAAATAATTTCTTCCTTTTATTTTCCTCCATCCTTAGTACATATCAGTGCACAATTCTTTAAGTGCCAATAGTCTGACATGGTATATAAAGACTTGTGTTCCTGCAGACATCCATAATATCGTGTTAGAATTCTGATTTACAGCCATATCTTAACATCATCTAATAAAATGACTAACATGGGTGATATACAACAAAATCACAAGCCCTCCAGATACAGACCAGCCTGGGCAAGCCACATGAGTGAGTTATCTTTAGTACTGGAAGGAATTGATGAAGTAATTCCTTCAATAACTTCTCAAAAAAATATACAGCTTTAAATCCTAACTCACACTTTATCCCACATAGCAGCAGGAGGGTCTTACTAATTGGAATCTGCAGAACATATGGACTGGAATACATCCCATCATCCAGCACCTCAAACTATACACATTAAGTCGCTAAGCTTTAGCACACTATTTACAATTTGCCTTATGAATGTATCACTGTATTTTACATTAGTAAACTGTACATATAAAGAAAAAAAAGGAAGCTTTATTGATGGCAACTAACACAAACATCAAAGACATGTAGTGCAAAGAAATCCATGACTATACTGCCTTTCCATTGAAGCTAAGCAAGGATGGTGGCTCTATGATCCCCTTTTTATATAAAACAGATTCAGAATTTTTTTTTCCTGCCTTCCCATTTCCTGACTGCATCCTTGTGTAAGGAAGCTTGTGAGCCTTTGAAGCCTCCACCCAAAACAAACACAAATCTTTATAACTCTTGCAATCTTCTGCTTTTTGGCCACCCAGTGAGAATCTAACAGGATCCCTTGTTTGAAGGCCACCACAGAATAATACTAGCAGGGGAAAAGAAAAAGAAGATGAGGTCCAAATATAATCATTACATAATATTTTTCTAATGAAATATAAAGCTGCTTTAATCTAAACAATATGTTAAGATCTTTATTAATCAACTTTGAAGAACGGGCAGTATTCTTCAGTTTAGCAGAGTGAAACCAAAACAAGCAGAAAAACTTTTTCAGTGTTTAGACAAGAATTCTAAAAATGACACATCTCTCAGATAAACGGGCGGTACTATCCTAATTTTGACACCTCTCCTAAAAGGGCATTCCCTGGAGATACACCAACCCATGACCGACATGGCTGTTTCTAAGAATGATCAAGCCATGTTTCCCAGAGCATGCTGCATACAGGGCCAGGGTGTTGAAACCCCAGAGAAGCAGGACCAAGCACCGAGGAGTGGCTGCCTAAAGCTTCTGGAATCCCAGAAACATGTTTTGGGAAGCTCCTCTCACCCCGGCCACCATTTCTGGTGCAAGTGGAACAGTATAGCAAGTGCCTTTGTACAGGTGACAATTCAGTGCCAGAAGGATGCTTCCATCCTGTAATAGAGTATGCCTCCCCACAACTTTAAATGTCTTCACTCTAAATCAGGCATGGATTTAGCAGTGCAGCTAAAAAGATATTAGCTGCCCCCTTATCATGATCCAATACTGTGAATGGCTCCTATTTATCTCACATGGTCATGATATACACCTTCATGGCCCCTTTTTAATCTCCCCTCCATTCATATTTCTGTGAGCATTTTAATTTCTAGTTTGCAAGGAAGTTTTCATTCTGAAGGATCCTAAAGTGCAGTATAGGTTACATCTAAAGAAAACCTAGATGTAATTCCAGTTTAATTTCTTTTTACTACAAAGTTATGCAACCCTAGGAAATCTTTCAAACACAAAAATTATACTTTCATTATTTTTCTTATTAAAAATGACCCATAACTTTTAGGTATTTCAAACTCTCACATGTAGTTGTCTTATAGTCATTTACCAACATTTCTATTTATCATCCCACAACTGTATTTCAAAATCATTTTTAAAAGAAGAATCAGAAGTATGCTACTGTGATACATCATAACAACAACAGTTTAATATTAATTACAATCATTAATTGCAAACACAGAGATACTGAAATAATGTTCATGCTGAAGCATTCCCATAAAAGAAACAGGAAGAAACACTGATCAAGACATATGGATACATATCAATCTTATATCAGCAGCTTTGTCTTTTCTTTACATTCATACGAAAGTTGCAAAGCACGTTTCTGCCATTACCCTTAAAAAAAAAGATGACAGCAGAAAAATAGATCGATACGCGGAACTCAATGGTCCACCTATAGCGCTCCTCCGCAGCTCACAAACTGCCAATATAATAAAGGAAAGATGAGGAAAAAATTGCAGTGTATAAGTAATCTAAACCTTTTCAGAAAATTAAAGAACAACACATCCTGAGAGGAAACACCCTAGATCGAGGCCTTTTAAAAACATTCTCCTTTTCTTAAGCCTTCTGATTTGACAGCATCTCTTCACAATATGAAATCCTTTGATCTCCATTTATTTACTGCAGCACCTACATCCTAGGGCTGGGGTTTTGTTTGTTTGTGTTTTTAGAAAAAAGTATTACAGAGATACACACTAATCCTGTCCTCCAAAGGTCACAAGCAGAGCAGTACTGTTGAGAAAGCTCAGTTGCATGCTCTGTTTTGCTCAAACCTTGCTACTAGATCTTCACCTACACAAGCAGAGTCTTTCACATATTTAAAAGCAGCAAAGGTCTGCTGTGAAAGCAGATCTGAGTCTCATGTCAGAAGGTATAATGGCAGCATATAGCCCAAAAGAATTGCAGAAGTGTCCATATAGTCTCTTAAAGTACAGAAAACCAAGGTTCTTGAACAGAGGAGGAGAAATAGGCTGTTAGACATACCATTTCTGCAATGAAACATTATGATATGCACATATATTATAGGTCACGTCAAAAGTGCAAGAAAGTAGTGATATGAAATAGCTGYGCAGAAATGAATGCTATAGTCAAAGAACATGTTTTGCAAATCAGGGCAATGAATATTTGATCCATAGCGACAACCCTATGCTATTTCTTTAAAGTGTGAGAAGAACAATAATGGTATTTCAGGTAAGAAGGTTCTGGATGTTAAATGAGCCAAAGGTAGGAAAACGCATGTAGGAGGTGTACTGCAACGCCCTGACTCAAGTWGCCAACAATATCAGGACCCAGACTCTTTGAGTCCACTGACAGTGGGAAAGCATGCACCTGCAAAATAAATCCAGGACCACTCGTACATGCTGAGCTCAAAATACCATCTAGAGGAACAGTTCTCTGCAGGGTGCAACCAGGTTTGCAACAGGGTACAAGGCAAACTGGTACAACATTTTATATCCTCAGCTACCATCACTCAGTGCTACAGATCACTTGATAGAACTTATTCACATTTAACAATAATATTCAAAGAATTATTAGAAAAATAAATAAGGCTGGTGTACATTTTAAGCATAAACATATCTTGAACTATATTTCATGACACTTAGTTCTTTTGGAAAATGAATTAATACATTTTTGTAAACACAGGCCATTGTAACATACAGTAAGTACCTCACTGTGTGAGCAGACGTGGTACTAGGAAAATACTACTGTCACCTTTTTTCCCCCTGCACAGTCTACTACTGCCATTCTCATGGAACCAGGCATTGCTCTCGCTTKAAGGCAGTGCTGCTCACAGCTCCCTAGTTAGCATATGGAAAGAGGAAAACTTTCCTAAAGGAAACATCTTGAATACATGTTAACTGCTGAGAATTTAAGAAAGATACCCAACAGAATTACCAGTTTTATTAAAATGAGAAAACACAGAATGTGCACACAGCAAGGAAAGAAGGGGCTAAATTTGTCCATTTCTCACTAAATCTCCATTTTTTTTTAAATTCTGTACAAAGAATGGGGGATTCAGCCTGACCCACTTTGCAGCTGCCTCATCTTCCCTCCATCATGCGAACAGTTCAAGTGAAAATAATCCCTCCTCACTCACTACATATTCTCTGTAAAGCAATACATCAGCTGAACAATGCACATCATCTCAATGAAGATATTTGATGGTCATTTTTCAGACTGAATCTTTTTTCTGCTACTGACTTATACGGTGCTAGATACCAGTTGCATGGGGTAGGGAAAATTATAATATATATACCATGAATAAGAAAGTCCTTATGTGAGGTTTTGGCTATTCAAAGGCATTCCTTCCCTTACCAGTAACTGGAATGTAAAAGTAATCCTCCCTCCCTGAAAATTTTCTTTTATTGGAATATTTGTTTCAAATTCATCTAAAATACTAAATCAACCAACAAATCTGAAATAACTAAACTACCATTTACAAATGCAATCTGGCCATGGTCAAACATTTGCAGTATTTTTATTTGCAGAAGATCAAAAGGACTTTCAGAGTAAAGCACTTTTTCAAAGGCCCTTGGTGCAAGCTCAATTTATTAAAACTCATCACTGACAACATTAATATATTCCTTTCTGTGAGATCCAGTTCTGCATTCCCCATAGAAAGTACATCAACCTCTTAAATAAGCAACCCATATAGGCTTGCTTCCAGCTGCTTGTAAGCAGATGAGACTGAAAATACTTCAAACCTGGAGGCTGGAACCAGCTGCTGTCTTTAAAAAAAAGCATTTGTTTCATCCCAACATCCTTGTCAATATGATAAAAATAAATATTCTCACAATTTGAAAAAGTATTCTCCTTTCCTGAGTCACAGAAAAAGAATTAACCTTTTATTTGCAGGAAAGCATTCTCCAGTCTTAGAGACTAGGATAGTAATAAGAAAAAATCATAAGACACCAACAGAATTAATATGGATTAAATGTGCAGCTCAAAAAAMCAAAAGAGTGGTATGTCTTTGGTATTTCCAAAAATCTTCTTGAAATAGGAGTTGGCCGGAACTTGTCTTCTGGGGTACTTAACGTTGTGATATTGAAARAAAAAAAAAAAAAATTGTCATACTTGAGATTCACAAAATAGTAAACTTCTTTGTAAGGTAAATCCATCCATCTTCTGTACCCCCATGCAGGATTTAAAAAGAGACCACATATAGAACATTCCATGTATTTTGACCACCAGAAATGTTCATTTCTACACCAGAAGTCACCTAGCTATCAATACTGGGGGGTAGGAGTAAGTATTAATCCAACACCAAAGCACATAAATCATCATTTGTCAAAAGAAAAAAAGCACAGGAAAAGAAGTGGCAATGACTACTCCTGAAAGAGCTACCAGGGACCACTTCTCCACAGCCTTGATGTCCTTGGGAATTCTTCCGCCCACTCACAGATAAGTCGCAGGACTGTAGTACACAGCACTTGCTTACTTGGGGGGCGGGGGGGAAGAGAAAGCGTTCAGTGTGGTTTTAGCTGCTTTTTGCATGATTTGATCTCTGGCAAGAAGCCTAACAGCAGCTGCCACAGTACGTCAGTTCCCCACAGACCTGAAGTGATCTATGGGATCGTGGTTTGGGAATCTTCAGACCAGGTCATTAGGAAAAGCCATTAATAGTGGAGTTACAAACCCCAGTCAGTGATGGAGTACAGCTTTAAGCAAAAACATCCTTTCTAATTAAAGCTATGTTTGCACTCCAGTTAAACACTGACATTTAATAAGTCTCACACAAGAGGGTCCTAAAGAAAAACACGCACTAAATATTTATTTTAATTTAAATACAGCGTGACTCAGTTTTGGGCAGGTCTCATAGCCTCTGACTGCAATTCCCCGCTGGCAGCCAGGTCAGGGATCAGCGATGAGAACGGCCGAGCTTGGCGGACAGTCCCMCCGCGGAGGCAGCCCAGCGCCGGGGCCGTAGCCAGCGCCTCTCCTTCCCACATCGACTCCCTCGGCCCGTGAGAACGGTTTGGGCTGGCCTGGCTTTGTGCTAGTTCATGCTCAAATCAGCATGAAATCACCGCTGAAAAGGCTGCTCGGTACCAGGGGGGAGGCATGCCGCTTCTTCCCCCCATCCCCCAGGCAGACGCCTCTGCCCTCTCTATATTCTTCACAGCACAGTGACATGCTGCAAGTATGAAGCCTTCTAGATTAATAATGAGAACAGGGCAACGATCTCCCTGGACTGAATCCATTTTATGTGAACTATGAGAACTTGGATTTCTTTCAGTAACGGAAAGAAATGAAATGCAAGGAGTAAGAGGAGGTTTTCCACACAGGCATTTACATCTCCAAGGAAAGAAAGGGGAGAAAACCCACACAAAGACATTTCTCATGCATGTCGTGGGCCAAATTTCTAAACTCTCTTCAACGCTTTTTGCATTTCCAACTTTGTGCACTTAATAGTATTGCTCTTACTGATTTTACATACYGCTTTTACTATGCTCTTTTATTATGCTTCGATAAGTCTACATGCTTGGCACAGAACAAACATCTTCACCGAGGAAATGGGCACTCAGGTTTGAATGCATACACAGTGATAATGAGAACAGACATAGGGAAAAAGTTGTCACAGTTTATGGTCACAATTTTATTAATAAGCCACTATGCCCCAGGTGCAAGCCACATGCATCCTATTTCCAAGGGTGTCAGTGTATTGAGCTTAGCCCTAAAATTATTGGGTTAAAATAAATATGAGATACTGACTTTCCTGAAAAATAATGCATTTATTTAATGCACGGATAACCTTTGTCCACATGAGAAAGAGGGAGGTACTCACTAAGAAAGCACAAAAATTATTCCATAGCACATACCTCTTCTATGATACCATTTCTCTCCTCTTTTCTCTCCAGGACTCTTCAGTTTAGGAATTGGCAAGAGTATTCCCTAGTCCTCAGGCAGGCTACCAACTTTGAATGCAAAAGCCTGATGGAACCTGTTTTGGAGATCCCTATAATCCACCAAAAGGCCATGCACCAGGTACACAGAGGTCTAGGCTAACCTGTAGTCTCTTTTAATACCAAGTGAGTTCAGCCCTGCTACAACTAGTAAGGTAAGTGGATACATACAAGTTGGAAATGCAAAGAATTTCATTGAACAATAATTACATCTATATGGGACAAATTCTATCTTCTTCCCTTTCTGACACTACAATRTGTTGCTTCTTTCACCTTGTTTGATATGTTTGAATGTTGCCCAAAAAAATGTCTGAGAGCTTTTTTTTYCCCTATTCTTGATGAGATTATTTTCATAAACAACAAGAAAAGACATGAGAGGAGTCTATTCTAGCCATTGCCTTAATGAGAAGCAAAGACTGGGTAGAAGAGCTGACTGTCAAAAATTACTGCATATGTCAAAATTTAGTGAGAAGAATCAAATAGACAAAAGTAAATGCAGTGGGGACTTTAGGATCTCAGAATGGTAAATTTTGAGTAACCTAAAAAATTAGTGAGGTTGTGCTCAAACATTTTAGCTCAAACACAGAAATCCCTCATTTGAAAAATACAAATGTTATTCACACTCCCATTCCAAGCAGGAGGGAAAAAATGGTAAGGAAAGATTGGAGACTTGCTTGGATGAATAAACACTTTGAAAGGGATATTGAGAGGAAGTCCAAACTCTACAAAGAATGAAAAGATTAATTAGGAAAGAAGACAATATCTCAGGGGTAAGAAGTGTTGCGACTGTAAAAGAGGACAGAAGCTCAGCCGAAGGGAACCCGGCCCAGACAACCAAGAATGAGTTTGCCACGTGTACAAGTACGACTTCTGGAATTTCACTTTGGCTGCCGACTGGCTCCGGAGCACTGGCAGCCGGGCGCAGGGGCAGCACGACCAGGAGGGAGGGACCCCTTCCCCAGACGCTCCCAGCCCAGAATAATTTAGATTTATATCTACGCAGCCTACTAATTCAAGCAATTACTCTAGATGTATTTTGCTCCCATGAGGTAATGCGAAAGGGGCGGGAAGTCCAGTTGCACTGGACTGAAGCGTTTCACACGGTGCTAAGCAGTCAAGCAGACTGAAGTGCTGTAAATGACACAGACGACTATTTTAGAAGTGGAGAGGAAAGGTGAAAGACGACCACTGCCTAACCATTTCTATCACCACACAAATGACGCAGGCCGAGGCAGTCAAGCTGAAAGCCTCAGCAGGCCACAGGCTCAGCGTGGCGACTGCCAGGGTATTTCTGATGCTCGCAGTGGGCTCTGGCTACTACTCCGAACAAAACAATCTGCTGCATCTTCTCCCACGCATTTCCTGCCAAGCATGAGGCCACGGGGCCCAGAGAAAGTTACTCTAGATAGATTTTTCCATAAACATAAGTCATAACTTCTCTTCTTCACAGAGTACTATGAAACAAGGGAAACAAAAAAGCACTAGTAGCCTCTCTGGAGCAATAGCTTCTTCTACTATCTTCTCTATTGTATTATAGTTGCAGTACCCGTAATATTTATCTCTACACTTCATTCCATAACCAAAACTTAATAGTTTGTTAGACAAATCTAGATTTAGAAACATGCTTATTTCATCCTCCACCTATCCATCCATCCACGTACAGAAATACATTCCACAGAAAAATTTTGCTTTACAGGGCTCTCCAAATATGTACGTATATATGGGGGGAGGGGGTGGGTGTTTTGGGGGATTTTTTGGTTTTGTTTTTTTTAAAGGCATGTGAGACTAAAGCCAGCAGTTAGATGAGAAGCTTGAGGTAGGAGGGCTTTTTTTTTTTTTTTTTTTTTTTTTTTTAAGTTTCTAATACTGTTAAGAAAACACATAAATACAAGAAATTAGAATTACTCAAACATAATTTTAAACAGTTTTGATTCAGTTTGAGAATTACGGTTAGGAACAGTTCCTTGTTACTAACCAAACCATGCCTGTAATCCTTATCCAATAATACCTGACACAGAGCACAATACAAGTCAGACTGCTAGCTGGCAGAAGTTAACATGGAATATCCTTTTTGCCAAAAAAAAAAAAAAAAAGAGTACTTTTGCCAGTGCTAGTTTGGTCAGGTCAACAGGCCCCAAAATAAAGGGATACATTTGCATATTCACTATGTATGGCTACTTAAACTTTTCAAGCATTACAATGGAAGCTGTATGTGAACTTGAAGACCTAAGGAAAGAGGAGAAATACATCTCATTTCTTTAACGCATTTGAATGCTTTTATGTGAATACAAAACTGAAATTAAGGTCCAGTGTTGTTATGGGTGTAAGTTCACTTTCCAGGTCTGTGACCTCTGATCAAATCATATCTCATTTTATTAAGTTCAGCTTGGATTTGATATTCTCAGATTTTCCTAGAATAACAACTTGGTAATCAGTTAATCAAAAACATTTTGAAAGACATTCGGTTACAGAACTTCATTCCTTCAGGGTCTAAGAGTGTGTCTGCCATGACTAAGGTGCATGTATAAAAATTACTGCAAAAACACATCCGTGCATCAACTGAACCAATGTGACTGGTGCTCCCAGAAACTCAAAGCCTCAGACACAGTCCACACCCTCCAGGAAATGGGCTTTGCAACAGGCCATGAAGGTCAATAAATATATGCTCTCCCCAAGCCTAAGAAAAAAGTAAATTCAAGAATGTGACATCCACACCAAAACCATGCCACCTCCAGCTGAAATGGGCTCTCAGACACTGAAACCAAACATAACCAAYTTGTAGTAAGAGAGGCAGAGAAAAAGTGAGAACGATTTTAAAATCTACCTTTAATGGCACTCAGAAGTAGACAGTCAAAAAAAAAAMCCCAAACAAACAAAAAAAACCAGAACAAACAAAAACAAACAACAACAAAAAAAACCAACAACAACAAAAAACCCAAACCACATACACTTGCAAATAAACAGCACATTTTACAGTAGCATCAGCTCCTGTGGAAATCATGGTTAAGTAACCCCAGATGGAGTGCATTAATGCAATATCAAATGGCAGGAGCTGACAACTGCATCAAGGCTTGTAAAGAAGCAAAATCAGCTCAGCCTCTTCACCAAGGAAAGACTAGAAAAACAGTAATAGGCCCTGTGCTATTGAAGCACTTCACAGCACAATGCTCTAAGCAGTGCACCTGTAGATGGAAAACTTTGTGGGGTGGGATGAGGAGGAGAAGATGCACAAGAATCAGAAGAAACAGGAAGAAAGTTGCCATTTCTCTGCCTAACTTCCTATGAGTCAGCCAGTATCATCTTCATCTTAACCAAATGAAGTTCAGCTACTTGATTCTGACAAACTCTAGCCCTGCCCAGGCTGCAAGAAAGACCAAACAGCTGCAAAATCAGCTGTTCTTGTGCTAAGAAACACAGGACAGGTGGCAGAGAGTCCCAAACAGCCTTGGCTCTCTGCTGAGTACCATTGGCAGGTTGCAAACATGGTTTTACCAGTTCTGGACTTTGCTACCTCAGAAATTGCCTACTTCCCTAAAGAGTCAAAATTAGGTTCAGGAACAGTGATAAAGGTGGAAGAGCTTGCCAACAGATGAGCACAACCATGGAGGTGGCATTGAAGGAGACTTTTCCATACAGGGCACCAGTTCTGGACCTCTCTTCCAGGCTTGATGCATCAGAGCATGTATTTGTTAATCTCTCAAATAACTGCAAAGCTGACATTGATTTCTATGTATTTCACTGGAAACCTGAGGGAAGGTTAATGGTTTGCTTTTATTGTTGTTTCCTTCTACAATTATTGATCTGGACATCCAGAATGAATTATCTAAGTGCTTTCTTTTTGTTTTCTCATCCTCTTGTACCTCCCTCTAAAAGCTAGTGATGTACAACTTACCTACAAAAGGATATTTAAAAAAAAAAAAAAAAAGTTTTGCAAAAAGGAGTCCTGCAGAAATATGGACAGAAGAACTAATACAGAAATTCTTCTTTGGGAGTTTTTTCAGGATTACTTTGAGTAAGCTGAACACAACCCAAKTTTTTCTACTGTGATGAGCAGCATSMATCTGTGTTCTGCTCTTCCCATAGTTTTACTTCACCAAAACTAAAAACCAGAAAAGTTACTCTCAAAGTCTATGTATCAGACCTGTACTAGTCCATTCGTAGTAGGATTTAGTCATGAAACCTGTATAAAATCCAACAGAGAAGTAGATTAAAAATTTCCAAAGACTCAAGCCTATGCATTTAAATTATTGAACTAGAACTAAGAGAGATAATGATAAACAGTAACATCTAAATAATCCTCAGATATTTCAGCCACTCCAGCAAATATTTGCTGTTTCTATAAATCTCCTCTCAGCACCTGTGTCAAGAGTACAGCCAGCAATGTGGGGGAATAAATACACTCAGCGGGCACAGATTTCCAATAAATCCAGTGAATTTGGGAGCTCACTAATTCCCCTCTCCAAGTAAGAGAAAAATTTACTAAAAACCTTAATCTCCCATGTGCTGATATAGCACTTCACAGCTCCAAATCACACCGAATTTCCCCCAGCTGCCAGCCCTGAGCTCAGCAGGGTCACAGCAGGGGAGCAAGGGCAGGAGCAGGACTCATGGAGCACTAACACACAACRCTGAGACCGAAGGTTAATGTTGAAAGACAGCAGGCATGCCATAGTGGGAGGAGGAAAAGAAAGAAATGCATTTACTGAGTCGAACTGTTTTGGTTTTCCCCTCCCACCTAGCCTTTTAACATGCTTTTTTCCTGGGTTGCATCTTTCACCATTTTTTTTTGTTTGTTTGCTTTCTCCATTATTTACTTATTTATTCTGCTGGTATTTTAGGCTCTTCAAAACCCATGCTGTTGAAAGATAATATATTTCTTCAGCTGAGCCCAGCAGTGTCAAAACTCACACAGGGGACCTGAACTGCTATTTTAGAGCAAGCCATATTCAACAAAAATCATTAAAAGGAGACATAGATAAAGCCCTATCGGTGTTTACAACCATGTTACATTAATGCTACTGTGCCTCCTGCACCTCTAAAGCCTGATACCATTTGTGTCTGCAAGCCGCTATATTGATGCAGAACCAGAGAGCCTGACAGGGCTGCTAAACCCTGGGAGGGAAAAAAAAAAAAAAAAGAAAAAAAAAATTTGAGTAAGCGGGTCTTTGTGTAACAGTTACAAAGAAACCTGAAGGTTGCAAGTTTTGTCTGCTTTTCCTTAACACCATGAAGGAAAAGCAATATTTTCCTGGCTGGATCGGACATGCTGTTTTCTTCCCTTAATCTGAAATCCAAATCTCTATGGCACAGAGCACAGGCATTGACCACATCCCACTGCAAAAATTAGTGGGGAATGGTGGCAGTGTGCAGTAATGGCAAAGAGTTGCCTATTCTTGCTATTCCAGAAGTTGTGAGCTGCCTCAGGGGAAGGAAAAAAAAAAACCAACCAAAACAAAACATCAAATTAGCATGGCCTGAAAATGGCCAGTCATTGCTACAGGTTATGACTATAAAACAAAGGGAGTGCAGTACGTGTCAGTGTTCGACCCCCGCCACTTGCGTATTTGCATCCTTTCCAGTCACGCTTCCTCATTTCGCGGCCGTCCCATTACAAACGGCTTTTGTGTCTGTTCGGCATCTCTGCCGAGCTGAGCTCACGCTCTTATCAAAGAAAAACATTTCAAGAGGAAGGAGGGTTTAGCTGTTGGTTATTCACCTCCGGGACTCAGCAGAGCCTACAGTCAAATTCTCTCTCCCACCCACAGGTTTTCTTGAATGCTTTGCGCAAGCCTCTTAAGCCATGGCGCTGGAAAAACACTTTGGAAACTCTCAAAGGATGGGCTCGTGCGCCTCAAACGGAGCTCGGGCAGAATTCAAAGGCCTGACGCGTGTCCCACGTACCTCCCACCCAGCGCCCGCCGTGCCTGGAAGCCCACAGGCACTCGTGCTTCCACCATTAACTTCCACTCAACGCACACCAAGAAGACAGGAAGACTGACCACAGGCATGGCCGCAGACCCATCACTGCCTGCTGCTGGGAGGAGAAAGGCTCCTTCCCTTTTTCCTCCTCCCCCCAAGCTGGCAGCCCCGTTCCTCTGCTCTGCCCTCACCCTCTGCCCCCCCCTCAGCTCCCGCCGCGGGCTCTCCCTGCCCTCGCACTCCCAGGCTGCTCCACAAGGCACCAACTCACTAAAGCAGCAGAAGAAACACTGAGCTATTTTCTCCTGGATTGCTTTTCCGCACAGCAAGGCAGCTGGAAGAGGGCGTGAGGAGCGCCGGCCAAAGGGAAGCTGTGGGAGCCTACGGCCAGGAGCGGGAAGGGGGAAAATGGAAACTCCTCGTCAGCGGCAAGCTGTAAAACTGTTCAACATGTGCTGTTGAGCCATACCTGGAGCTTCAGGGAAAATACGGCAGCAACTTGAATCATTTTCGCTAAAAACAACCCCAAAACAAAACAAACCACCCACAAAACAAAAAAACCCCACACAAACAGTCCCACAGACAGGGAGAAAGGCTAGGTGTGCACTGTGGGCCGCCTGTGGTTCACAGATGCCACATAAGCCTCTCAACCCCACAGTCCTCCCCTCCCCGAGGGACATCAGACCCACAAAAATACATCAGAGCGGCACTTTTTGATATTGTGCCATTTTATGGAATAGCACCCAGGATTAACTCAGCCAGAGAAAAACACTCTGGTTTATCAGGTCAGGACACTCCCTAGAAGGAAGACAACGTGGTTTCCACTATCAAAGTGCTTACAGATTTTAATCCAGTGATGGTTAAATGTAAAAATATAGAAACTAACCTGAGGGAAGGAACAAAGCCCTTGGGACAAGTACTTCTTCACTGCATGTCTGGACTAAATGTAAAACTAGCACCCTAGCAGCTTTACATCCACTTCACAATCAACCACCATGACGGCCAACCCACGTTTGGTAGGAAACAAGTCTCACATGAAATCCTCACGTTATGCTGGGCCACAGGAAGTTAAAAGAGTTAAAGATGAAGCCTTGCATTAGTGTGATATTACTCAGTGTGTTACTTGTTCCACACAGTTGCCCATAAGACGGCAAAGGTTAGAAGTCAATGAACAGTAGCATCCTGTTCTCAAATTTAAAAAAAAAAAATATATAAACATTTTTAATGTGTGTGTGTGTGCGCGTATATATATATATCTCTCTATATATAAAAAACCACATTTCTTTTAACAGTTCAGGTTTTTCATTAACAAGTCTTGTTGCGTCAAGTAGCAAGAGTACCATCATTTTGATTGTGTAATTTTACTATAATGATACACCACCACCACCCCCAAAAAAAAAAAAAATTTTTTTTTCACAAAACCAAGACCAAAACAGCCTACAACTCTGGTTGAGACAATTGTATACATTAATTACAACACCCCAGATTGAAAGCATTCAAATGTGAATTTGGCAACAGCTTTCCCAGTGCATCTCATTTATAAGCTTTGACAGGCCAAGTTCTGTAGGTGAAAGATTTGTTGAAATTTTACTCTTCTAATGTTCCTTCCAGCTGACAACATGGCTACACAAATGAATTCTCTCTCACGTTTATCAGATGTACTTCACTTTTAAAGGAGGAAGATATTGGGAAATAAATCAATAGGAGCATCAACTGGCTTCCTCAGGGCATTCCCAGCTGCTCTCCAGAATTTCCCATGGAGATGGCAGAAGTGTGTCATGTACGCTTGATGATACATGGCAGAGAAAGAACACAAACTCAAAAAGCAACCTCCTTTCACTTGTGTATGCTAAACACAGGGCAAACAAAACAAGACTCTCAAACAGAAGTATTACTGCTAAAAATATTTTCACTCATCTTGAGTATGATCTCCATGAAATCTTTTATTCTATGTATATACATTTCTACAGACCGTATCTCTAGTAATTACTAACAGGACATCACAAAAGTTTAGTAAATCGTATACATATTAAG
This sequence comes from Phoebastria nigripes, assembly GCA_035582835.1. Lineage (NCBI taxonomy): Eukaryota > Metazoa > Chordata > Aves > Procellariiformes > Diomedeidae > Phoebastria > Phoebastria nigripes. The sequence continues at coordinate 276,520 of JAYKAV010003274.1, read as the reverse complement.
ATTTCTATACCGTTAATTTACTGTTATTAGAATTGCTGGAAAGAATAGCTGGAATCCCACAGTTGAAATATTTCAAAATATTAATGTATACAAAAACCTCTATTGCCATGAAGTATCACCCAATCCCAGATATATAGCTGAACTAAGAAAAACCATGGACAAACTTGCTAAACAGAACTGAGAGCAGTTTCCTGAGCCATTCTCACTGCAAACCCCTCCTTCACATACCTTTGTCAGAATTCTGCCACTTTTCGAAAAATACTGAAATTTTCAACCATCATTTAAGTAGAACCTGTCAGGACAGCACCCACTGTGTTCCTAGGTAATAAGCAATGCAAATTCTAATCTGGGGGTCAACATTGTGTCTTCAATATAAAAATAGGTAGCACAGCAAAAACAAGGAGGAAAGATACCAAGGAAGGAAGAGGAAATATTAGTACCATTTTACAAGTGAGAAATTAAGGCACAAAAAGTTTCAAGAAGGGATGAAGGCCTCGTAAAACACACCCTAAATGAAATTTGAATAAGAAGCAAAAAAAATGCAGCAGGAAATGGACAAAAGCAATTTTTAAAATATGAATCTCCTACTTTTGAAGAGCTCTTCCTAGCATATATCATCTATCAAAACGAATTTAGTGCAACAGGGAAAAATGTCATCAAGCTAAGCTAATTATCTCTACCTGTAGCATCCCATGGATAAATTCTGTGCTACAGACTATAAAATAAATCTTAAAAAAAAAAAAAAAAAAAGTCTTATGGTAAGCATTACAACACTGAAAGGCTAAACAAAATTCAACACTATACTAAACTTCAAGGGGGTTTGGAGGGGAGGGATGGGGGTTGTCCCTCAGTGAGGAAGTCTCACTCCTTTCCTACTGCATTCTCATATAAAAATAACAGCTGAAGTAGACTTTTTTCATCTATACAGATTTCAGTGCATTGCCTGTAGGCACTCAGCATCACAGAATCAGCAAACTATGGAAAAGAAATGCTGCAATCGAAGTTTACTTAAAAAGAAAACGTGGTTTTTTCCAAAATACTAGGCTATTCTAGAGGTTACACCTTTTCCCTCCCTCCACTGGTCTGCAGATTCTTCAGAGTAAAGCATATTTCAGGCCTCATTAACAGTCACGCTTCTGACCATGTTTTTTTGCTATTTGTCTATATTAACTTCAGAAAAATTGTTGAAGGTTCCTTTTCTTTTCTGAAGCAGCTTTGAATGCGGCACAGGTCTCAAAGAAGATAAGCTGCTTTATCTCACTTTTCCAGGCACCGAAAAGAATAAGGACCAAAAAGCTGACAGGACATATCTGGGTAAATTATGTACACTCCCACCACACACCACTCGGAAACACAGCAGAATCTGGCCATGGAAACATGCATCAGTACTTCATTTAACAGCATTAAAACATCATTCCTTAAAAAAAGGGAGGGAGAAGAGACAGAGCTCAATGATAACACTGTTAATATATGAAGCTGCATAATCTTACCACAGTCACAGTCAACACAGGTATCTAAACACTGCACATTAATATGCAGGGAGACTCCATTTACTATATAATTTGTCCTTTTACCTAGAGATTGAAAGCTTTGCTTAAAAATAAATGAAGAGCAGTGACTTCTGGTGAACTTTCCCTGCTTTGTAGCCAGTTAATTTCCTCCTCCTGGTGAAAGTCTGTTGTGTGCCTGTATGCCACACATCCTGCTTCAGGCTATCACTGAGATGGAAAAACTGTGGTTCCTTTCTTCCTATTACAGAGTTTAAAACCAGGAAATACATCCGTTATGAATTTTTTTAAGAGTAAAACAAATGTTAAAGACACTGGCAGAACACTGGAAGAAAATTCCCAAGACTATAATCACACACATGAGGAAAGAAACATTTAAAAATATATTAACAGATACAATGCCTTCAAATTTATCAGGAAACACTGCTAGAAGTAACACCACAGACAGCTGAACAGCATTAAAAAAAAAAAAAAAAAAATCAAAAATTCAGCATGTAGAGAAAGGGGGCACCAGGAAAATGCACTTCCAATTAAGTTTTTTGTTGCAGTCTGCATATAGGCAGGAATGCTGTAGTCCCAAGGGAGACCCGACCCCATTCTCCCTCTTCCATCCTTCCCTTGGGGGAGGGAGAGTTCCTCATTATCACACAATCCTACAAAAGGTCTTTCAAAGCCTTGCAATTTAAAAATAGCTTTTTAAAACTATCCTGAAATCAGGAGAGCGCCTTAGCTATAGCCTGATATGTGCAACTTTTTCATAACTACACCCACGAAAAATAGCAGCAGCTCTTCACAAGCCCATTGAGAAAAAACGGAACAATTTGGAATTTAAGCCCCACAGCCTGAGCGCGGGAAGCTTGGCAAGTGAAGGCAGAGCAGTGATTCACACTTCAGCTTCTCGCATCCTGATACAGAGCCTCTCACTGGGAAGACTCCCAAAGCATTTTACAAGCAAACTATCAGTACAAACCCCATTCATCACTGAAACGCAGTCCTTTGCAGCAAGTCAGAAGCTTCTCAACAACACAGGGGAACAGCTCAGAGAAGTTCAGGACAAGAAGCGAGATGACTACAGCATCATGCAGGTGAGACTCAAAGGAGAGATCAAGGGAGCAGCACTCCCCTCCTCACGCTGGGACTGACCCCATCAGACAAGAAGATCTGGGCAGACTAACTGCTGCTGGCAGCTTCAAGCAATCTTTTATTGACATGTGTTCATAAGCACGAGTGGAGAGGCTCCATGTGGAGCCCACCTCAGCACCATAATGGGTTTTGGAGTCAGTGGTGACTGCATGGAACAGCCTCCCACTGAACAAACCATACCACTCAAGAGACCAGGGTACACACTCCTCTGAAGCATAGATTACTCCAGTGCTTAACTTCACACACTACGACACAGCTTCTGTAAGGGAAGGCCAAACACATATCGTGACATGCTATAAAATTAGCTTCCTCCTATACAAATAGCCAAAGCAATTTATCCCCTACATACAGAGTTACAACACACATTTCAAAATTAAAAAGCGAGCTAAATGGTTGCAGACAACTCTCCCAACTACATACATTACACAGGACCACAGACCTGTTCAGGCTGGAAGGGACCTTCAGGGGTCAGGTTCAGCCTCCTGCTCAAAGCAGGGCCAGCCGTGGGATCAGTTTGCTCAGGTTGTTATCCAGTTGGGTCTTGAAAATCTCAAAGGGCAGAGATGGCACAGTCTCCCTAGGCTTGCATAGGCTGAGCTCTGAAGTAATCTGTGACTCTGTCCTTGGCCCCTGGTGAGACTTCTTGTCCTCCTTGAACCCCTTCTCTAAGTACAGAGGCCTGTGAGGCCTCATTGGTGAAAACTGAGGCGCAGGAGGCACAAGTACTTCAGCCTTACCTGTGCCCACTGCCACTAATTCACCCACCCCACTCAGCAGCAGGCCCACACTTTCTTCGTTCAGCCTCTTCCTACTAGTGTAAGTGGTAGAAACTCTTCTTGTGGCCCTTAACACCACTTGCATGCATCAACACCAGTTTGAGCTTTTGTAATACCAGCCCTGCACGCTTGGACAATGTTTCTAAATTCCTCTTTTACTGCTTCCTCCTCCTCCTGTATATGGCCTTTTTGCATTGGAGCTCCATCATGTGCTTCCTCCCTAGCCAGTGTGGTCTCCCGGTACATCTGCTTGTTTTCCAGAGTAAGGACTGCTCCTGCCCTTGGAAGAGATTGTCCTTCAAGACCTGTCTAGCTTTCATGAGTTCTTTTGTGTTTTAGAGCTTCAATGTTATCTGGTACCAGTTGCCTGAATAAGCTGAATCCTCCTTGCCTGAAGTCCAGGGTCTGTCACCCTGCTACTTGCATTTCTCATTCCCCTAAGGATCTTGAACTTCTCTATTTCATGGTGGCTACAGCCAGGGCTGCCATTATCACTCTCCCAATCACTTCTGCCTTCTTTGTGAATAGCAGATGCAATCATGTGTCGCACCTGTTCGACCCCTCCAAGGCCGGTATCAAGAAGTTAATCCTGATACTCTCAAGAAATGTCCTGGCTAATTTGCATCCAACCACGTCACTCTTCCAGCAGATGTCAAAGACCTTCAAGTTACCCATAAGAACTATAGGCTGTGAGCCAGAGACTTCCTAAAATTGTCTAAAGACTTTGTCTGCTTCCTCATCATCATCAGGTGGTCTGTAAGAAACTCCCATAATGATGTCCCCTTTACTTGCCTATCCCAGATCATAACCCACAAGCTCTCCAAGACCCACAGCCTGTTATCTGTCCCATGGAAAAGCTCCATACATTCAAACTGCTCCTTCACTTAGAGGAAAACTCCCTCAATCCTCACGTTCCCTTCCTATCTGTCCTGAAGAACCTGCATCTGTCCACCATAGCACCCCAGCCCTGCATGCTGTCCCACCATGTTGCAGTTACTCCAGCAGAGTCACAGCCATTACTGCACACGCAGTGCTAGCTCCTGCTTGTTTCCCAGGCTGCATGTGTTTCTGTACATGCACTGGATGTGACACTTCCCTTTCTTATATAAACACTCTCCTTACCGGGCTGGCCAGCTTGTTGGACAGTATGCTTTTGCCCCATGTTGTCAGGTGGGAATACAACACTGACTAACCACAAGAGCCCTGTTGTCCTACAGACAGGGCAATGAACACTCCCTGTTCGAACACTCCCAGAGAGCTGGCAAAATAGGCAAGGAAGGGGAGAAGCATGATCACCTCTGCTCCATCAGGTAACACAGAAGCACAGGAGATCGAGACAAACAGGAAGTTTATAGCAGTGAAACCAGATCTCCTGACACCAGCCCGGTGCCTTAACCACAAAACTGTTCTTTCTCCCTCTGACATAACTGTCTAGCAATTTGTGACCGCACGCGGTGGTTTCAAGAGGGCTGAGGAGCATTTACAATCCCACTTTCTAAATGAGCTTTGCTCTGCCTGCTTTAGCCCCATCTGGTCACCCCCTTTAATGTTCAGCCTATGTCTGGCCATGATCTTTGTTTGGTGACGAAGAAGTGGCAGAGTGGCCACATTGCACATCATATACTTTAGGCCTCCAGCTTTGGTCCTGTGAAGCACTCCCTACAGGGGACCCTCCTACAGATCACTGTAGAGTGAAAGGTGTTTCAATGTGGGAAACCCACAGCACTTAAGGAAGATGAGCTACCAACTCGTAGGCACATGGTCCACTGCAGTGGCCTGTGTTTTTAACTTTAAGAGCTTTTGACGTGCACTGACTTACTTAAAGAGCTGCAGTGGTTTAAGGCTTTAATCTCTCTCCCACCCTCCTGTTCCTTTCTTGCCTGTTACCATTTGCCAGAGCAGCAAGCCAAGCCCTGGAAGCAGCTGCACATGTGCTTCATCACCACCAGCTGCTGTTCAAGCTAAAGACACTGGACATTGCACTGAAGCAGTTCAGATGCATTCACAAGCCTTGGTCTCTCTGCAGTGACCCTGGGAGAGGGGTGTAACAACCAGCAGCACCTAGCAGCTTCTAAATCTGCATTAGTTGGTTGACATTCCCATGTGTGATACCATCACCCAAGCCACTGCCTCAAGTTGGGGCAGGAGGAATGTGGTGACAACTTCACTGAAGAGAAACGCAGCAAAATGTGATGCTTAACTGTTGATTCTCTTCACAACTCTTACTACATACAATCAACAACCATTCAGGAAGTCCCTTCCACTAGTAAATTGGGCGGGGGGGGGCAGAATCAACTCTGCAATACGTTTTCCATTTAAAGAGTGTGTGTTGACATTGCCACCTTGTTAAGCACATCTAAAACACGTTCTTTCGGAAGCTCCCAAAGTCTAGAGTATACAAAAAAAAAAAAAAAAAAAAAAAAAAAANACGTTCTTTCGGAAGCTCCCAAAGTCTAGAGTATAAAAAAAAAAAAAAAAAAAAAAAAAAAAAAAAAAAAAAAAATCACTTCTCACTATTTGAATTTAACACAGGAATGCACCAAACCAACATTCACTCTGCTACAGCAACTAAATACATATAATTACTTGTTAGGAAAAAATGCTTAGCTGAGTAGCACAAATACTGAAATGCATTCATCACATACTGATCACTGTTTGATGTCACTGCAGACCAGAGTTAAGTTCTTGTGAGTTCCTGTAGCACAGAGGCTTTTCATTTTTGGGGTGTTGTCGTTTTTTTTTTTTTTTTTTTAGACCTAAGCTTGTCTACATTTCCTTAGAAGTACAGACTTCCTATCCAATTTTCTGAGTTTGTGCTACTTAATGTGGGGAAAGTTATAGTGTGAAGAGGGGATTGTTGTATGGTCATTTTTAACAATTAGCATTTATCTTAAAACAATCTTAGGTATAAATTCCAAAACAAAACACTACATTAAGTTGATACACAGAAACCCAAGTGGATAAACCAGTTGTGAATACGTAGCACTGAATACAGACTGACACTCCTACGGCTAGCAGAAGAAGAGTGACCATCATCTTTTTTCATTGCAAAGGCATAACTCTTACAGTTAAGACTCTTGCTTTGACACCACGCTGCACATTGCACATGCTGTGCAATAAGGACATTCCAAGTCTGCATTGTTTTTTCCATCTTATTATAGAAGGCCTTGTGTGTCCCTCTACTAATGACACTATTATTCAACAGTATTCAAATCAGCTATAACAGAAGAGTAAAATTTTTTTCCTTACCTAATAGCATAGCTTTTATATGAAAAGCATAGCTATTCCTTTGCTAATGCTGCAATATGATTTTTATTTAAACCCAGATCATCAACAGAAAACTGATTTGCTATTAAAGGAAATGGACCAACCACTAACTTCCGCAGTCTAAAAGCCTCAAGCAAACAAAACAGTGTCTTACTTATCTGCTCTATGTTTACATCATAAACAACATTAACACACACAAGCTGATTCCAGGACTGTGATTAAATTTGACCAGCAAGGCCATATCCATGCCCTTTTATTTTAAGGAAAGGGAAAGAAATTCAGGATCTCTGCTACTATAAGGATGACAAAAATTTTATCAAGTTTTAAGAGTTCCTGAGAAAGTGTCACTTGCACAGATCACTGTGGGTGACACTTCCAAATCTCCATCAGTTAGAAATAAGGGCCTCTGCTGCTTTAATTTACATGATAGCTTGGAGCTACAGGTACATCAACCAGTCCGTGCTTTTTGTTCCATGAATTTTTCACTCCTGTGGTCCTGAGCACTCACCCATTCCCACCCCAACACCTTAGCTACCTCAAATGGATATTAAAAAAAAACCACACCCACACACCACAGCCTCCAACAAGCTAGTCTGAGAAAGAATAAGGATCACAGAATAGCTGCCAACCATCCCACATACCAGAATGAAGGGGCAGGGGGGGAGGAAATCAAGGCAAGCTGAAGTTGAGGAGTTAAATTAATGCTTGCTAGCCAGGTGTTTCGAGAGACTCAGCATCCCAGAATGGAAGGAAAAAGAAAAAAAAGAAAAAAAAAAAATTAAAGAAAAAAAAACCCATACGCACACAACCCACCAAACACCACCAGTTGCTGCTTTGCAGGGGAAGGGCAGAGGGAAGGAGGAGTCTTTGATACTCTACTCCACCCTCAGATTTCTGGATGCTATTGTGCAGCTGCTGGATGCTATTGTGCAGCTGCTGGATGTCACATCTGGTAGCAATATACTAACACACACCACCCAGCTTTATCTCTCCTTGTTAGCGAGCACACCCAACCCATCATGAAGATGTCAGCAGAACAGCAAGAGATCTGTGTCCACATGGAAAGAAGCTGGCACAAGAGAAGTCACACTGATAAGAACAGAGGAAACACTTGGAGAACCAAGCCCAAAAATCAACCTTCCCCCTCAATCTAAGCCACATGTACTGCATTCATCACATCAGTATGAAACCTTGAACCTTATTTGATTAGGGTTCCTGGCAATGCTAACGATGTCCTGGCAACAATGATAAAGTTTCTCCTGTCTCCAGCTTAGCAGGAAATGAGGTGCCACTGGGGTTGCTATTGTGTGGGACAGAGTGAAAGCAGCAGAAACTCCAGCTTACATGGGAGTACTCACTGAGTAGGAAGCCCCACAAAGAGCATATCAGGAGGTGCAGCATAGACTCCACTGGCTCCCAGGCGAGCTCAAGGATCCAGCCTTAGCCTTCAGGGATTTCCAGAGGTTCGGCTCTAAATACATCAAAATCTCCCTCCATTCATGGGCCACATAGGTACTCCTGGGAAAATGCAGGTATCACCACTGAAGGTAATGACAGCCAACAAATGAGTACTTCATGCTCCCCACAGCAACATTGAAAAAGAGAAACAAAACTAGGACTGGAAAACAGCTTCACAATGGATGTCCTCAGAGCCTCTTATCTATTATATTTAATTTTCAGATTCTGGGAAGGCATTACCTTTTTGCATAATAACATGCAAGTGCAATTGCCTTGGCTGGGCATAGACTAGCCCATGTCTTACAACCTAATATGTTCTCAAAGTGAAGGGCAGAAGCGCTCACAGACATTTATCACTTGCATTTCTAGCTTTTCTAGAAATACAAGCAAAAATGTCTAGGTCCATTTTTAATTATTTTAGTATCTCTCAGGATTTTATTTTGTCAAGACAACTGACAGAAGAAAGGAAGAAGTTTTCTGCCTATCTCCATCTCAAGTTACATCAAGTCTCCACTTTAAATAACCACCAATAAAATTACTTAAAACAAGAACATACCCTTATCAAAATTAAGTGCCATATGCTTCATTTCTCACTATTAAGAAATTAATTGCTCTCAGAAGATAGAATATGAACTTTAAGTCCATAAAGTAATTTTTTCATCCTCTTAATACTCTGCCAGGAAAGACTTACAGGGGCCAACAGAGGAAACACCAACAGATTCTACAGGCAATTTTATATTTAACTGGCATATTTATAAACACCACACATACCATTATTTTGTTTCTGCTGCTGCTTCTTAATAAAGAAAAGCAATCGCCTATTCACATGCAGGCTGTGTAACCAATGTATACTATCACCTTGATCCATTAACTGAAATTGTCTAAGTTATCATTATAGCCTCAGATAAAATTCATTTTGATAGACATTCCGATCTTCCTTGTGAATGAAAGTAAATGTTACCCAGTATTTCATTAGGCTATTAGCAGCACCTTTTTCGATAACTGTCTACACAGATCATCTGCCAGAAACTACAAAACCATTAAACTGTGTTTTTTTCCCTTCCAGAAGACCTATATGAATGCCAGAGGACCCTTAGAGGTCTTAAAATTTGTAAGAGGAGGGCTACCTGTTTAAATTGCTTTGTAGACCTAACAACCATGAATATCTATTAGAAGATCAAACTAGCTTGGACTAAGCAAAGTGTTTCTTAAATATCTTCACAGAATGTTGCAATCTTTAAATCTCCAAAAGTCTACTCAGAAGCTTATTGTGCAATGAAAATGACTGCCTACCAATCATGTAGGTAGTATAAAAATGCACTTTCTTCTCAAATTCAGAATACTAAGAGTTTCAACTGACATTTAATTAAATAGATTTGTGAAAATACTATTCTTTACAGTTTTAGAGAGTGCATGGAAAATAAGTTAGAAAACAAACTCGTTTGATCAACTTATCCACAGCCTGTAAAAATCAAGTGTTCATTCATTAGGTCTTGAAAATGCTAATTACATTTTTCCCTGTCAACACATTAGCATTGTATTTCAGTGTGTCAAAGATGCAATGTTTGCAGTCTTCCAGACATGGAAGAAACTAATGTCATTAATTTCTTATTAGCGCAAGGTACTGATTTACTACAGTTTCTGTTTAACTTCTACCAAAGACACCTCTCACTACAAGCCAGTGCAGTTATGTATCAAAGTACTGATGAGACTTCCACGAGGAAGCTTTTTGCCTCTTTAGCAGGTCTATCTCAGAATGGAGGCTTTGGATACAAAAAGCTATTTGCCTCCAAGCACAGAAATCTGAGGCTATGATAGAACACTTGTCAAGGCAGAAAAGAATATTTGACTAATTGTTTTCTGCTTGATGAAAGAAGAGAAATAAGAATTATGCTTCTGAGAGCAACATTTCGTCATAAAGCCAAGGCAAAGCCAGCAAGGCCAATGCTGCATCTCAGCAGGCTTGTTCCCTCTCTTCTAACAGTGGTTACTGGCATTCGGCAGCTAAAGTACTTACTTTAGTTTCACTAAAGTTAATATATTAGCAGGATTACATCACGAGATAGGCAGTCATAATAACGTGCTTTTTTTTTTTTCCACAGCTATAATTGTCCTCTAATTTTAACAGGTAACACTGAAAATGATTAGAGGTTTGCAAAGGCAGTCTAACAAACAAGCTCAAATTTCAATTAGAACATGTTAAAAATCAGACAGTGACAGAAAAAGCAAGCACCAAGACAAAGTGTTCAGTAACCGTGAAGACATTCAGTAAATAGCACCCTACACCTCATGCACTGCGCCACAGACACTACTTAGTAGTGCTTGAGACTGCAAGCCCCAAGTGCTAATATTTTTCCTAGGAGACATTTTAACTACTTCAGATTCCTATAAACCTGATGTATTTGGAGCTGTTAAAGGGAAATCTCTCAATTCTGAACTCAAATGCCAGTCACTTACCACACAGTACATTCAGCTCCTGAGTGGCACAAGCTTGGGTCCTGTTTTCAGTGTGCCTGACCACTGACCACCTTCCCTCATGCTGTTTCATAAGGGAATAAAGCACAGGTCTGTCTCTCTCCCTCCTCTTGCAATTCACACCTTAGTTATTACAGAGTTTGAAAGCAAGACCAAAGAGCAGATCGGGAATCTGTGTGCAACAGGAAAAACCTTGAAGAACTGAATTTACTTTTGGGAAAGCAAGATGGCCTTCCAGCTGCATGCAGCAGAGTGGGTCCTAAGGTCACCCCCAGAAGGAATTTAAGATACATCTTCAGCCTGACCTTGTCCTTAGAGAAAAAGGTATAAAGCAAACCAGCACCAGCCAGTGGGCCTGGCACTCAATGGATCTCTCTGGTGAGACTACAGCCACAAAAGGGCATATGCACTACAACAGCTGGCTTGGAGAAGACTACCAAGTTATAAAAAGATGAAGGAGAGGTCTCATCTGAGAATTATATCTTTAACAGAGTAACAAGCACAAAGCAGACCCTTGATGAATGCCAATATCACTGAATTTTATGAGAGACTGAACAGAAACTACAGCAATGCAACACGTTACTGACAGGGGTGATCCTCAAGAGAGTTAAAAGATACTAGCCCTCCATCAATGCAACATACAGTCAGAGATCTTTGGAACCGAAGTCTCCCGGCACTGTCCTGAACTGCCTCTTACAAAGCCTCTTCTGCTTTCATGGGATGGTTTTCATGGGTTACATTGCTTTGCTCAGCAGTGTTGAGCCACTATTGATGGCAGTCAACCAACCTGCACCCAAGCTATCAGGTGTAATGATGAAGGATGGGGGTGCACTCCTTGCCCTTAGTTCTAAGATACTTTGTCAGTCCAAGGGTACAGTGAAGAGCAGGGTAACTGAACAGAGTTGCCTGCACCTCTGGAAAAGGAAGCATCTGTAAGAGCTAAAGCAAGCCTGCCCAGCAGTGTCACTAACACAGACAGGCACATAACCCAGGAGTCTTAGATGTCTTCGCAGGACTGCAGACCTCCATCCCACATTTTGTTTGCCATCCAGAGGGCCTGGAAGCTGTCTCTGCAGAGGACACACTGCTGTTGACTGGGATTCAGCCACATTTCCTATGAACCACGTCATGTCTGAATGGTGTGAATTCTGCTTGTCCATAGATCATAAGGACTCCTATTAGTAAAGACAGAAAGGACACCATCCCAGGCTGCTTGCAAATATTATATGGTCAGGTATGAGGTAGATATGGGTTCTTTGCCTCCTTAAAAGTGCTGCCATCACAGTAAGGCATTCAGAGTCATGAACAGCTAAAAAGGCCCTTTGTATTTTCAATATTTATTTGTGATTCATAAGTTTGTGATTCTTAACTTCTAGGTTTCACTAGTTAGAAGCCTCAAACCACTTTTAAGACTGGACAGATGAAATAACACAGGCAGCATCACCAACCTGAATCAGCGTTAATTCTTCTGTTTCAGAAGAACAGTTTTTCCCTAGACAATGACACAGTCACCTTTCTCAAGTAATGAAGCTTCATTAGTTTAAAAAAACTGAGCACATATGGCATAAATTAATCCAGAACAGGGCTAAACTACACCCGCAGACCAAGAGAGCTGGACTGACTGAATCCCTACTGTGGTATGAAAATTATGAGGGAAATTAGATGTTAGAACAATATACTCAAGTTTCTTCCTTCAAAAAGACAGAAGAATTACACTTATTACATTAAAAAGGCAACATCATCGCTATCTTCATTACAAACCACTGGTCTAAGGACTATAAAACAAGTCTTTCCAGGCTGAACTTTGACACAAATTCTTAATGTGCGATAGCATCTCTATCTTTGAAAGGCTAGTGGAGTTGGGTAAGAGTGAGGGGGAATGGTTTGTCACATGATGTTCACTTTAAAGCCTTTATTTGACTTTCCAAAGAAAATACAAGCATTTGCATGAAATTAATGCTGGTTGATTTTTATGTATTTTCATAAATATGTTTAAGATGTGTGGGTTCTTGGTATTTTGTTTTTAAATGAGAGGTACATAATCAATGGGGAGTGGAACAGAAGTTATTCCTAAGACACTGGACATGCAGAAGCTATCTATTTTTATCAGTTTTACTCTGGAAGACAACAGCCCTCTGCATGATTAATCTGTTTCACTGCTTTCTTGACAGTTATTTGCATTTGCCTCCTAATGCATTAGCATAAGACAACTCTTTCATATTGATCTAATGCAGCAAGTCCCAAATGAGGGGTCATGACCCCCAAGTAGGGTCACAGCAGTTATGAATGGGGTCATGAGCCCAACAGAAGTACACTTGTTTATAATGGTATCTGGAGTCACAAGACCAACAAAAAGCAAAGCTCATAACCGGAAGGCTTTGAAACAGCTGATGTAAGAAAGTATTCAAGGCAGGCTTTGCATGACAGTCTTACCTGATACCAAAGCAAGAGAAATGCTAACTATGCTTAAGTGGTTATTAATAGTGAATATTTGGTGCTTTATCTGCATTACTGTAGCAGCTATGGTGTTAAATTTTAAACTACTCAATTTAGTAATGAACTTTAAAAAAAAAAAGTCAGAAGTAAAACACATTATATCCACCATCACAGAAGAGAAGCCAGCTGGCAACTGCCAAAATTCACTGAGAGGAGTTCCAGAAACCTCACAATCTAGTGATTTCAAATAAAATAAGAGTGTTGTTTAAATATTGTTACTCAAAACCAAAGGAGTATTCCAAGTGAGGTACTGATACAACTTGACAAAAATCTCCATAAAGTCTAGAAACAAAAAACTTTTCCAGAGAGTTCATCCAAGCTAGAGAAGAAATCCCAATCTGTACCGCTCCTCTTACTCCAGGAGCAGTAGCCACTCAGAAGGCCTCCTGGCTACACCTACATTATCATGTCAGGCTGCCCACTAGAAGCAGGTGAGTGGAGCAACACAGTCTTAAGGACTCAACATTTGCACAATGCACATTTCAGGAGTTTTATTTCAGATCAGCTCCAATATGTCCCCATGATGGAGAGGGGACTGGGAGGTGAAGTGCTGTTAAGTACATCTGGCTTCTGGCTTGGTGTTATCTGAAATGAATCCAATTTGTGCTCTAAGGATTGGTCCATGTTGTGGGGCAACGTGGGCATGATCATCCCCAACTCCCAGTGCCCTGACTGCACTCCAATACTGAGCTCCTGAGCCAAACTAAAACATTAACATGGCAATGACTGTAACCTTGTAACTTCGACTGCAAAGCACTGCATCCACTATGGATCATTATAGGATAAACCAAAGATACTTTGATGAATTGAAAAAGTGACACTCATTTTAGCCAAACACAAGAAGGAAAACTAAATACCCAGTACCTCCACTAAAATGGAATATATAAATCCGGATCCTTTCTTCCCTCCTCCCGTCAAACACTGCTGGGAATTACTTTCCTACAGTGGAAACCACACTTCATACTAATATCCACTAGCATATGAAAAGTGTGGGTTGCTAGAAAACGGAAAGAAAAGCCTATGCCTTCTGTCACACGTTGTTAAATAAAATATGTTCACACTTAGAATTTAAAGATGTTAAAAAAAAAAAAAAAAAAACAGTTGGTAAAAGCATGAGGAAACTATTGGGAGCTGGTCTAATTTTCACTCTGCCTTCATTTTCCACATTTACGAGCATCAGCCTACACAATACTTTTTGCTTTGGGGCTTAGAAGAATATATGATTTTTTTTTTTTTCTTTTTAACTAGAAATCACATATATTATGGGCTTACATATTTATTTTTAAGAAATCATAAGTACCTCTCACTGTGCAATATGGCTACAGAAAAGTTTAGCACACAAAAAGTTTAGCAGCTTCTTTCGGGACCTCCACAGAGATGACTGCCGGTGCTCAAACTCAAATTTTCAAATAGGAGTGACGAGTTCTCCCCTACTCTCACAGTCAGCTAAGCATCCTGACCTGATATTAGGACACTAGGGATATTTAGCAATTATTTTAGTGGGAAAAAATGTGTTTCCTTCATTAACTAGACCATGAAAAATGGAAATGCTCCTTTATGGTACTGAGAAAAATATTAAGTAATAAATTTCAAGCAGTAAGGTATGGAAAATATAAAAATAGCAGACTATGTTAACAGCAGGATGGCCATACACTAGGTTCTCACTAGATGTATCACCCCATGAGTCAACCACCTTTCCTTGAATACAACAGAACCTCAAGATACCAATTTTAATATCGGTAATATAAAAATTGCCACAGCACTAGTGCGTTTGAAGAGAAACCAGACCGTAACTCTTGATGCTTCCAATTACACACACACACACACACAAAATATGCATGCAGACTCACAATCATGAAAGACCACAAAATCATACAAAAAGTTAAAGTTACTCATTTAACTTTAGGGTGATATAAGCAACTTTGACATCCTCTGGCTTCTACTTCCCCAGGCAGAAAATCTCAATTTGTACATTGCACTCAGAGTTGCAGAAGCAACTTTAAAATAACAGATAACTGCAAACCAATAAAGTTGTATTCCTAGGGCTGCAGGTACAGAGTCTGAAGCAATCAGCTGAGGTATGAGCTGCCTTAGCCATCTCAGTCATTAAAATTCATCACGCTCCAAAGTATCTTTCAAAGTCTCTACAACTGTCAAAACACAATTTACCTTTTTCTGAGTTGCCAAAGTATGTAGGTTTCCCCCGTTAATTTATACAAAACAGTGAGCTGTCAATATGAAAGGGTGCAGTACACCACAGTTAAGATATGGATACACCGTCAAATATTTGGAAATCAAAGGTGTATCTTACACTACATTGAAACTGGAGTGCCAACTGTTTGGCAAAACAGAATAGGAAAACAAAGCATGTTTGGCAAAAAAAAGAATATTTGTCATCTGTGAAGGCCTTTGTACCACAGGTCCATCCTACCAGAGGAGTGTAAGTCCATATTATCTGTGGAGCATCATTATTATTTTTCAATAAAAATAGCTTTGCATTGATTGAGTTTGCAAAGGAAGCAAAGGGATTTGAAAGGCAGAAATTATAAWGGGGAACAGAATATGTAAGAATTCAGACTGGTTAACATCAGTGCTGTGCTTGGTCCAGAAATCAACAGCAGAGGTAGGAAACAAGCTGAATAAAGCGCAGCCAAGTCTCAAAGCAAAAACAAATGCCACCCATATCATTTCTGCTCTCCAGGTAAAAAGGTTCAGATCCAAGCCTGCAGCAAGGGATGCAAAACCTCTATGGGAACGTAATGTGCTCGGGCAGGCTCAGCTCTGCTCGTTCCTCAGCTCTTGCCTCCACGTCTGCAGGAGAGCCCTTTCAAAACATGCTTAGTGTACATAAAACATCTATGATCCAAAATGAAAAATGAAGTTTTAAAATAGTTTTTATATGAGTCTTAGTGAACTCACACTCAGAGAAAAAGAGATTAAATAAAACTGAAGAATTAATCCCCACTTACGGCCCATATTAGACAAAGGTACTGGCCCTCCATGCCTTCACATCAGACTGAAGGGTTTCTTAGTTCAGAAACTTATCACCTTAAGTTCATGCCCCATCTTGCCTCCTCATTTCTCTCACATCCTCTCCTCCTGCCCCATTACCTTGACATTTTAGAGCACGGTCTCTAAAAACCATGTAGAAGGTAACAGGTGTTTTATGGCACATGAAAATTTTCTTACCATATTTCTACAAGAAAAAGGTAAAGTTCTCATCTTTATAATAACCGTTCTAGAAGCCGAGTCTTTAAAAATGGGTCACAAACAAGCTGGGTAGCAGCAAGAAAAGTAATAGCATACAGAGTAAGAATAGTTTGATCATGCCATTTGTTCTTCTCTACGTGCCACAAACATACATGGCTTTATTTACCTTCTAAGGCTGATGATAATTTCAATCACAGCTGATCTTATGAGCGAAACATCATGTGACATCCCTATTCAGCACATTACCAAACAAGAACATCTTATTGCAACATGAAAAACTCAGGAAGTTTTGGTTTGGAGGCAGCACAATGACCAAAGCCATGCCTGGGTAACAGATTCTTATGCTTATGTTCTTCTGCTGTGTTTTCTTAGTGCCTTAATAGATCTAAAATTCAATGTGTTCTGCTATAATGGTAGAATTTGGACAGAAATGCCTATAGGAGGCAGGGAAATATCTCCAGGCAGTCATTTTCAAGGCTTGGAGAGAAGGGACATGTGAAAGACCTTCATTTCTGTTCCTTGTACAACATCACTTGTTCTTCCTGTAGTTAAACTCACAGGTGAGGGTCATCATCAACATCAGGACAAGAGTAGAATTTCTCAGCTAAAAAGCAAAGCATGCTTGTGTGCAAAAAAAAAAAGTAGTGTGCAGACCAAGATGAATACTGGCAGAGAAACCAACTGAGCTGCAATAAACACTTGGGGGGGAGGGGGAGTACTTGCCACAGCATCACCGTCTTGCTTCTGCTGCAACAGCAGCATCTAGCTGATCTCACTACAGAGCTGAATTGAATAAACTGAACAGGAAGTATAAAGGAAAAAATAGACAAGATATGATTTATTATGTACTATACAAGAACCACTGGTTTAACTGTCTGCATTTCAGTACATCCTGACAAGAAAAAAAAAAATATATGAATATTTATCATGAAGCAACAGTTCTTTTTTTTAAAAAAAAAAAAAAAAAGAGAGAGAGAGAACCAAAAACTAAGCTGTACTTGCTGCTCAATTAAAAACCAAATGAAAGCACATTTTGGGAGAAGTAATATGAAGGCACTGGTAGATCTTAGAAAGTTACAAGTTTGTTGCTAAAATATTTAGATAAGACAAACCATCTTTTAAATGCTATGAGAATAGCACATGTGTCCCCCTCTAATGAGTGGCAAGACTAATAAATCATGAACAGTGAAATCATGAGCTCCAAAGGGGGTCTACCTCTTCATCTGTGACAATTAATGTGTCACCCTCACAGCAGCCCAGAGGCAAATTCCTTATGCTATTTTTTATGCACGTATTGTTTTAAAACACATCTCTTCCAAAATTACACTTGACATTTCCTTAATGGACTGACTTGCACTGCAGCCAACCAGCATCATAGATTTAAAGACATCAGACACGATAAAGATCTTATAAAATTCACCTAATGCTCTATTTTCCTCCCAATATAGAGGGATAACTTCTCCCCCCAGAAAAGACATTGAAGTATCTTTTTTACTTATTACCAATAATACTCATTACACAGGGAGACATTTTTCTTAAGGTTCGTCATGAATTTTTCATTATTAAAAAGCAGTGCAAAATAGTCTATGGATGTGACCTATATTCATAAAACAAGGGAATGTAAATGTAAACAAAACTGAATAACAAGGGAATGATGAAATGTAAATACCCATTCCACAGTATGCACAGAAATCAAAAGGCTCACCTTAGGGTAAGCTTATACTATGCCTAATTTTTAGGTTAGCCCCTGATAAAGGCTGATAAAGATCACAGCCTGCATCATTTGCCTAGCACTTTAAAGTTGCTTCGGTGCAATTTTAATATCTTTGCACACTGCTAGTGTGTAAATAGACTTCAACTCATGCTATTTCCTGGGTTTTTTCCTCTCCTACTTTCATCGTGTATTTTATGACATCTGCAGACAAGCAGCACTACTCACATAAGTTGTCTTACTAAAAAAAAATCAGTTGGATCATTCAGCAGACAAAGCCTGAAAGCTTGTCTCTCCCTATAAATGAGAGGAGAGGAAGAGGTTTATAGCAGTCAATGAGGACTTCGACAAGGAAGCTGCAGCAGTTTTCTGCCAGGGGGTAGGACACTGTCCTCTCCCATCCTGCTCCTGCCCAAGGATTGCCATCTGTGTAGCCGAGACGGCAGAAGAGAACACATGTCCTTGCCACCCTCGCCACGGTTCACCCTCAGCATATTAATTTAAGCCAGCAATGAGGGCACCATAACGCTAAGTCCTACGATGGATAATAATTGCCTGGATTTTATATTGATTCGCCTTACAGGAAGTAATGACTATCAATAGCATTTTTAATGTAACAGCACATAAAAACAACTTTTTTGGTTTTGTACCTCACTTCTTTAAAAGTTGGCAATCTACAGTTCTTGCCCTGCCAATCCACACTCATAAATGAGCACATGCCAGTAGGCATGCTACTGAAAAACAGTCTTTCTTCTGCAGGTACTATCCAAAATGGGAGGTGAAAATAAGTCAAGAATTTGTCAACACCTGGGTTTTGCAACATTGGTATCTCTACCATCGTACATCCAAGCCAGGAGATGCACAAAATGAGAGCAGGTCAGCATCTTATAGGGAAGCACTGAATGGGTCTTGGTCCTGTGAGCTCTGGGAGCCAGCACGCCCCTCCTCCTCCTCCTCGGCTGCTATTAGAGGTCAGGAATGAAGATTAAACAAGAATTCACAACCTGACTCTGGCGTCCTACCCAAAGGCTTCAAACTCCAGCTCTTTCACAGCAGAAATAATTTTGCTGCCTCAGTGACAGCAATCTCCACAGGCACTGAGCAATGAGGAAAAAAAATTTCTGTGATCTTCAGCTATCACACAAATTATTTAGGACTTTAAATCAATATTTGAGATATACATCCTGGAGTTCTGAATCAAAAGAAAAAAAACAACTTTTAAAGATAGGGAAAGATGGAAAAGCATCTCTGGCTATGTTTCAAACTCTTACTACTATTTGTAATATGTTAGAAAATTCACGAGCACATCTCTTCTTGCATCAGGCTCTGTGGCTGTTTCTTTCATTCCAGTGACTCTAGAAGTGACTAACACCGTAAGCATGCGAATGCCACACTACAAGCACGACCAGTGCCTACATGCTGGGACCTGAAAGACTTTGGCACCGATCGGAAAATGAGGTGGTGAGAACTGCATTTGCATGTCAGAGGCTGCTATCAAGTCTTTGGGGGCTGTTCACACACTTTTCCAAAGCCCTCTAAGAGTACTAGGAACTTATTGCTGGCTACTCCTTCAAACCATGGAAATCTGGCACTCACTGGAGAGGAGACAGCTGCCCTGCAGAGACGGCAAGCCCAGGAGGATAGATACTTGCCACAGAAAGCAAGGTCTTATTTTTCACATCCCCTACTACTCCAGCAGCAGCCCACCTGGCACCAGCTGGCCACGCGCTCTCAAGCAGCACAGCAAGAATATAATTTCACCGAGTTGCCTGCTGCCTCCACTCCCCTGCCTGACATCCAGGTCCTTATTGCACAGGTACAGCAACATTCATGTGATTCCTGAAGGCTTCTTATTACAGCCTAAAAAGAAAAAAAGGCAACGGAAACCCCRGTGAGGATCCTGCGGAACAGATGCAAGCTGAGGGAACAGAAGAGATCATTTGAGTTTTATTTCTTCATACTTACCCTAGAGAACTCTAGAGGACTACACAAAATGAATGAGGACCTGTATTAAACAAGTAGCCACTCCCTCTATATAATGAATATGTAGGCATTAAAAACCCCTGCTGCTCTACTCAAAGCAGATGGGGTAATGCTCGGCAGCCCTGGTTTTGAATGCATCTGGTAGTCAAATGTCATGTTTCACAAAGCTCCTTCTCAGCCTCTAGACAGAGGCTGCTGGTGTGGCTCCTCAAGCTACAACCGACACAATGCAAGCCTCCACATAACCATCGCGGAATGGAGCTCTAACACACTTAAAACCTTAGCAACAGTTAAAACATGGTTTCTCATACTACCTTGCAATAAGAAAACAAGATACCTTGGACTGGATTTGCAAAATTGCTGAACAAGCTTGCTCAAAGAAATTATGTGATGTGAGCCATGTACCTGCAAATACACCAGAGATCAGCAAAAGAAATAGGACTCTTGACCAGAAAAGTGTGGCTTTCATTGAAATGCTTGCTTCATCACCGGTGGAAAAATAATCACTGCTACAACACCAGAGGACAGTTTWAAGTATGCATAACTTCGCAATGAATATTTTGCATGATTCTGTCCACTCTGACTTAAGGCTTTTCCATTATGTTAAATGCTTGTTAAAAAAAAAAAAAGGACGATTCTCGGTGTATCGTTTATTCCACGGAAATAGCGGCGGCTAAGAATTCTGCACAAGAAATGTTTATGAAACAACCCACGYTAATGAATACCTAGGGACTCTTCATTACATGAATCGGTGACAATAGAGGAACGGTTAGTGCAAATGCATGTTTAAAGGTCCTTTCATATGCATATGGCCGCAGTCGGAATGGGGCCGCTGTAGCCAGCCCAGTCCCAGGCCGGCTGGGGGGATCCTTTGTCCACCCACTCGGCCCTCAGCAAGCAAACGGTAGAAGCAATGCAGCGCGATGGCTCCCTCGGAGATGCAAATTATCGCATTAAAGCACATCCGTAGGGTTCAGGCCAGGCATCTGTACAGGACCCAAATACGCTGGGTACCTGTGCGAGGGTAAGAGATTATCTCAAAAAACAGGGAGCAGGCTCTTCAGATGCGTAAGGCAGGGAGCAAGGGACTGAGCAGCTGCAGCGCTCCAAGACCTTCACGTCAACTAAAGTGTATTTGTACGTGCATGTGCCACGACACAGGGATGGAAACGCGGCCACTGTGAGCTGCGAAACACTAACATTTCAAAATGGCAGTCTCATCCCCCATACGATTTGACCCAGAAAGCAGCAATATGGCAAGTTTGCACTTGAAATTAAATACATTCAAAACCAGGAGCATTTTTCACTAAGCTCCCAGCCGCCGCGAAAAGGCGCCTCAGACAGAAAACAAAAGCAAGTGACCACTGTGAGAACACAGCAGGACGCAATGTGCAAGAAAGGCTGCCAAAGGCGCCCGGTAAACTAGGAAAAAATTCAGAGTAAAGTATTGTATTCCTTATCTTGCTTTGGGATAACAGCTACACTACAAGTGAGAGGAGGTTAAAATTTTTTGTTACGTAAACAGAGGCAAAACTGTAATTTTAATTTGATTGCATTCCTTTAAAACACCAATTTCAGCACACCATTCTGTAACAAACTTGTTCAGATTATGATCTAAATCCATACCACAAATGCTTCCCATGATCAAAATCAAACATGCAAAAATCCATAAAAGAAAAAGTAATGGCTTTAAGTGATAAATGCAACTAAAAAAACCCCAACTTTTTACAAATATATTGCCCTCAATTTGCATTTGTGTAACATTAGTGACTCCAAAATCTTCAAAACACAATACAATCCATTAATCGCCTACCCATTATCAACCCTCAACATGTAATATGTGCTTTAATTTCATGCCACCTTGCATTGGGGGGGGGGGGAGATTCTTGAAATATTAAATACTTAAAATACATGACTTGCGACTGAGGTCCAAATGAGATGTTTGTATCAAATTCTGCAAGTTTATTGCTTTATCAACTGGTTATGAACAGGGATAAAGCTTTCAAAAAGGTTCTTTAAAGGGTTATATTATTCAGCAGTTTTCTGAAACTATTAAGTTACACTCACATTTCCCACCCCCCCTCACAAATTTTAGGTCTTTGTTAAACATTCTTTTAGCTTCTACCATGGCAAAGAAAAAAGCAATGAATTGTGGGATGCCTCTTACTCCGGGGGAGAGGTTTTGAATAGAACAGCTGTCCAGAGGCCACGCAAAAACACACTCCCCCCCTCTGAGAATAAGGGCTTTTTTGTGGGGAAGGAATAGGAATTCAGAAGAAGAATTTATGGAATTGGGTAGATACAATAGGAGGTTAAAGAGAGGACTTCAATCAAGAGGAAGGGGAGAAAAAGGTACTGCAAAAGAAAAGGGAGACATCACTAGCCAGACCAGCAGGGAGCAAAAAGCTGAAACAGTTGTTCGATAAAAATAGATAAACAGTTGCTGGACTAAGGAGGGGAGGAATTCACAATAGCCTTGGCCCCGCGAGCACCCCGAGCGCAGGCCTGCACCATGGCAGGGGCTCCCTTTTGCTCTCCCTTCTGCAGGCTGACGCCACCTCAGCAAAACGACACCCCCCACAAAAACAAACCGCGTGAGTGGGTGGGTAAGGCGCTCTCCGGAAAGGTGGGATGTGGGGGCTTGACTGTTTCTGTAGTGAAAGAGAGCAGTGAACCCAGCATTCACTTCAAAAGGGCCTATATTTGAGGAAAACGGAGGCCACAGCTCAGTTTATGTGGTCCAGTATTGCAGACCTGTGCTGGGCACACTCTGGGTCCTATCGACTGCCAGATGTTAAGGCAAAGCTTTTGTCAAAACATGTCACACTTGCCTCTTACATGCATCTTTCTTGCCTCAAAAAGAGGGGAAAAAAAAGACAAAGGTAGTTCTCAGGCAGTGAATACCTGCATTTCTGAGCTATACAACAAGCAGGTCTCACACTTGCAAAAGGTATTATTAACAAATAACACCAAAAAATCCTGCGTTGCAATGCTCTTGAGTGGATATCCTTGTTTAAGGGTTATTTAATGCTTATCAACATAAGATGCAGGACAGTGCCCAGGTGGAAGGTACTTCACTTGTTAACCCATTTCATTGCCCAGGAGCCCAGCAGCTGCTTGCATGACAGGGAGGAAGCACAGCATCCTGCACAGAAGGCTTGCGTGCCCCTATAGCTATGTGGGATCTACCATAAAAACAACAATTTTCAGAAGTTTACCTCAGTGTGATGTATCCCATCATGTACTTACACAAATACTTTATTCTATGTGTTGTAACAGAAATTATAAAATGTTAATGCAGATGCAGCAGTTATACAGGTACAAGCCTGCACCTTTGCGTAACTTTACGCTGTGATTAAAAACGTAGTTTTCAGTTAGACTTCTTCGTATTTCTCAGTCAAAACAGAAGTAAAAAGAAGTGACAGGTATTGGAGCTTATGAACTTCCTTAAATCTGAGCTATGAGGTTGGTTAAGCACACAGTGGTCAAACGCCTGAAATTGGATTTTTGGTGGTGGTGGAAGGTTACCTAGCACTCACCACTTCAGAGGGTATTTTTTTCCCCACACTGCATTAACAGCGCGACTAAGAATGCAGCACCCCAGACAGAAAGTGGATGCTATCCTACAAAAAAAAAAAAAAAACAGCCAACCAACCACACCAACCAAAAAAAAAAAACCCACAACCTGAGGCCCTAATTCACTGACGCACTTCCACACCACTGAAGCTGGATGTTATTTAAGCATGTATTTTCCATACTTCACTGGAACAAGGCCAGTACACAGTCCATCCAAAATGCTGAGCAGCAGAAACGAAGCTTGTTACCCCATGCATAACTGGTAGTCAAAGACTTGACCCAGCAAGAGCGCTGCAAGATCAACCCCCTGCTGTTCCTGCCAACCACCCCAGTGCCGCTAGCACCTATAACCATGCTCTTCAATCTTCTGAAATAGGCACTGGACTGTACAGCAGAGAATTAGTTTCACTGCACCTGCACTGCACAGACAGGAGATAATTTACAATAATTTGTCAGGATTAACCTTTTGATAAGGCATAAATTTTTCTAGATTTAAAGCACTTTATAAAGGTGCAAAGGTTCATTTATATTAAGCAAATGCTGCATCAGCAGTTTGACAGTAGCAAAAATTCTGATGCTGAGAATAACTACTACTTTGCTGGCCTTAATCTCTATCGCAATAAAGTGAAGCTTGGCATTTCAGCATGGCAAGATACGATTCATAACAAACCATCATTCTTATTCAGCTTTGGAAACGTCAAACAGCATAATTAACAGGAGATACTCATGGGTTCACACATTCCAGATGTAGAGATTTATGTGGACTCTGCATCACCAAACACTGACAAGTTATCTGTAGCCACGTGTTTTAAAACTGCCTTTGTAGTTTCATCATATTCAGCACAGCCAAACAGAATGCGTCAGATCTGAACGGTGCAGTTAGTGCTCCTGACCTTATCCAAGACAATGAATAAAACACAACGTTGGTTCATTATCTTTTTATATTCCAAATCCAGCTGTTTATAAACATATCAATAAAAAATAAGTTCTCTGGCCTGTTGTTCACATGTGACTTATTCCTTCTCAAAAAACAGCCCCTAGAAGCCTACAGCAAACGTTACCCAGTTCTCAGCCATTCACACCACCTACGTTTATATTTACAGMGCTTTTCTTCACTCTACCAAAGTAGGCAGGTATTTTTAGCCATRCCATGATGCATGTTTAAAAATTGATTAAAATAAATACTCCTACAGCATTTCTATTTGAAGACTACACATCGCACATGCTCTTCCGCTGGACCAAACAACCACATAATATGGTGCCAAAATACTTTCTTGCAAATCAGACACATCCAAACCTCACCCAACCAGAAGCTACCCTGATACTTTGCCAAGAGCCCAAAGCAACAACTAATAACTATGAAGTATAGTCATGTTCCTTGCTAATACAGAGGGGAAGCCCTTCCACACAGAAAGCACAGGCCCGGGGTTTGACACTGCACCGCATCTTGAATCCATATTCATCACAGGCCATACCCATATAATAGAGACGCAAGAAGCAGGATTGCTTGGTAGATTATTGTGTGCGTCATTAAACCTACTCTGGTTCTCACTTTTTATTTGTGATACAGAAAATTCTACTGAGGAACAATTTTACACCTAAAAAGCAACTTGATTTTTTCAGTTTAACTTGCCAGCAACAAATATTTTTATCATTTCAACAGCATTGAAACATTTTTAACAGCATCTAGACTCACACATAAGAATATGCCTAATTACTAACAACGTTAGGTTCACCAGCCTTCAAACTTACTGCTGTCTCTTTTCAAAACAAAATCATTTTCAGTAATTTTTCTTTTGAGTGACCCTTCCTTGGGGTGTGCAGAATACCTAAATATACATGAAACTGTTAGAATCACATTTGCAATCAGTAGAGTATCAGAAATACAATCTCTGGACAGAGTACACATTCATCTACCAGCTATGACTAATGCCAGATACTTTGCATCCCATACTTCAATTCAGGAAAGTGCTTTTTATTCAGAACAAAATCTAGACCTCAGTATTGGCCTTAGTAGGAATGAATGTAACCACACATTTAAATACTTGGCTAAAATTAGGGTCTTGATACTTATTCCCACTGCATGGACAGGTCTACCAGCATGCAGCAAGGCAATGGATTCAGAAATTAAGGCGTTTTCTCTTCTCATTTGGAGTGGGGGGGAGGGTTTGATTTTGTTTGACCGTTTGGGTTGTGACGGGAAGGAAAAGAGACCAAAGTAGAAGACAGAAAAAGAGACAATCCAGGGGTTTTGTTGGGAGAATCCAGTTTTTAATCCTCTGGTTTTAAAGAAAAGTTTTCTTATAAACTGTCGCCTTCTATTTACTGTTTCTGTTCTTGAACTATGGAAAATTAAACAGCTACTCAAAACACCCCATTAATTGCAAATCATAGATAAAATGCTGCTAAACAAAAAGAAAGTTCTTTATTGACAAAGTGGAAATGAAGGAAAAAACCCACACACACAGAATGCGTTCCTTCCTCAGATGAAAACTTGGACACCAGATTCATCACTGTGTTGCCCAACAGAAAAATTTCCTTCTAAGCAAAGAGAAAGAAATTATGTTCATATCCTTCAAGTTTTTGTACAGATCCTTAACTCCTACCCTGTTGTTAATGCCACTAAGTTCACAAGCTTCCACAAGCAATTACAAAATACAGACTTTAAGATACACATTTTGTTCATCTCTGGACCCACTGAAATGGGTCTCTGACTTCAAGGGGGAGAAGATAAAAGGCAGCTAAAGACAATGAAAGAAGTAGTGCTTATGTATAGCCTTATGTCATTTTTTCCAATACTTAAATAAAAAGGAAACACCCTTCATGGACTCTTACCTTGATCACATTAAGATTATTTAAATCAAGGGACTTAAAAACAACAGTTTTAATCACCATTTACATCAATCCAAAAAAAAAAATTCAAGCTTGCTTTATATTTATGCTTAGTTATTTTCCTTAAGAAAAAAAATAATTCTCATATTAGTGACCTTCAAGACATTTTCATTTGAAATTAATTATTATCCTCACAATAACTCCAGCACTTCGCCAGAAATTCTATTTATATTTAGTGAATGTGATTGACTCTGTTGGTGACCATGCCCTGCAGTGTTTAGAATTAGTAGATCTTCACCTACTACACCCGCTGCTGTCATACACCAGAAGATGAAGAACAAGCTCTCCTGTCTTCTCTTCCAATTTGCTCTTAATTTTGAATGGAATAGCTACTATACTGAAGTAAACAGAAAGAAACTATTCCCTCTGTATGAGCAGACTGCCTTTGTCAAATGCTCACACCTCAGGCATAAATCCAGCAGCCTCCCACCACTCAGTGAGCTGATTTTTCTCTGTAAGTTCAACAGTAAATTTATAATTTTTTTTTTTTTTTTTTACTTACTGTAATTTCCTCAAGCCTAAATAAGCTCATGCCTCACTCTCCAGTCAGTTTTAAACTCAATGTTATTTCAAGAAAATATGGAACTATTACATGTTTTTTCAAAACAAAAACATTTTCATCAACTCGGTCTTTCAGAAAGGGGCCTTTGTAAATAATAGATTTTGTTTTTATCTATAAGTAAAAGTGTAAGTATATATTTTACAGCATTTATCTCCCTGTTCATACAATCAACTGTTGGGATTTTATTAGTGCATTTGGATATTGAAAAGAAACAGGAAGAAGTGAAGCCTACCCAACCATTTTGTAAAAAAACATCCAAACCTCAGAACCAAATTACCAACAATTCCTCATCCTGTCTCTCTACTTAACATTTCTTCCTACTCCTGCACCAATTTAGCCTTTTTTTTTTAATGCAGAAATATTTTCCTGAAGTGACAGCAATTGAAACAAAACTGTCATTTCACTGGTTTTACACTGGCAAACAAAAACTAGCCAAACACAAAACTAATGGAAGTAATGGAGTAGCTGCATTTACATACTACAGAAGGTGAACCCAGAATAGATAATGTCATCCCACCCCTATCTCCATGACAGCACAAACACACTTCATGTCTTGACTTCACTCCTAACACTGAAATCCTCCATTGGGACCATTTTCACTACAAACATTGTATATTGTGTATGTATCCTTATTTGTCTGTAGACATGGTAAAACCAGGCTTTCAGTCACTCCATCACAAAAAAAAAAACCTAAAGTCCTGTGGACAACAGCCTGGAAGGGAACAAGGAAAGGCTTCACGTGCTGCTCTGCAGGATTTTCATTTCAAGGTCTGCACAAATAAAAATCGCCAAATCGAAAGAATGAGAAGTACATTTGTTTTCCRGGTCCTACAGCTCATGTTTCAGTGAGGAAGCAGATGATGTGGAACCGGGGTCTGTCCTTCTGCAGCCAGCRCAGGCAGTGGCCCGTCTTTAATCTCCCCCAGCCCAGCCTCTCACTAAGCTTGTAACGCACCCCGCAGTAGAGCACAGTACAGCAATGGGACTCAAAAGGCAAGCAGAGCAGCACTAAAGCCTTCAGGGACAGATTAGATAGCATATGAAATGCTGACAACTCATCCTAGCCCCACGCCCACCATGGAGCGGAGGAGTAGAGCCTGGCATGGGCCAGCCTCGGGGGTAGCAGCAGCTCTAAAGGCTCCCATGCCCCCCAGGAGGACAGCCCCCATCTGCACCACACACCCTGCTGCAGCCCAGCACCTCCTCTCCTCCACCAGCCTAGCCACCGCCAGCTCTTTCAGTGCAGATTTAAACACCCCACCTGGTTAAAAAGCAGTTAGGAGATCTTCCAGTTGTACCGAGACTGAAATCATCTCACCATGATTTAAAAAAAATAAGCTGCCTCCTTTTATGGCAGAGCAGTAGGTGACAGCAGGATTACTGTGGCATGTGGAAACCACATGAAAGGACAGCTATTTTTAAGAAAAGAACTAACTCCTCCTTCAAGCTCTGAGCTAAAACATTTCTTCACCTTCTACTGAGGATTTTTTCCCATCATGCAAGAAGAACACACAATGAAGACCGCTAAATTTAGAAAAAGTTTCTCAGCTTGAGCTAGGTAATTTTGTTAGACAACACTCGGAACTAGAAGTCTGACTCATCTTCTAAATAGCTTAAATGACCCCTATTTACAATTACATTATTTTTAGTTCAAGTAAATAAATACATTTCTAAATTCTCCAGAAATACATTTTTTTGCCCAAGAGTTACTATATACCAGAGAATCTATTTTATTCTTCAAATATAGCAAAGAAGAAAAATCTCCGCTTTAAGTGCCAGATCTAGCTGTAGAGATGTAAACTTAATAACACCATGTCATAATTTCTAATCTCAGACATATGTCAGTATGTAAAGGCTCCACCTAGATATAGACTAGTGCTGGAAGCAGAGGACAGACTTCATTTCAGTTTAAATGGGCTTGCTTGCAAAGTATATTGTTCTTCTCAGACAAGGGAAAGGAATGACAAGTAGAAATACCCTACTAGATTATTTAAGCATTAACTACAAAGTTGAGAAATAAAGCATTGTATGAATACAAAAAGACAGAGCTAGTGATGAATGTATGAGCACTTACTGTGATAGCACAGTGATGCATGTGTTAAAGCACTGGACCAGAACACACCAGTCAGCCAGTATGTCACGACTATCAAAAATAAACTTCTGATTTGGACTCCTTTAAAAAAGTACAGCTTTTTTTTTTTTTTTTTTTTTTTTTTGAAAGACCTACATAAATCTCCACTAGGTACTTTTAACTGGAGAGAGAAATGAACTATGAGTCTCTCAAGAAATATCTTTTTAAAAAATGCTCAACTAATATCTCTGCATTTCTTCACTGAAGAGAAATTAGAAAAAAATATTATTCTCTCAACTGATCTGTTTCTTAGGGAACACCACCTTTCAAAATGCAGTCCTGATATCTTTGGATTCAAAAAGACTGTTATCAACAGATTATCCTTTATTCAACACAAGAGGAATCATTCTTTAATATTCACTGAACAAGAAAAGAGGTCTTAATAAATCTGATATTTATGCAATATTCAACTCCCACCTGATACCACGGATAAGACCTGATTCATCAGACATGTTTGGTACTACCTGCGTTTCAGCAAGTTTAGCAGGTACTGTTTGAACAGACAGGGCTCTAAATTATTCTCGTTTTCTCCTTCCAGCATTGCTCCAGTGACCCAGCACACAGAGGTTTCTGTACAGCTATCAAGTGCTGACAACTTCTCAGAAGCCCTCTCCTTCCCAGGCTCACTCTGAAGGGGAAAGGGCAGCTTGCAGCAAAGCCATCCATCACGTTCCCTAATGAGAATTTTGAATGCAGCCACTTCTCTCAGGCAGACCCCCAACACAGATAGCCTGGAGTATGCCATTTACACTCGGAGCCAAGCGCTATGGCAAAAGGGCCACATGCTTGTGACTTGCTCTTCCATTTTGACATCATCAGAGAGGAAGAAAAAAGAAGAGGAAAAAAAAAAACAGCACAACAAGCATAGGCAAGCTGTTCTTCCAAAATCCATCAACTTAAAACACAGGCATTTTTCTAGCAACCCAAACCCCAGTATAACATGAGCCAGAGAGATTTTGCTCCCCTTGCTGAGTTCTGCTGCTTTTTATTTGAGGCTACTGGCTACAGAACAGTGAATAGAAAATGTAGAAACTAAATACCTGTGTGAATGATTCCTGGTACTCAACACATTTCTGTACGAATAAGCCCAGTTTTGCAGCCACACCAAATAAACTGTGCACGTGGAATTTGCAAAGCGGGTGCCAGAGGATGATGGCTGTGGGAGCATTGCAACCTCACTCACCCAAACTAAAGGGTGTCCTACAGAGGGCAAAGGGCTTGCCATTGAAGAACCTGCTTGACAGAAAAGAAATACCAGGCATGCTACTCTATTAGCACTGCAAAACATAACTAATTCTGAGAAGTTTGTGCCAAAGTCAGTATAGTTCCCCGTGTCAGTCTTCTCAAGCCAAACACAAATACTCAACCATCATCACTGATAGACAGCTTCCATACTTCTAACCAGATAACCAGTGTTTATTTTTGAGGTGCCCTGTGCAATAAACAGACCCCTGCGTCTCCTGCAGGAGATCAGCATCACTGGTACTACACAACAGATGTCCACTAGTTCTCTCTTCTTCCCTTCCCAATTTGTTACAGTTATTCCCCAAGGCCTTCTTGGGCAAGCTGAATCAAGTGCTCTTTCTCTCCTGCTGTTTTAGGATTTGGAGAGGTGATGCCTATTTTCCTAAATTGATACACACTTCTAACAAAATAGTCTTAAAAGACCCTCGTGTTGCATCTTGGAAACCAAAGTTTCCATTTATAGCCAGGCAAAGTATCTTTTTCATCATGCAGTGGAAACACCGAAGAACTGGATTTTTGTTTTGCCTTACTTGTCTCTTTACACATCTGCAAGCCCCTGGTGACTGACACCAGTTTCTAACAGTGCAGACAGACTTTCTTCTGCCACTTCTTCTTGAAGAGAGTGTTCAGCAGGTGACGACCCATGCACTGTTGATGCTGTTCAATAATTTAACATGGCTAATACAGATCAATCTAATTTTGACACAGATGCACCAACCCATTAGATGTGGCTACTGAAGGCTAGTCATTACACGTTTAAATCCACAGCGCCTGAAACTCAAGATCACTGAACTTAAGACCATTTGTACACATTATCCTCAGCTATATCATCTCTACAGGGGAAAAACATTTTTAGCAACACCAATTTAACTAATTCATGCCTACTTTGCTCAAAGGGCTCAGTTTTTCCCTATACAACCAAGATGGGCTCTTTGGCATGATTTGTGTTTTAGTTCTGGGATATGCAAGAAGAATTAATAGCTTCTTCAGCCACCCCATTCCTCTGGGACCGGTTTAGAAGAGCTCTGATCTTCCTCTTACCTTTTTGATCCTAAGTGACTGTCATACCCCTTCTTCAAAAAGTTTAACATTTTAAGAATCACAATGCAAATGCCTTTAATCAAAATCCTGCCTAGAACAGCGATAGTTAAATTGGTAATACAGGATAGGAATACATTGTCTGGCTGTCCTCTGCATAACTCTCTGAAGTAGCTCTAGTGATTGAAGTCCACATTTAACCAAACCAGAGATGCAATTTTTAGTTTTTCTTTTAAACAGAGTAGAACATACAACTTGACTGATTTTTTTTTTTTTTTCTTTTATTTGGTCATGAATCATAGAAAACACATCTGCAACTACCAGATATCACCTGGGTCTGTAGGCAATTTGCAAATCATACACTGAAAGCTGACAATAAAAATACTTCCAATATCTGTAATACACAAGGGGATGCTCCCTGTTCTGAATGCCTCTCCTCTCAGCCGCTACATCACAGTTCCCTTTAATCCCTAAACCCTTCCTTGTCTGTCGAGTCTGTATCCAGGCATGGTGACAGCTGCCTCCATCTTACTGTGCTGTACCTATACATCTTGCTCAGCTAACAGAGAAGAAATAAGGTATTTTCACTGTCTTTGGCACAGTTTTAGGACAGCACCACTAGCTCTTTCCAAATGCCCTTGAAGCATCTGGTTGCTTTCTTTTTTCCTCATCCTCAGGATATATAATCTATATGAAAGATTTAGGTTGATTGTATCATGAGAGTTATTTTGCATTTTTTCTGTGAAACTATCAGGAGCCAAAAATAAACCTATGGCTGTCAGAGAAAACTTTTAAAAAAAAAAAAAAAAAAAAAAAAGTAGCAGCAAACGTGCAAAAAGGCACGCACTAAGTTTCTGCTACAAATACTTGTCAAAATGCTAATGATGCAATAATCAGAAGATTTGCTTAAAAACCTCTGTTCCACCGGTACCTCTTAGTAAGTAGTAAACAATATTCCTTTTTATTTAGTTATACTAGATACAAAAATAAAAAACAGTTTCTGTATTTTTAGCCTACAATGAGGACAGACTATCCCTGCTCTACTGATTCTTGTGCTTGCTATCTGACTCCCAGAGGAATGAGCCCTTCCAGCTCTTCTTTGGCCTGCACTGTCAGCTGGGATGGCTCTGGAAGGGCTACAGCTTTTCAGCTTTATTCTGATGAGTGTTTCTTTAACCTCTGAAAAAAGTTTTCAGCATCTTCAGTGAGTACGGCATTTAAGTTATAGGTGAAATTGAATAAAAACAATAAAACACATATACGTGGAGTGGGAGGATGACAAGGAGCACCTAGTATTCCCTTTACATAGACAACCATGAGTCCTACCAGTAAGGAACAAAGTTTTGGGGCAACAATAGATTATTTTAATACGTAGTTTAATTCTCTGTAGCAGTCCAAAAGGAAAATAAAAAGGAAACAGAAAGCTATCTATTATTATTATGGCATGCATACAGAAGGGAAGAAAAAAAAAAAAAAAAAAAAAA